>CM073769.1:67163137-67762293 GCA_037158775.1 Hetaerina titia
TTTAGTTCATAGATACCGTGATGATAGTCGCAACTAGCACTAGTGTAGAATAAGCCAAAGCCATATTGGTTTTAATGGCGTATGATACTATAAGTTTACCGCTATGCGTAATGTTCATGGAACTACACAAAAATGAATTATAATATGTGTAACAACTTTTCTCTCCATTTTAATGCATAAATGAAGTTCGTGATATTAATCTTTACCGATCAAAAACTACAAAATTCCACCTCCAAAGCCTCCATTTGAAATTTTATTCCTCCATTGGCTTAAAGTGTGGTGTGTGATATTTACTACATTCTTAAAGTATTAATTCCTTTTTCCCAACAAATTGAACAATAAAAAATTTATACTCTCAAATATCTGACACTCCACTTAATGTGTTTATTTTATAAGAGCAATGATAGAGTTAGATTTTATTCCAACAAATGAACTTTTTTGCCTGTATATCTTGATTTTATCATATGGACCAACATGGAGGCTAAAAAACAGACCCTGAAAATGAAGTCCGGATCAGTTAAGTCATTCGTTTGAAAATGGAGATATTTAATGTTAGATGATGGGATGTAATGAATTTTCTATTCACTTTAAACGTATTCTAGTAAAAAATTAGATATAGTACTCATATCATTAAATATTACCGTTTATATGAAGAACTCTTAAGTGATTAGAATGCAAAACATTTTCAAGTAATTTTATACATACTCTTCTTTCCCGTCTTTACTCTTCCCTATTATCTTCTCCAATTCATCGTTTAAGTAAAATATAGTGCCAGATGGCATTTTCGTGATGACGTAAGGTTACAAAAAGCTACAGCATTTTTGTGGCATTTGGACAAAATTATATGACCTTAATGTGGCACTCGTAAGACAGAAAAAATAACTTCCTGAAATATCACTGTATTTACTGTGAGGCATGTTATTGGATAATATAAGACTTGTAACTGAATGGTGAAATCTTTCTTTCATTCAAAGGGAGTATTCAATTTGATAAAATATATGACATACAAAATTTACGTTCTTCCTCGTCGGTCTAAACATTCGATCGATTGCATTAATTTCAAATGCATAAGTACTTGAGTATATGACGCGATTTGTCCACGGGGCTCTCTCTAGCGATATTAAATTTTCGCTGACGTTCCCTTCACCGAGACGTAGGATACATTCTTGGATCGCCTTCGCAAAAAAGAAACACAACTATTCACTGAGCAATCTCCAAGCCATCCAGTGTTACTCCACAATTCAAGGGCATGCAATACTTCTCTCGTAATACCGAACCTCGTGCTACGATCCCCCTCCACCCATTCCCCACCGTCGTCCCCTTGCACGGATCATCCTGTCCCCTCCCCGCTCAGCTCACTCCTCCGCAGCCCAACCTCGACCTCGCCTCCCCCGACACGCCCGCACGCTCTCGCCCTCTGCCGCCTCCCCTCCACGCCCTTCACCCCCGCACTCCACGGCCAGCTCTCCCAGGCTCTACCCAGGCAAACCCTTCCCGAGTTCCATGGAGACGCCGTGCCAGGTCCCGTCCCAACCCCGCCTCCCTCCTCCACATCCCTCACCGATCCTCCTCCCTCCCTCTCCGCACCACTCTCCATCCACGCCCTTTACCGCCCGGCAAGGCCCATCCTCATGCCCGAAATCCGGCTGCCATAGCACGGGTTACGCCCACTTTCCCCTCTCGCTCCCCCTCCACCCCTCCCAGTCCGTCCTACTGCCTCCTCTCTTCTTCCTCACCCGCTACCCAGCAGCCCTTTTACGCCTCCCACGCAATCCTTCCTGTTCCCTCCCTCCTCTTCCCCTTGCTTCGTCACCCTCACTCCACCTCGCCCCCCCTACGCACCCCGCTCCTCCACCGACTACGCTCTCCCGCTTCCCCGTCCTCCCTCCCTCGCAGGACCTCGCGCCTCCACAACGCAACCCGTCGCGCACACACAACCCCCCCCTCGCCCCCATCTCATTCCTCTCCTCGCAGCTCTCTCCGCCGTTCCACCCCCTCCCTCCCCTTCATCCGTTCCAGGTCCCCACCCCCGGCCACCACTGCCCCCCGCCCACCTCCGCAGAAACTGCTACTTTCCCATTTCCCGCTCTCCTCGCGTCTCCTCCCCCATGACCGACCTAACCTCGACCTCACGCGAGGAAAATAGTGACACGCGGAACAAGAGGATAGAGACCTTCGGGGAAAGAAAAGGGCAAAAAAAGGGGAGCGTGGAAGAGTGAGGGCATGCGGGAGAAGTGGTAGGGGTTTGGGAGGAGAGTGGCGGGGGAGGGAAAAGGAGACGGCGTACGAGTGCCTGAAAGTGCGCTCGAATTTCAGATCCTTCTCTCATTTTTGGCGCTGCGGTGGGGAAGGAAACTCTTTAAAAATACAATATTTTTCTAAGAATCTCCAATAAATCATTTCTCTGCTAAATCAGCTGAAACCCTTACACCACTATTTTAAGCGGAGGAAAATCAATAACCGTTCACATATTTCAGAAAAAACTCCGCATGAGACGTCATAAAGCGAAAACAGAGGATAAAGAATGTTATTATCTTTTATATATATATACGTATTTTGTATGCTCACCAATTTCTGTAGACGTTTTTTTTGTTTTATGGATCTCAAACTTAAGTAGAAAATTTTGAAGAACGTTACCCTTTAGGAAAGTAGGGACATAAACCAAAAAAATAATTCATTTACTCTATGGCCTCTATATAGCCTGAGACTTAACCGATCATTATATACGGTCGAAGTGATAGGTGGTAATATTATCTCATGGTGGATAATTAAGAAAACTGTGAAGAGACATCTGTTACAGTTTTCTAAAGAGATAATGCTGAAAGGAGGTAATCATTTCGCAAAAGACTCAACAGAACAGGTAAAACATGCTTAATAATCAAAATATCAATATTATTTTTCTTTTGCTAACAATTACGCTATTACTTGAAAAAACAAATATAAAAACAATATTTCATGACAAAAAGTGTTATTATCAATAAAATATATTCATCTGTGATAGCAATTATCTTAAAAATTCTTGCATCATTACATTTGGGCTAATGGTTTTAATGAGGCCGTATGCGATACATCAAACAATTTTGCACATAATAAGGTAGAGTAAAAATCCCATTCTCCACCATTATGATCACTCCGACGTAAATGTTGGAGCTGCACAAAATTACCTTCAAGCATTAGATACTGCACATGCATATAAATAGAGGTTTGTTTCTACTTTTTAAGGGCCCAAATTGACATAATAGGATTAACAATCGGAATAATAGGCAATTTCCGCCGGGGACTAAAATTCACGGGGTAAATTTTAAAACTCCGCTTGCTTCCTCTTCAACATTCCCCAATGGACGATGTTTTCTTTTTCGAGGGAAGTTGGGTGAGATATGAAAATGGAGAGAAGAAAGACGATCATTACGGAAGCGGTCGTCTCTTTCCTCTGTTTGCCGAAAATTAAATCTTTGTGATTTACTAGTATCAAACGCGCATTTGCACGAATCGAGGCATATTAACCACCTAACTGCCCCATGCGGTCTCCAATGGCTGGAAGGCACTGGTCGTATTATGGATTGGCATGGCACTGGGAAATGTCGACACGATCGGCCGGAAATGAATCGGACGTCATCCTCATTCCCATGGAGATGGGAGATGGGCGAGGGAGGAAGGAGGAAAGGGGAATACTCGCCACAACTCGAGTACGATTCTCAATGGAATTGCTCGCCTGCCGTCTAATCTCGTTCTAATGAGTCAAAATGTGATTAATATTTATTGCTCCGCGGTTTGACGATGAAACGATAGACAGAACCCCCACGGTCGGAATCCAAGAGGAATCTTATTTCAAAGGGTCTATAATTATAATGGCACAACTCTTCACGTGATATCACTATTGAAAATACTTATACTTAAAACTTCTCCTGCCAATGGATATGAATATGAAAAATAAAACTTGTCGTAAGTAAAGCTATAAGTGAAAACGGCAAACTTATACAACGATTGATTTCAATGCTTGATGCGCGGATATCCTTATAAAATTGAGTACCTCGGATTTTTTTATTAATATAGAAGTAAATACCATCGGGCTTGATAACAGTAGTTTTTATTTTCTTACTCATAATAACATATTTCAGTTGTGCATCAGGGAAAACGGAACTCGTGCAAAGAATAAAATTGAAAAACGAAATCGGGATGAATTAATTTCTAAATCATATCGGTCGTTCATTATTTCGTGAATTTTTACCATTCGTCCGAGGATTATTTTTGTTCCTCCCTGCGTCGTGTATTTTTCGAAAAGATAAAAATGTTCCGTTTCATTTAACGACTTCGAAAAAAAACCTTTTCTTGATGCATTTGCATTCATTAACGGAGACTTCAAAATTCTCAAATAAATACCCTTAATGAAGTAAGCCAATTCCAGTTCAAAAAAATTTTAATCAAAATAACACCAGGAATTTTTCAACCCAAACTTAATAGAAAAAAATATTACACGTTTCATTACTACATTAGATGCAGTTATATTTTAATGGATTTAATAACGAGTTATTCTAGTTTATTAGACCAGCTGCCTTGATCATTGTGCAAATATAAATGATTACAAATTATGAAATCAATGTCATTCCGCGAAACGGCAAACGATCCCACAATACTAGTCCCAATTTATTATATTTGAAATAATTTCAAGTCACTTCAATTGAAAATAACATTGAGTTAATATTTATATTATATATTTAGGCGAATTCTCGTGATTTTCTCTGATCAACCGTTATGCTCATTCTTCTTAGTAGCATTTACCTTTCTTATTAGGCTACATGATGGGATAATTGACGACTGAGTTTGGAGTGAAAATCGAATGTAATACAGCTTGAATGCAGCTATTTGGATTCAGCTGACCGATGAAGTGGGTGAATACGGCATTACGTTCCAATAAATAGGTAAATATACTTTCTTTACAACGATAAAACTTTTTTAAAAAAATTATTAATTATGTTCACTTGGAATATTATGTTCAAATTGACCGTTAATTTTGTATGGGATTAATTAGATACGCTGATACAAGCGCTTTAGAAGAAAATCTCAAAACCAGACAACATAAATTGACACTAGATACTTTCGCGACCAAAGTAGTCACTCCAAGAAAATTGTAAAACATTCTATCCATAAATTGATTTTTTGTCGTTAACATCATTTATTTATCAACTTATAGAATTCAGTTTATGCTTACCCGTAATTTCTTAAAAACATTATTTTCTAGTCAATAAGTTATAATTTAATAATTACCAAATAACATATGTGAAATGTCAACGCAATTTTTCAACAAAACAATGGTGAAAGCTATCATCCAGCTCTTAGTAATAGTGAAATCATAATTCTTCGGTGAAGCCTTTCTTCCCTAATAACCTATATATCGACAATCATCACTTTAATTATAGGACAGATTAATCTGATGTGATCTAAGCCATAAAAATGTCAAAAGACTAAGGTGGGCAGATATAAATTAGAAAAAAATCATCATTTCATAATATGAAATTTGAAATTAATCAAAAAAATTATCCCTGTGTATTGAATACCACCAAAGAAATAGATAAGAGACAAAAATAACTCCAAGGATTTGTTTTGCGAAGGGCGACCCATAATAGCGCTTCTATGTCAATGGATTACTTTAAACAAGGGTGAACTATAAAATGTTTAATACATTGACAGTGTGAGTTGTACAAGGTGATCGGTTTCCGATGGTTTCCGACGGAGAAATAGGTTGAATAGAGGGAAGGCGATGGATTCATACGGAGGCGGAGAGAGTGAGGGAAATAGAGAGAGATTCGTGTTGGGAATGGAGGAGAGCACCAACTCAATCCAGTCCACTTAGGCAGCGGGCGTTGTTCTACCTCCGAAATTACAGGCCACAACTACCAAGCACCGTTCGCTCCCAACTTACCCCTACTTTCCCCGCGGCTCAGGCTTTTCTATCACCATACCTCAAAAGGCAATTCCCCGCGGTTTTACACTTGTCCCTCGCGCCTGTTTCTTTCCCTCGTCCGCTCCCTCGCGCCCTCTCTCTCTCTCGCTCTAACCCTTCATCCTTCCCTCATTCTGGAACCCCATGCTAATGAAGACTCTTGTCGTCACAATTTTAGTCTCTCGTTAAGGCTTATTATTATTACTGCCCTTGATTCTCTCACAGTCAGAAAGCCTTGCAACTGTTAATTTAGCTCCCACAGCACTCTTTACTATGGAATTAGCAGGGAAGGTTTGCTTAACACTCGGTGAGGAAATTTCCTTTCCAAGACTATTATTTTGATAATGTTTTAAATTTGGAACTCGCATCAGGTGTGTATCGGAGGATTCTGACACTCCAAGGATCAGAATAAACGCATAGATATTATTTTACTTTTAAATAATAATTGAACAATTCATTCAATGAAACGTACTTCGTCAATAGATTGTGGGATTTGACTCCTGCCAATTGGTACCCTAAGCTGTAGATTAAGATGCTAAGTCGAAGGGAAATTTTGGCCAAATTTCCACAAGCGAGGGCCAGATTTACATAAAATACCACGAATAATAAATCTGCCTTTCGTGCAAATTAAAAATTTTAATTGTAATTTTTACAAGAAGCTAAAACGTTATCTTTGAATGGTAAATTGGAAAAAAAAATTGTAATTTCCTGTAAAATTGTTAGCTTTATGAATTGGATAACTATTTGCAATATTTTTCATTTTCCGGCATGAAAAATAATTAATGTTTATTCAGATAAAAAAGATAATAATACGTTTTGGACTCTTCCACGCAAATGGCATGAACATAAAATTGAACTACGATTCGAAATAAAGCCGTACGCTCTAACATCCTCTCGTTGCTCCAACGTGAGAAATTTGACGATATTTGAATCGAATCCACACGAAGGGAATTCAAAAAATAATCCTTTTACATTTAACAGAATCAGGAATTAGTCAATGGCAGCTTTATAAAAAAATTGTTAAAAATCCTCGATGCTCCTTTCTGCTAAAATTCCATTAAAATATTAGGATTTTTACAAACTGCTCGCAAATAAAAATGGTATCCACCGTAATTGCATACTTTTCACTTAAAACTTTAGAGGAGAGACACACAGAGATTGCATAGCAATAATTCATGAGGCACATTTTTCTAACCTAAACGAGAACAATAAAAAAATGTTGCTCCAATAATTGAAATGTAGACTTATAAAACAATTACGTGATTACTAAATACAAGAAAAAATAAATCTGTATTCAGAAATAACAGAGAAAGTCCATACTTCGTCTAAGGATACCGGTATAAAATAATTATACTAAAATAACCCATTTTAGTTGAAATCCGTGGACTTGAAGGAGACCTTTCTCACTGCCGAGAGGAAAAAGAGGTTCAAGCAGCTGGAACACTTTGCCAGTATACGAGAACCAAGCTACCACAGTCGGAAAGAGGATGTTATCTCTCACAGTATTCAACAAATATTCTTGGATGAGTCAATAAAATAAGTTAAAGAAATATATATCAGAGGAACTAAATTGAACCGGGAAAGAATCAACATGCTCCATTTGTTAGATGACATCGCAAAAAATACTGAGAATCCAAAATACCTACAGTCACCACTGAACACAATAATACAAACACTTCATATTTTTTATAATATATCAAAGTAAACACAGAGAAGACGAATTCGGAATGTATGCGGAAGGAAGAAGTAAGAAAAGTGCTTAGAATTAAGAGTGCCTACCCTCGGTTCGTACCTTAAAACATTCCTCGATCTACTCCTGAAACACGCCATCTTGGAATTCTGATGTTACGCCTTTTAATTAATTTCATCGAAAAGTAAAATATATGCCGTGAGAAAACTTGCACATTAAAGAATATGCGATATTTTGAGAGGAAAAAGTGTTTACATGCTAACTTTATCTATTTAGTGGCACATAATTCATTTCTTGAACGATGACAAATCCGTCCGTACAGCAGCTGGCATGAGTGAATCGGTGAACTTGAAGTCGTTTTGCCTGAAAGTCGAAATTCAGACATCGGCGATGAAAAAGGATGTCAGCAAACATCTGAGATTTTAAAATATTAGGAGATGAAAGGAGCTGGGCGGACATCAAAGTAATATTAACCCAAGGAGGAATCTCCCACGAGGAGGTCACTAATATGGTCAGAGAGGACAACAGTAGAAATAAGGAAGCTTAAAAGCATTCCTGTGCAGTAAGCCGCACCATGAATCAGAGACCATTTGAAAAGCAGACCAGAGTAAATAGAAATCTTTGAAACTTATGCTGGAGGAAATGTTGAAGATGAATTGCAATGACAATAAGTAGATATACAGACGAGAAGAGGTGGAAAAACAACTTGAAGCACGATGAAAAGAAAAATCATATGAATTTGACACACCTTAAGAGATTAGGACATGTTTAACCTCAAAAGAGGGAGAGAAACCACGAGAAAGACCAAGAGACAAATGCGTAGGGCAAGTAAATACTGGACGAAATAACTACCAAGGCGTGGCAGAGTGTTAGCATTTTAAAAGACAAGACGGTTGCAGTCAAATATTTAGATGAATATACTAATAATGGTGAATGAGGGAAAAATTAAAATACATATATATTTAAATACAATCGTTTCTATGTATTTTGGCCCCTATACTCCACGTTTATTCTCTTATCTCCGATTTGCAAAGCTCAGAAAATTGGTCGTTTGGGCAATATTAGCGGATAGAGTATTAGCGTATATTTTGGGTTTTGAGACGTGGGTGTTGAGAAGGAGGGAATAACTAAAATAGAGAAAAAGGGAAGAAAACGATAATATTTAGGCATGGCAGTGAGAGAGAAACGATTGTTGGGAGAAATTCAATGGCATGACAGGTGGATGCAGTAAATGCTGAGTTGCAATGAGTTGCTGAAGAAGACGATGAGGGGGAACGCTGTGAAACCGAGGTAGAGGGAGGATAAGAAGAGGGATTTCGTGTTAAGTTAAGGGAGAGAGAAAGTATTCAGAGCTAAATAATAAACTGCTGTAATTTGTTTGGTCGGGAAGGATATTTTGTGTCATGTTAATTAGGGCTTACACAAATAGTGTGAACTACCAAGGCCCATTAAGAATCTACTCTTTCGCAGTAGAATACTTCTCATACATTTCATAATTTTATCCTAAAAAATTACAACAAAAGGAAAGCATTCAGGATGGTATTCAACCAGCATGGGTTGCATAATAAATGATCCTACATATATTAAAGCTAATCCAAAAACCAACTAAATAAAATAATTATTAAGAGCAAATGTCGGTTTGTGTCCACCAGAATATATTTTTAAGTCCTCCCACCATTAAAGAGTGCAAACATTGTTTAAAAGACAAAATAATATTAGTAGACTCGATCAAATACAGGGTTGGGCAATATAACTTCCTTTTTTTCAAGGCAAAACGCTTTCCAAACAGGAAGTTATGTTGCCGCACCCTGTACTTAGACGTCACCCTCACTCATGACCTCTCCTGTCGACAAGCGAACAAAAAATTAGGATTTATAAGAAGAGTATTTGGAATAGGTGACGAAAAGGTTAAAAAGAAATGCTATTATTCGCTAGTTAGGTCTCATTTAGAATATTTTGACAGCATATGGGATCCTCAAGAAGTTGGATTGACTTCTGAATTTGATGGCGTGCAGTATAAAGGAGCAAGATTTGTAAAACAGAGAGGCGTATCAAAATATTAGAGCAGCTAAGCTGGGAAACACTTACGGAGCGAAGGTTAAATTGCAGATGAAATCTCTTCAAAAATTGAAAGTCACGTATGTCTCTTCTGCGATGATGTCGAAAATGCAATATCAGCCCCATCGAACTACGAAAGTAGAGTCATTAAGTGAAAATGCAATTAGAATCATTAAGTGTAGAACATGTGTTATTTTTCCTACGAACGATAAGAGAACTGAAAAATGCTGACCTACCGCGCTAAGGGGAAAATTATTTTGGCTAAAAAAATAATCTGGGCTCTAATCACACCCTGCCACACACCCTAGCTGTAGCTTAAATGGTACTATGTACTGTTAAGGATATTTTTATTACAATGATTTACTAATCTTAATAACCTACTAAATAAATATAGGGCCGGAGAGGGTCTCTTTGGACCAGAGGAATATTTCAAAATCGTTTGGCATGAAATTGGAAATTTAGTTCTCTCAATATTATTTTGGTTCTTCTTGGTTTCATCCTTTTAATACTTGTAAAATTCAGTGATACAGTGATACACGAAAAAATAGCTATGGAGTAAGAGAGATGTATGCGGCAAATAGGCAACAGAGTCACGAACTTATCTGTGCGTATAAAAGGAAATCAAAACAGTTATTTTAGAATGATCAGATATTCGGAACGCATAACGCAACAATGTCCCTCGATGAGAACACCAGAATAGAAAGGTTTATGAAACTTAATGTTTCCGGATTTGACTGTAGTTCCCATGTACATCTTTTGATGTGACTATCGTACAGAAAACATCTCGATCTGGTCCAAGATTCTTTCGAATTCCATACTTGTCTACATTACGAAAAGGATCTGTAGGACTTGGAATTTCTGAGAAACCATCTCTATCCTCTTTTCTCTATAGAAGTACGTGGTCTCTTCAAAAGATTTCCACTCTTTGAAGAGCACCTCTCCTGTTAGATATTTTTAATCCGCTTGGAAGCGTTACGTCCGCGAAAAATTCCCGAATTACCGCCTTCAGCCACTTTATTGATATCTTGTTTTGTTGATTAGTTACAGCCGTCTACGTGAAGGGTTGTTAGGAAATTAGCTCTTTGAAGGAGCAGCGTTGTTCACTGGAATTCTGCGTAACATTTCGAAAATCCTTCACGGAGACCTTTGAGTTGATTACTAAGGCTCATGGTAAGGATACTATTAAACGTACCGCGGGTTATGAGTGATTTACTTGGTTCAAAAATGGGCGGGAATCAGTGGAAGACGGATAGCGTTCCGGAAGACCATCAACATCGACTGATGACCCCCACATCCAGAAAGTGAATGATCTCGTTCGTGAAAATCGACGTTTGACTGTATAGAAATTTGCAGAAGTGTGTGGTATCTCAAATGGTTCGTGCTATGAAATTAAGACTGACAAATTGAGGCTGAAACGACTCGCCGGAAAATTCGTGCCTCGCCTGAAGTCAGCAGACAAGAAAAAATATTGAGTTCAAGTCTGCCAGGATCTGTTTCATTGAGCAGTAAAATTTGAAACCTACTTGTCCAAGATCATAACAGGTGATGAGTCATGAGTTTCTAGATATGACGTTGAAGCAAAAATGCAATCTTCATAATGGATTGGTGAAAAATCCTCCTGCACCAAAATTGCTGGACATGTTCGCTCGAATGCCAAGATTAGGTTGACTGTTTTTGGCGATAAAAAGGCGGTTGTGCATTACGAATACTTACCTAAAGATCACCGTCAACCCAAGAGTACTATCTGGGGGTTATGAAATGCCTAAGAGTGAGAATCAAGCGAAAACGTCCCGAACTTTGGAGGAGCGGAGAGTGGTTTTTCTGCATTACAATGAGCCAGCTCATTCATCTCTCAGAACTCATGAGTTTTTAGCCAAATACAATGCCTCTGTGCTTTCCCACCCATCCTACTCACCAGATCTGACCCCATGTGGCTTTTTCCTGCTCCCAAAACTATAAAACCCGACCTAAGGAAAAAAAATTTGCCACCATTTTAGAGATAGAGAAAATTTCAACGGAGGAACTTCTGAGCATTCCGATAAACGCGCTTCAGGACTATTTCAAAAAGTGGAAACATCGTTGGGATAAGTGTGTACGTTGAGAAGGAGCCTATTTTGAAGGGGACCCTGACCAATAATTTATTATAAAAGTGACCAATAATTTATTAATTTTTTTGCTATTAAAAGTTCGGGAAATTTTTTAACAGGCCTCATATGACAATTCCCCTAATACCCTAAACGGCGCAGGCGACTAGAAAATGAAAGCAGAGAATTCGAAATACAAAGTTATACCACCGTTTACTTTCACTTATACCAACTAAAATAAGCATAAAACCACAGTACAGCTGAAAATATTGGTTTCATTTCACTATGTCATTGAACTTCTTTCGTTCAGGACCCATAACACTTGGCTGCTAAAACATGCCACTTTATAGCTCTGCCCACGTCTTCGCTCATTCAACCTTATCATATTTAAATGCTAAACATCCTCAAATTCTTTCGGGAGCAAAAATTGATGAAACCTAGACTTGAATCAGCATATTAAATGAAAAATACGTCATATTCATAGAATACTTTGAAATCCAGGATCGGAAATATTTCAAACAAATTGAAAATGGTAACAAGGTCATAATATATATTTACAAAAGCTCGATACGGAAATAATGTCTAAATATTGACTATTGACCGATACAACTCATTTCTAAGCAAATTTATCTCCCCATAAAAAATGTTAATGAATATATACATATTATATATATATTATAAATAAATAAATATTTATTTTTAATATATATATATATATATATATATATATATATATATGTACGGTGCGGAAACGTGGTCGCTGAAGCAAGAGGATAGACGTAGATTGGAGGCTTTTGAAACTTGGGTGTGGAGAAGAATGGAGAAGATGAAATGGACCGAAAGGAAAACAAATGAGGAAGTACAGGGATGGTGGGTGAGGAGAGGGGTTTGTTGGGGGATATACTATGGAGGCAGGAAAAATGGATGAAAGGGGTATTGAGCGGTAGTGGAATGTTGAAGAAGGTAATAGAGGGGAGAATGTTGGGCAAGCGAGGAAAGGGCAGGAACAGGATAGGGATGTTGGACGGGATGAAGGGAGGAAAGAAGTACACAGAGATGATAAGGGACCTGATGTAGAGTACATTGCTGGATTGGGTTTTGTTTGGAGCTACAAAATATTTATTTGATAGTTGTGTTCATCCAAAAACCTACCTTAACCGGTAGATTACCTAATAATAATAATAGGCATATGTGTAATAGATTATGACATTTGATTTTCTTCTATATTTAGACATGGATCTTCATGGATTTATATTTGGGTTTTAGATACACTCATGGAAGTAGCTTTTTCGCACCGCAGGAATTGTTCAACTAAAGCAATTAAGGCAATACCAATTTGTTTGCTTAAAATGATTTAAAAAAACACTATATAAAGCTTAGCCATCAAATAAACTGCCCTTTCCACTAAGCGGATCGCTCATAAAACCATATTTCAGGGCTAAATTAATATGAAGGTCAATGATAAAACTAATATTTTCCAACTCCGTCGGGAATCATGCTGGGCAAAATACCAATTCATCCGGATGATTCGTGACACACTACACGATTTATTATCGCATTGCACTCCATATATTGAATTGAAATATGACCGTAAGAGAAGCAGTAAAGATACAAAAGAAAAATATGGTATATTAACTTATAATCAATATATTTTAATCAAGGAAATAAATCATAGTAAAAATAGTTCATATGTACACGACCGTTATAAGATGTACGTTGAAGTGATCTTCTAACGGCATCATGAACTCGAATTAATCGAAATTTCTTAAAGAAGCATGTACCTTAAAAAATAAACATTTTAGCGAAATACAATCAGTAAAAAAGGAGCAAGTAGAGCCATGAAGGTATGAAGGAAGAGAAAGAAGGGCAGATAACCAAAGATATCAACACACGGTCTCTGGGACGAAAACGCCGTAATATGCCGTGGTCGGCGTACCTCGTACTTGAGCGATGCCTGAACGGCTAGCTAAACGGAGAGAAGAGGTAGATGAAGGCTTAAGTCTGTCGCCCGCGCACGCTCTCTGCTCCCTTACGAAAACCCATAGCGCACCCACTCACTCACTCCTAAAGAGCGGCCGGTATATTCAGTTCACTCTCTTAAAACGGGCCACGCCTTCGCTCTAAGTCGAGGCATTTATGAGCCGAGGATTTATACCTCGAGGAGAAGGGGAACCCAGGGGCGAGGGGAGAGGAAGAAGGGGAACAACTCTGGCTACGAACAGGACGGGGGCAAGAGGGAAGAGTGGGATGGAAAGAGAGAGAAGTGAGCCAGCAGATGGGAGGATGGGGATAGTAAATATAAAGGGCGAGAGGGGAGAAGAGAGATGGAAACACACCGTCAGGTTATGCGCCATAAAAGGTGGAGGTTACCGTGGAATATGGCGCCCCAGAGACAATGGGATAAAAATTAACGCCCCCGGACTCCCTGGCAACGTTATCGCGAATTTATTGCATGGATCAAAATCGCGGTTAGGGGGAGTAGAAGGAAGAGCGGAATTTGTGAACGGCGGTGGGTTGGGTGTGCGCTCGGCTTTGGACCCTGGTTTTGCCGGTTCCGGGGAGGGTCCGGGGCTCCGGTAACAGTGGGAAGTAAAATGTGCGGAGGTGAGGAGGTTGGAGGGGGGTGTAGAGAGGATGGGGGAGGAAATTGAGGAGGAAGAGAGTCCGGGGGTTAGAGGAAAAGAGGGAGGTAGTGGAAGGGGAAGGAGATAGTGGGGCGACGGCAGCGTAGGCCAGTGAAAACGGTTTGGCTATGTGTAGGAGGAGGAACGTGAAGGCTGTATTCCTCCACGGGCACTCCATGCGTGTAGTGTACACTAACAACCATAAGCCCACGTCGGCAGTGAATCTGCTGAGGGCAACCCTTATTAGCTGGTGCAGGGGAAGAGAGAGGGTGTGAGGGGACGAAAGGGGCGGCGGAGATAGAAGGAGGAGGGTGGTGGAGGAAGAGGCGAGGGCACGAGAGAAGACGAAGGGAAGGGCGAAATTGCCGCGAGAGATATTAGAGCACGAGGATGGTGGAGAATCGGGCCTTCCCTCGCGGCGGCGGGCGGGGAGGAAGGGAAGTGACGGGCTGCTTTTGCAAACGGGATGCCCCGACACTTCCAATAACATGCACACCGCGCGCGCGTGTGTGTGTGATGGCGTGCAGGCGCGCGCGTTCCCTCCCTTTAGGGGGAGCGGGAGGAGTGGTGGGGGGGTTGCCCAAAATTAAAATCCCTTTAAAAGAACCTCGGTCGTTTGTCCTCCGCAAATTAAAAGTAGGGACAGAGAGGCCCAGAAATGGGGGAGAACAAGCGAGTTGAGGAGAAACCGGCCAAGGGCTTTGTGGCGGTCGTTTCGGGGAAGGAAAGGAGTAACCGATGGACTTCCTGAAGGGATACGATTACCTCGTTTCGGGAATAACGCCGGGAAGTGCCTTTTGACCATACTTCCCTGTCTCCCGGGAACTGCAGAGTAATCATATTCTCATATGATTACTCCGAAGAACCATAATTTATAATTATTAATTTTATTTATTTGGGGAAAAGATTAATACGGTAAGATGCTATGAAACCGACTCAACTATAGGGCGAGTGTAAATTTAAATCTCGAAAAATGCAACCCCCTTGTTCTAAATAAATAAAATTCAAACCTACCTACTTAAATGATAACAACGGAGAATTTTATATAAACTACATTGACTGTGCAAGTGACTAAAATACTCGTTTTAGCACTTTGCTAAAAAAATCGTTGTTTTTATTAAAAAATTATTATAGTTTTTATTAAAATTTAAATTGGAATGATCAACAAAATATTTACTATAATTCAATCCACTTACTCAGACAACGAATCATACCGGGTACTTCTATCAATGCCACTAAAATTAAAATTCCTCCATAAACACAGAGATTACATAGTCGTTCCTCCTAAATTTCATCCTTGCTCTCTTTTACTACAAGCTGCACTGTTTCTTTCGGTAATAATCCTGGTGGCCGCGTTGTACTGGCGCTTGGCGTATGACCAAAACATCTCGCGTTCAATTCGAACGCTGGCTACGAATGCTTCAACGGTGCGGGGGGCTCAGCAATAGTGCGCCTAGTCTCACCACCCCGATTCCATCCATACCGCGAGTGAATGCATAGGTGAAAATCCGTTGCTCCTCGACCAACTTACTGCACGCCGCCCTCTAATCTGTAGTTTTTTCACCTCTCCTTTTTACAACTTTATCTTCATTCCTCTAACTTCTCCCTCCTTTTGGGGGTTTGCACAACCTCCCTCTCTCCAACCTCACTATCACTCTCTCCTCCTTACACCCATTATACTTTCCCCCGAATCTCTTCCCCCCCTCCCTCTCACATCCATAAGGCCATTCCATGCCGCCTGGCCGTTACCCAAGAGGGTCTCATCTGGGGAGCGCAGTGGCAGCCTTCCCTGCGTACTGAACCTCAACCCCATCCCCCAATCACCGCCCGCCTCCCCAAAGCACATCCCTCCCGCTCCTCTCCCATCCCTCTCCAACATCTCCCCTACTCCCCTTCGACGTCCGCTGCTCCACACGCCCCCTCCCCCATCCTCCCTTAGCCCTTTTGGATCCAAACCCCGGTCTGCGTCACCTGCGCTGCTTTTGGAACACCGTCATTAAGGTGAGGGGTTTGGTGGGGGGATGGGGTAGGAGGCAGGGAGCGTTGGGTGGAGGGAAGGAGGGGAGGGGGAGGGAATGGGATTGGGAGGAGGGGGTGTTGACTGTGACTACGGAGTCGAGGAGGAACGTAACGAGTGAAAGAGAGTAGGGGGAGTTTGAAAAGGGGAAATGGTGCCGTGGTGTGAGGATTGGAAGGGATGAAGAGGAGGATGGGGAGGTAGATGCATTTTTATTTTTAGAACGGGAAGCGGGGACGCGTTGCCTTATCCCGCCTGGGGGAGACACTTCAACCCTTCCTCCTCCTCATCTCCCTCTCTCTCTCTTTACTTCCTTCCCGCCCCACCGGTCCTTATCCCTCACTCCTGCAAGGAATTCACCTCTCCGAAGCCCGTACATCCTATGGACTGCTGGGATCTCCAACATGGTACAGTCACTCCGTTGTGTCCGCGCATATGACATAAAGGCATCTGCAATTGACTTCGTCGTTTTAAGAGAATTTAATTGAGTCTAGAAGGCATTTTCCTACCTCAGTATCCGACAATGTGGCTTCCAATTCAGCTAGCTTACACCATTTAAACCCAACACGACAAAAATGTCACTCTTGGTAGTGCATCTTTTTAAACTTCATTTTTGGCTGGTTCTAATACAGTAGAAGGTAAAGGAGGGAAGGATTTAAGTAGACAATTATCAAAAAATTATTAAAATATTTAAACTATGCCAAATTTGGATCCAAACCCAGGCGATAAAAGAAAAGAGTAGGAATTTATGCTGAACCGATCAATATCACGTAACGCGAAGAAAACATTGTAATAGGATAATTTATAATTTGGCAAAGGATCACTTAATATCATATACGCGCTTATTAAGGGTTTAATTAAGTAAGAACACCAGGATACCATTTAAAATAAGAATGCTGGTGCCATTTTGTGATGGAAATCTTGAATTCGTCTTTTCTTAATGAATGCAATTTCTCCTTTCTTGTTTCCTCCCTCGTCTGGTACACACACTTTGTCTCAAATTTCTGGTACACGCCTCTCTTTCCCACGAATCCATTACATGGCATCATTAAGCATTCCCTCAATCTTTAAAACACGTAGGAAATTACTCCAATGAGTTACAGATGTCTACGGGTGCACACCTGGTTGGGATTTCCGAGAAGGAAAAATTTTCATAAAATGCAGATGAACTGCCTAATAATTTGCGGATAACAGGAAAAAATTATCCGCTGAAAATAAAACTAAAATAAGTAAATTGAAGACTTCCGTCTTCGCCATTTACGTGAGCTATTACGAGAGTCATATTGCCATTTCACGTGATCTATAATTAAAGGTTCTCACACACAATCTCAAGAAAATTAAATATTAGAATTTTTGCGGGACAGAAATCGAAATAATGAGCATACATAACCAAAATAAATAATTTTTAAAAATAATAAATAAATTTAATGCTACAACGACCCCCTTGAAAGTTATTTGAGGCCAATTGGAGTTGATAAACTCAAATAACCGTTAAAAAACAGATATATCATTTTACTTTATCAGCAAAATTTGATTTCTTAGACCCATTGAAACATTTATCTTCGAAAAAATTATATGCTGCGTAAAGAGCAAGAATGCTGCAAATATTGTGATGACGAACATTAAATTAGAGCACATTTTTATGCACCACGTCCTTGGCCTTAATGGTGTTAAATAAATTTTCTATGGCAATGAAAGTTCTGGCAGCACTTAAAACGTACCGCCTTTAGAGGGAAACAATACACTTCCCGAGCTACTTAAGTATTGCCGTATAACTGCGGCTTGCTAATTACCTTTGCTTTCCGATACAACACGGACGTCTCGCCTTAATGCCAACGGTCTCTTCAACCCACCGTAACCTTACTTGTGCGCTATTAAAATTATATTGCATCGTACCCTATAGGCTTCGCAGTTAATCGCCCGTTTCAGCACCGTTTTTAATTTAATTTTTCCGCCAATTTAACTTCATTAGCATTATTCAAGGCACTTGGGATGACTCGTAATTGTTAAAGGAAAATCTTTTTTTCTGGGCCCACTCCAAAATCCACGAGATCTTCACTGCCGTCTTTTCCCCATATCCAAACGCCTTCTTATGCCTGGTAATTTCCCCTCCTCGAAAACCGTCCGCCCTCTTCCTCCGTCTCTTTCTCTTTATCCACCACCTACCGCTCTCTCACTCCTCACTCCCTTTCCTCTCACTCCTTCGCCCTCACAACCCTCCCCCCCCACCAGAGCGCTCTCCCCAACAATCATAAAGCCCAAAGACTTTCCCCGAAATTTCTCATCCGCCTATCAGGTATTCCGTTTGCTTTCGCCCTTCATCCTTGCGCCTTCCCTCGTAGGCCATTCCCTAAGCACGCATTCCGTTTGCGTACCTTTGTCGTCCAAATTCCTTCGCTAATCCCTTAACTTCCCCCTCTCCTTTTACCCTTCTCTCCTCCCCACTCCGAACCCTACCCACTCCCTGTTCTCTCGTACCATTTCCCATTCCCACAGCCCACTTCGCCCTACCAACCATCCCGTCTCCAAAACTCTCCTCCTCGATTACCTCCCACCATCACCCCTCTGTTGCTTCCCCGTCTCACTTCCGACCCTCTCCTCCTCGCGATTTCACCCAATCCACCTCTTCTCCTCCTCCTTCACACCTGAAGACCCCCTCCGCCTCCTCAGACCACTGTCCCGATGCCTATCGCCTCCCACTGGCGCTGCTTCTTTCTCCCCGCAGAACGCCCCCTCACTTCCCATCGCATCCCGGTACATCCCCGGCTCTCCCCTTCCCACTCCTGACGTCAAATCCTCAACGTTCTCGATTGTAGCCCTGGAACCCAATCCCTTTAATCTCTGTATGCGAACATTTTGTCTTCCCAGAATCCTAAGGGTTCCAGGAGGGAAACGCCCCCCTTCTCTTTCTTCCTACGGCTTTTTCGTATTTCCCTCTCAACTTCCATAGCTTCTACGCGCTTCTATCTTTCTCCTCGTCTCCTCCACCTCTTTCCTCCGAACACTTTTCCTCTTTTCTCTGCCCAACCAGCCCAAGGGTCCACATCTCGCACCCCGGGATCACAACCCCTCACGCTCCTAATCTCCCTCACTAGCACGCAGACGGCGTCTCCCTTTCCTCGAACCCTCCTTTCTCTCTCACCATTGCTATGATCTTTCTTCGGAGTGTTAACGCACGCGGGTCGACCATCTCAATAAAAGTTTCCTTTTCTGGAGGAAACCTTTGATATTTCCGACAGCCCATACTCTTTAATACACTTTTTTCTCTGAAGCTGCGTAACAGATGAAAGTTATTATTCGGTGGTGCCAATTCCAATTTTTCGTCTCGTAGGTTTCTCTCATCTCTTGACAAAGATTAACTAGCTCTGGAACTCAAAGGAACTTTTCAATTTTTTTATGGGCATGAATTGCTAGCGTTTCGCGAGAATTATTTTTTCCTTTCACAACTTTTCCGTTTTCAGAATGCAAGAAGTTTGTTAAAATAAGCCATCTTGAAGTAATACGGATAAAATTCTAAGATCACATGAGAATGAGCCTATTTCGCTTCTCTCTTCTGCTTTTCATTCGACTACACTGAGGCGCAACTGGAACACCTAACCGTTAACTAAGTGAAGTCCCTTTTTTTCGGAGCCAATAACGTAGACGCCTGAATACCAACGCGGGAAACACAAGGAGGTGCAGTTATGTTTTTACGATCCCCCCACGCATTTAGAAGTGATTTAGGTAGTATTTAAGCTCGACGAACGATCATTTAATGCAGCTAACCTTAATGGCCTTACGAATGGAAGGAATCCGTACATTCTTGGTTTAATTACCCTAGATTTGGGTTGACTCAATGTAGTTTCTCGCTTTTGTTCGGTAATCGATCACTCTTAAATCCCGCCTCTTAACCTCGACCCAGGCAGGCGAAGAAAGCGAATAGTGGTAGTCCCGTCACTTCCCTACCAACCCGACTCACTCCATCTCACTCCTTCCTTACTCCCTTCGTCCCTTGCGCAGTATCACGAATGAATAATCCCGGCAGGATTCTCTCTCTCTCCCCCACTCCCAATCCGCACCTCCTATCCCCTGCACCTCTCGCTCCCCCCTTGAACGTCCCCAACCCAATCCCGATCTCACTCCTCAGTCGTTTATCGCAGTATTTTATCCCTTTCAAATCCCGTTTGCACATTTACCTTTCGAAACTCTCTGGCGGGCTTTGAATTCAGTCAATGTAGGCCACTTTTTGTGTGAACGCGTGTATATGTGTGTGTGTATGTGTGTATATATATATATATATATATATATATATATATATATATATATATATATATATATATTCAAACTTGAAAATCCCGCCATACGGCGCACAAATATTCATTCAAACAGCAATAGGTATAAGGAAAGGGGATAGGAAAACACATAAAAGGCGAAGACAGGACATGTGGGGAAGGCGGTTTTTGAGCAGATCACGAAAGTAAAAATATTTCCCTATCCGAAATATTTCCCTATCCGAAATATTTTTACTTTCGTGATCTGCTCAAAAACCGCCTTTCCCACATGTCCTGTCTTCGCCTTTTATGTGTTTTCCTATCCCCTTTCCTTATACCTATTGCTGTTTGAATGAATATATATATATATATATATGTGTATATGTATAATATAATATGTATATATATTTTTTCGAAATGGAACGCTCTTCGGCGACGCACAAATATATTAACACTCAGATGACGACGGTCGAAACGTCAAAACTACAATGCGAGTGTCCTTTCATTGTGTTCATAAAATATATATTTATATATATATATATATATTTATATTTATTTTTTCATATAAATACATGTATATATCATTTGGACGGCACCATAGAACAAAAAATAAAACATATAATACATTAAATGACACTCACGTTTCAAATTTTTTGAGCTTTCGGCCTTCTCTGAGGCCTTCTTTAGGTCAGACTGGAAGGTTATGGAAGGGGACTATGGAGTCTGGGGGGGGGGGGAAGGAAGGTGTAGGGTATTTTGGGAAGGGAATTAAGGATGGCGGTTTTGGGTGGGCATTTTAAAAGATCGGAAAGCTAGTATATATGCGGATTCGCGAGTTCTCACCTCTATAATATTGGAGGCTGAAACGGTTAGGGATTCTAGGATGTTTAGGAGGTAACACTGGTCGAAAAAAAGGTTGTGAGAATTTGCGTATGAAGGGATAGGAAGAGAAAAGAATGAGACCGAATAACAGGAGTAGCGGTTATTGTTCATTCGAATGGATAAGGTGGTGATGTACTCGCCTATGTAAAATGTAGTGCACTATTTGCATGACAAAAAATAGATAATGTTATTCGAGAGACAATTAGCGTGGGAACGGGGTGAAGGGACAATGAGAGGATGTGGGGAGAGGGGAGCAGATCTGATCATCAGACATGTTTTACATCGGGGGCGGTTGCATGTAAGGGAAATATGAGGAACTTTGTCGGGAGGGGCGCCAAAGGGTTGGCGGATCTCAGGTTTTTGAGATTGGCGGGTCGTCTGTATGCGAGAGGGGCATTGGGGTAGTAAAGATGAGGTAACGTCGTTTACGTAAATAGGAAACAGTTCTTAAAGACAGGTTTTCAGTCCGTGGCATCCGGGGAAATAGGTGGTGCAAAAGTTGAGTCGTTCGTCAGATGTGGGGTTGTTTTTCCGTGGTGTGTGAGGACGAGTGCATTGTTGGATTTTGTTTTGTAGGAACTTTTCTGGGTAACCGCGTTTGTGAAGTGCATGGTGTAGATTGTAGAGGTATTTGTTTAGGGCGGCTGTGGTGCTGCAAATCCAGTGTCCGCGGATAGAGAGAGAGGGAGTTACGAATCGATCGTTTAGCATGAGAAGGGTGACAGCTGGTAAAGTGTAGGTATTGCTCATGTTTAGTGGCTATGATGTGTACTGAAGCGGTGAATTTGTTATCGTGAAGTGAGATGTCAGTGTCAAGAAAGGTGATGGTGATGTCTGGAATGGAAGAAGTGAATTTGACTGTGAAAGGAGAATATAAGGTCGATAAGAAATTATTGAGGGAGTCAGAGCTGTGTCCAAAGAATAAAAATGTCGTCTATGTAGTGGACCCAGGAGTAGTTGGAGGGGTTGATATGAAAGGAAAATAGGTATCTTCAAGGTGTCCCAAAAAGAGATTGGCTTATGATGGCGCCATACTCGTTCCCATCGCTGTGCCTTTGGTTTGTCGATAGAAAAAATTTTGGTACGAAAATGCGTACATGGGTTTTTCAGGACGAGAGTGGGTAGATCGAGGAGAAATTCGGTCGAAGGGCGCTGGGGTGGGGGGCGTAGAGAAAGATAATGTCGGAGAGAGGATAAGTCTTTTGCATGGGAAATAGACGTATAATGCCGATGGTGGCTATAATTGGTTGGAGTAGGAAGGAATGGGGACAGAATTAAAACTGTCGAGGAATTTATATGCGTCTTTCGTGAAGGGGGGCAAGGAGAGTACAAGGGGTTGTAGGTAGTGGTTTAAAATGGCTACTGAGGAGTCTTTATTGGCAGTGGCGACAACGATGTTGAGATTGAACAGTAGTGTTTTTAGGGCATGACGTTCGTTTGTGGAGAGATTATTTTTAGGTTTGAGAGATTCTATGAAGGATTTATTGGAAAAGGTGTGGAGAAGTAGACGTATGAAAATTTCAACACGTCCTTTTAAGTGTTATCTACTTTATTTTGTGTTCTATTGAGCCGTATAAATGTCATACATATATATATACATATATATATACATATATATATATATATATATATATATATATATACATGTATATATATATATATATATATAATTGCTATTTCGCTGCAAGAGAAACCAATACAAGAAGGTTTGTAAGAAAAGTTTTTTTGCAGAGAAGAATGAAACGAGGGCTGGGATTACGCTCCGAAGATTAGCGGCTTCGTTCTCGTGCAAGAAAGGAATGGAGGGATGACGAGAAGAGAAGAGGAAGGGAGAGAAAGCCTGGAGGAAATCGAGGGAAGGCATGGGGGAATACCAAAGCTATATTCCTCGATTGGGTTCTCAGGTGCTCGCAATTAACGAAAAAAAGGAAAGAGGAGAGGTAGGGTAGAATAGAAGATGGAAAGGATTATGAGAGGGATTATTGATAGGAGGGCCGAGACGGGGGGATGTGAAAGATTAACGTATGATTTTGTAAAATCCGTAGATTGAATGTTTTTTTACGTTAAATTTAGAAAGTAAAGAGATTATCTCAAGGTCAATGAAGGTAAGTATGTTTGAATCGAATAAAAATTCAGATAAAAAATACAGCTTATCAATAAATCAATGATTTAGCGCACTGCTAACTTGCGCCACAATTATATCAAAAAACATATTTCTTTGCTTCAATCATCTCCTATTCACATGATGTACAATAAAATAAATAGTCTAAAATATGTCCAAAGTGATACACAAATACAACTTCCATCTTTAATTTTCCTCCCAAGTATTTCCAACTACGTAGGCGGTTCCAAAAGGTCAATAGAAAGTGTAAATAAATAAATAAAATAAGTAAATAAAAGCGAGACAAAGAACGAGGCTTCCCTCATCTCGTTGCTACACTCATAACGACCCTTATTTCACTGGATTCGATTATTTTATTTTACTGCTGGTAAGATAATTATTTTCTACTGATTTGAACATGTTCCCTGTAAAGTGGAATCAGAGAGAAGAATTGAGTCACTATCACAAAAAATTCAATAATTCGCAAATGAAAACGTTTGACTCTATCCAACAATCAAAATATAATTCATTCGATTAAACAAAAATAAGTAGAAGAGTATGATATTTTGAGAATAAAATTTTTATTTTATAGCACGATTTGCTTGCTGACCCATCAAGAAGAAAAGCTTTAACGAGAAGGAATTTAGCGGCAACCGATGCTGGTAACGAGGGTAATGTAACACGAGAACATTGTTAAATTTCGTGAAAAGACATTTAGGGGAGTTGAAATAAATGCTTATAAGTATTCAATTGTGATTATGAAATAAACACTGTAATAACGAAAGTCTTGAAAACATTAATCAGCACATACATTATTATGGAAAAGAGAACAAATTTGAGTATTTGCGCAAAGGGACAAATTATAAATCGGGACATATACATTGTAGGGAAATATAAAGATGGGCAAATACCCTTGTCACTTGAACATATTTTACAAAGGCATTTTCTTCTCTCGGAAAACAAAAGGAATAAAGAGAGAGCCAATTGGCAGGCTCAACATAAACGAGAGGTCGTTTTCAATGTAGTGATGAACTACCGAGGGAAGATAATGCATTTCGTTTTACTCTTTGGGCACGAGAAAGCGAGAGTCTGGTAGGGTGGCGAAACTTTCAGCCAATTTTTTTCAGTCAGAACTTAGAAAAAAGGCTGAAAGTGAAAGTATTGATCAGGCAAACCAATATTTTATAAGATAGGAGAAGGAAAGGCACAATACTGAGGCGAAAATTCAATTTAGCTCACTAAACAAATGAGAAAATAAGGAGGGGTCATACCAAAAAGATCCTATGATATATCGTTTACATCGTCAGCTACCTAGTCATGGTGGCTATAAACAAACAATTTTCAGCCAACGTGCAGTTCAGCATAAAGAAAAGAACGAGAGGAATTGAATTATCGTTACCAAAAGTTCAATTCCAACTTTTTGTAAGGACGCAATTAATATTTTTCCACTGTATTATCATTTATTACAAGCTAAAAATACGAACGTTTACCGAATTCATCATCTCCAAATCTTCTTCAAGTTTAGGTACTTGTGAATGAAGAAACATTTTAAAACCGCATTATTGCTCCCGTTCAGTCTGAAATATACCTTAATGCTGCACTGGGCATAGTTGGTCAGCATATTATGGGTCATATAAAAGAATTAAGCGTAAAATGAGCCATAGCAACTATTTAGTTTTACAATAAAGATGTCGCAAATGTCTATCATCAGGAGCACTCAAGTTAAAATTACTATTAAATGTAGGCTTTCGAGATATACTATATTTGCTACGTGGAAAACATTTTTCTCTAAAGAAAGCCCAAAAGTGGAATGGGGTACCCGCATTGCTAACTTCCACGTCGATAATCAAGACACTTGAGGTCAAAACAAGAAGTAAAGTAAACGGATTCTTTACAAAGAATTAAGGACGCATTTCCGATGAAGGAAACATATTTTTTCTTCTTCTTTGGCACCGTCAAAGCTAGCACATTCTCAATGAATAATTCAGGAGGAATCCTTCCTTTTTCGCTGAGCAACGGAGAAGTAATGCGTAACGAGGCTCACTCCAGGCTTAATCAATGGGAACGAGGATGCGTAAAGGGAAGAATATATAAGAAACGGAAAGTCTCTTGTTTTTTCGACTTTCAGCAGAGGGATTGTGGGAAGAGGGTGAAAACTTGGCACCGGGAACGTGAAAATAAGAAAAGAATGGCAAAGTGAAAAGTTTTTGAAGGATTTTGCTTTGCTTCAACGACAAGAAATGGGGGAAAGGTGGAAAATAAAAAAAAATGTGATCGTGAAGGGGAGATGGAGTAAAAAAAATAGTTTCACAAAGCTGGTGGAGCCGTTTCCCTAACTCAGCGAAATGGCGAATGGATGGAATCGAATAATTAATCGCGTTTTCTCATGTGGACTAGGAAAAGGAAGGCTCTAGGATTGGGATAGATGGGAACGGGGTGTAGGAAGGCGAAGGCATGGCGTTGAACTGGAAGTGATGGGGTAGGGATGAGAGAGAGAGTACGTATATCTGGTAGAGAGGAGAGAGAAATTGTGGGGCATGGAGCGTTGTAGGTTGGCGGGAATCCAGTAAAAGAGGTTAGCCTTCGGAATGGTATTGGCTAAAAAGCACATGTGTTGAGCTAAGGAAAAGCCAGGAAGGAAGGCACTGAAAGTACAAAACTAATTGGAAATCCTTAAGACGGGTAAAAGAAGGAACATCGGAAATTAAAAGCACCAACGAGCTTATGATTGGTATAATTATTTTAAGCCTACCACTCGGAATATTAATTTTGACCTCTAGCGAGTATCTGATGAATCATTCATTATTAAAATTTAATCGAACCATATCTGAGTAAGAGAATGCAGCCATTCAGGAACCTGTTTTTCATCATTTTACTGTCAATAACAACCTGGAGGCGTGATTCAAATTGAACGTCACAAAATAATTATAAATCTGACATTGTTCCGGAAGGAGATTAAAAGCTTTGATTTTTGCTACCAATCAAAATAACTGGATGTAGACGACTTCAGTCCAACAGAATAAAAGTAATGTGTTGATATAAAATTAAATAATCTATGATTCCTAGTAAAATCAAGAAAGATATTTTAATTGTCAAAAGATCATTCGCACTACTATCATACGAGTATGTGGCCATGTACCGATAATTTATCAATATTGAAACATTACACTAACATGATAAATTAGTGATCTCAATATATATATATATAAGAAATGTACACCCAAAATTCAACAATTAATTGGTAATTTATTATGGAAAATCGGCTAAGTATCAGGGTTAAATATCCAGAATTATCCGCTATTATCCGATCCGATTCCAATGCTACATGTTTTTCGAGAACATCATACCACCAAATTTACCGTGGAAAAAAATCCATTAAATATAGGTAGAACAAAACAAGTTATGCGCTAAAATCTAATCACTCGCCAAATAACTTACTCTCACTCTCTCCAAAAAAATCAACCAAAAAATTGGTTAAATTTGGATTACAAAAGGCGATATGATTAACAAAACTTGAAATATTCAGTTACTAAATCGAAAATCTTTCAACCAAAAAAAAAACAAATATCTTCGTTGATTGGTACCATAAGAATGTATTTTCATCACTCTTTTCTGGAAATATTCCTTAGGCCTGAGGTCAGATCGCACTTACGGGAGATATATTAGATCCATTGAAACATTACCTACACATAAAAGCAATCCTTTTATTGGACTACAGGGATTGATTAAAATCCACATTTCTGTATTTCATGAGTATGTATAATAATGCTGTCATTGATTTTATATCGATGAGAAGAGTTTAAATGTTCACAATACATAATTAAGAATGTTTAATAAGAGGTGTCATATTCATTTGTTCATATACAATCAATTGTTTGACGTTTGAGGTCAACATTTTAGAATATTAGCAGCCAGTCTTTATTCTTATTGAAACGTGTAAAAGACTCCCGGGTATGTAAACTGGCAATTTGTGAGGAGCTTCCCTTTACTGTCCAATGCTGACAGTGAAGAACGATACCTTGTTCTTTCCAGCACTCGATACCAGCGGGCTTTCCCCAAAAGTGTATGATGTGAGCCGAACGGTTTTCGAGTGTTCAGATGTTTGTGCGTTTGTATATGCCGAGTCACGTTAGTGTGAGTTTACCCCAGTTCATCCACTTCTCAGAAACCGCACCCTTTCTCCACATCCGATCGCACCGTCAGCCATCGACTGGTTGCTGGCATCCTCCAGGACATGGCATGTGTCGGGAACGAAAAGCCCTTTGCGGTTGGACATACGCATAGGAACTTGGCACACTTAGCCTAGAGTTCGAAACAGTTTTTCTCAATCTATTTTACCCCTCCCCATTACCTTTTCCTCACTACAATCAACTGAATCCACTTTTACATTCAATATCAACGGAGCCAAAGCGATTTTTTGGTCACTTTCTAAGGGTTTCCTTGTCTTTCCGATTCTCAAAAGGAGTAACGTTCTTCCAATTTCACTTACATAATGTAGCTAGATAAAAATATTTAATCTTATCTTGTTCGTCTCCAGTCCTTTTCTCATTATTCTCGCTCGCTCTTAGTTTTCTTCCCAGATTATTACCTCCAAATAGTAATACACATTTATGCGCATGCTTTGATACATTTTGATGGATGACGCGGCGAGAGAATATCCTGAGATGGATTTAGAATAATGTAAAAAATACTTTAGATTTGAAGATGAAAAAATCACAACTTCAATCATGTAAACTGATAACTCCAAGGCAAACAGTAAAAAGTGACATCTAAAAAGTCTTCCCATTTACCACAGCCAATAGAGCATTTATCAGCAGCTAAAATTGTATATTTCTACATGGTAATGTTTTATCAAAACCTGTTCAAAAATATGCTATTCAAAACATTTTTCAACATATTTCGTTAAACAGTATGAAATTTGTATTCTAAAAAAATTGTACAAAATAGTTTTATATTCCTAATTTGAGTAGTAATACATGGTGAGCATCACTCCTCCAAGGAGGAAATGATTTAATTCACGGCGTGACGAAATGACGTCCAATATCTCTGCCAGCATACTTCATTTCTGTTAGATGAAGTACGATAAAATTAAATCAAATATTTTCTCTAGAGAATATGATAATTCAATCAGAGTTTGAGTTAAAATTACGTCCCTTAATAAATTATGAAATGGTCGAAGTCTAAAAAGGACATTCATTATCAGATAAACTAGTCACCACTTGTACTTTGGCAGGTAGGTAAAAAACGCAAAAAACGATTATCTGAGCGTTGGATGCACTTCTGGAGCCGCTTTCCCCGTAACCAAGACCTTTCTTAGACCGGAAAGGATAGGATTAGGGGAAAGCTTAAGGAAAAACGGGCTTCCAGGCTTGATCTCGGTTATCGAGGAGTTCGATCATACGCATCTGGGATTGAAATAGCCCATTACGTGTTATGGTGGCGAGCATTATTTTCCAGGGACCTCCATAGATCTCTCCTCCTACCCTCCCCTAAACCAACATCTCTCCTCGCCTTCCCTTAAAACCTCTCTCCCCTCCCGGCGCCGTCCATCCATCTCCCGAACGGCTTCCCAATCTCCTCGGCCACTTCCGCATTCAGCGGCTAGATGGAGTGAGGAGGCTCTCAAAATGGCGGGGGGCTGCCGCGAGAGGTCATTAGCGGATGAAGGGCAAGAGGGAGACGGAAGGGAAAGAGGGCCCGTGTGTGCGTGCGTGAGTGCGTGGAGAACTAAGGAACGAGGAGAGAGAGAGAGAGAGAGGGAGGGCGGTGGAGAAGCTAAGGAAGGAGCTCAGGGCGTGGCAGGGTTTAGAGTTCCGCGGGAAGGAAATGCACGATATCTCTCTCTCTCTCTCTACCGCTCCCTTCCTCTCCAATCACCTTTGGGGAGTGCAAAGTGAGGGACGTAGGCGAATGGGAAATACTTCACGGGCAACCTCTGAAATTTAGGCACGCACGAAAAGGGTCGAGCCACGCGGAGAAAGAGCATGAATATAAGGGATCCGGGCCCCTTGGAGCAGCTCAATACGAACAGTCGCCAGGCAACTTGGTTCAGAGCACTATCCGAAGACCACAACGCAATACCAAAAAAAACTACCGAGAGAATGTATGCCGTTTTTGAAAAATGAAGTAGATTTTAGTGCAATGGGTAAATGAAAACATGGCAGAATAATATTGATCATCGGAGAATCTCTAATAACCAGTATTACCCCAGTGATCATGAAACGGTAGTCTTCAGTAGACAGGACTTCGACTTGAGATTCTAAACTATGTTCACCTAAGCCCGTTTTCCTTTCAGTTTTACTCTGAAATTCTCATTTCCACTGGGATAAATAATTTTGCAACATAAACATGGGATGACTACAGCTAATAGGCTATATCATTCGCATACGATAAATGCTGGCACACAGACTTAAAAGGATATAGAGTACCTTCAGCAGTACAATTAGCCCTCGAGGCTTACCTGGTGCCCCAAAACTAATACTTAAAAAAATTCCGGCTTCGTATATATATTCTGCATGTATGAGCTTGAGAGCAATTTTCCAGCCACAATGTTTTTTATGCCGAACTTTCAAGATTAATGTCAATATGGCAAAAAAACAATGTTGAAATCCGGATATAAAGGATTTATTTTAATTAATAAGTCAATCAAAACTCGGGTAGATGAAAACAACATGCAACGTCATCAGGTGCTCCAATGGCAGGGTTAATAATGTAAACACAATCAACTGAGACATCAATAACACATCAGAACACCCATGCCCACTACAAGACTCGAAACCTTCCCTTTAATCGGCTTTGGCTTGCACAACGTATTAACCAGCCCCAGTAACCAATCAGAATACTTAGCCAGAGTTCTAATTACAAGGGAAGTAATTCTGAACTACGATTTTCCAACATTGATTATGTGACTCATTACACGTTCTTATTTTTTAACCATTACGGTTGTACTTCTCGAAACTTTTATAAAATGAAAGAAGAGAACATGACAATATTTTACAATAAACTTTAATTTCATGCAAATCAAGGAAATAAGAACCTTTCAGCAATCATCCCAGAAATCCCTTGAAAAGTAAATCATTTCTGCCATTAGTTTTCTCCAAGATGCATTAATATTAATCTCAAGAAACTTCCTAAAGGCAAATTTTAGAAGAAACTTTACTCGCAAAAACTCTTTTGAAAAACCGCAAAAAACTAATCCCCAAATTGATACTGATTTAGCAGAGATCGGACAAAAAACATTTCCATACATTTTAAACGACCTATGGAGATGAAATACTGCTGAAACAAAAACTTCATTTAAATCACTTCTGCGAGAGAGAAGATTCGAATAAACCTCCCGGGCAAGCAAGCAATCTGCGAGTAGGAACCGCTGACGCAGACCGGATTGGCGTCAAGAAAGAAACACGAGAAAAAGTAAAAAAGCAGAGAGGAAAGATGGGAGGAATGGCAGGGAGGCGGGGAGGAATGAAAATAGGTGGGGGTAATAGGACGCTGGGTGGGTAGAATGGGGATGAACTCGAAGGGGATGAAAAGGGGGTAAAAAAGGGGGGGGAGGTGGAGGCGGCCGAAAGAGTCCTATTCCCCTCGGCATCTGTAAGAAATGGCCTTGCGATAAAATGCTTATCCTTACATAATACGCAACATATTAATGAATCCGAGCGGGGGCAACTTTGATCAGGGAAAATTATATGACGCGGAAAGTGAAGAATGAGATGAGTCTCCCTACAGAGAGAATTGATAACAGTAATAAATCGGGGTCGAGAGATTTGGAAAAGGATTAAGGGGTTCCGAAGTCTAGGGAAGGTACGCGGGGGGACGAGTGGAATTCCGGCTGACAAAAACGAGGGGAGCGAGAGAGAGGGCAAAGAGATGAGAAAGGGGGCCAAGGAAGGAAGCGAAGGAATGATGAAGAGACGGTGGAGAATAGGGTAAAGAATGGAAGGGGAAGGGGTGAAAGTGAATTTGGGAAAAGGGGAGAACAGAACACAGGGACCGGGAAAGGGACGGAGATTCGGGATACAAGGACGGACACTCTGGGAATGGGAGGGTGCGAAAATAGTGGAACTAATGCTTAACCCTGAAAATTAAAAAAAATACGACGAAAATTCAAATTCCCAAAAGGAATTTAGGGGCGCACAGCAGTGCGGTAAGTTACATGGAGAAGGAAGAAGAAAGAAAAGATCTTATTGGTGCCAACGTAATAAACACTAAATACGAGCCACCCGACGTAGTCAAATGACGAATTAAATGAATGGCGAATTAAATGCGTGATGCAAAAGTAGATCTAAAATATATATCACTGCTCATTTATATATGCGGGTGTATATGTACACATACATACGATACATATTTTCTCCTTAACAAAAGTTAAGGCTCTTTGGGTTTAAATAATTGCGAGGTAGCTGGAAACACGACAACGGAATAGAGTGACAGCCCAAGCTTAGTATCACAAAGATAAATCTGTTTCCGGAGCGTGCTCAGAAAAGGACGTAAAACGAGTACAATCAAGGGAATATTTCGAAAATACTGTATTTATATTAAAAAATAAACAACATGCAAGTAAGTGCTTTGAGACAAAGCGATGACAAGGAAATATTATTTACCCCAATTTACCTCCAATTGAAGGAAAAGGGCCACATAGTGCCGTTGGAACGACGCACCATTAAATAGAAGGAGCGGCGTTATGGAAAGGTCTCGAAATAATGAGATGCGAAGTAAGATAATCGGAAAACATAAAATAAACCAGCGGAGTGATAGGGAGAGCCACACGAACGGGAAGACTCGATGTGAAGATAACACCGACTGACGGCGAGCTGTGGGAAAGTGATATGGGTACTAGCTCAGAGTGGGGAGGAAGAGATACAGGTATTGTAGTGCGAAAGTCCGGGGGCACGAAGTGGGATTGACCGGGGAGATGGTCGAGGAGCGCTGGAGAGCTATAGCAGGATAGGGCAAAAGTCGACTGGGTTATATGTGGAGAAGAAGGGTTTCGTGAGCTACCCGAACCTGCTGAGGAAGAGATCCAAATGATTCGGAGTAGAACCCTAATTTCGCTCTTACATATTCTTTCTCAATATCATTTGCTAATTTCAACTATTTCTCATTTCCTTGCCCTCCTTATCTTCTTTACTTCTCCCATTCCCTCACTTCCACGTTTATCCGCTAAAATTCACCCCAACGGTCCCAACGTTTCGATTCGATAATAGTGGGAAATATGTGACATGAGTTTTCAATAAAAACCATAAACACAGTTACCAACTCAAAGGTCGGGAAGATCGGTGAACATAGAGCTAGTTCATCCAGTACAAAGCCCAACTGCCTGTGAAATTCACGCGTCAGGAGAGGGGGAATAGCTTTTATCCCCGTAACGCGTTTTGTTTTCTCAGGAAGAACTAGTACTCGAAATTTTTCACAGCTTGGGTGAAGCTGAGGGTGCCCGGAAGCGTGTTCGGGAATCAAGTTTTCAATATAGGTACCTATTTTAATGCATGATTCCTTAAAATATTAAAGCATTTAAAACGGTTTTATATTATTAGACTGCATTTGATAATAGATGTAGACATTTTTATTGTCAATATGATTTAAGTCATGGCTGCAATAAAACTCACTATTCGCATCATCTTTGGATGACGAAAATTTAGCTTTAGACATTTACTGACATTCCCATAATTGTTTTTTAAGAATTTTGAACTGAAATGTAATTCAACAAAATTTAGAGAAAATATAAAAATTCAATTTCTTATAAATTACAACATAAATGCACCTGAAATAAATTATAATACCTAATCCTTTGCAGCAAAGTTTGTACACGCTGAATGTAAGAAATTATTTGAGCTGTTTCTTAAAATAATAGAGAATACATCTCTGTACTTCATCTGAATGCAGATAGATCAAGTGCGGCGGGTTGTCCATGCAAGTTGATCCGCTACTGACCGGGTTCACGGCCTTCAGACCCATTGATACTCCTGAACAACCTCAATAACCTTATTTTATAACGCTGCGCCTTTTTTGGGATTTTAAGTTTTCGGGAAACCGCAAGTAGCAAGTGGAATGTAACTAACCAGCCAACATAAAATGGTGAATTACGCACGTCATAGGTATGGCCATCAGATGAGTTCTGCCCTTACTTGCCTATCACATGGCCCTTCGAGTTGAAGACCGCGTTGGTAATAGACAGGTAACTCTTCGTCCAATTCGAAGGTTTAATTCATGTGAGCGTCAGGTTTGTGAATATATTAAATTAGATTATTGAATTTGGACAGAATAGTCTAGGTGTTTCAGTCAGGGTTATAACATAAACAACTGGCATCCCTTGAATATAGTATAGGCACGAGAAGGTCTCGATTGAATTTAGATCTGCACTAACGGAGCTGTCTAGGAGGAATAAATGAATCAAAGAACAAAAATGGAATAATGTAAAAAGAGCTACAGAAAATAACATTGAGAGTCTAATATGAATACAGTTTATATTGACGTATAACTATGGAAAATTTATATGGAGATAAAAGAGGAGTGGTTAACATCTAAAGATTAGCGTAATCTCCAATAAGGAGCGAGTTTACTAAATCCAAAATATTCCAAAATAACCGCGAATAGACATTTCTATCCTTTCTAGAATTGTCTTAATCTAAATCAATCTAAAATCAATCTTTTTAATAAAAACCAATTTGAGCGGGATGAGAGCGATAATTTTTTTAAATTAAGCGACTTTGAGAAAAACTAAATATGTGGATGGGTAGTTACTATCCCAAATGTAGGGGTTGAAACTGAACCCACAAGAAATGCTGGAGTGAAAATGGAAAGGGATTGCAAACTTCTCTTCTGAACGAGGGGTAAGAACACACGCAAAAATTGTGACTTGGAAGAAACATAAAGAAAATTGAGTGTTTCATCTCATCGATTACTATTGTTTCGAGATTTAGGCGAAAAAATGTGGTTGCCATTTCCACATGCCGACGACGGTAAAGCAGCTACTCGGAAACACAATGGTCACGAGATAAAGAAGTCATTTGAAGCACACCTAGGGTACGGATATTGTGCCTGTCCTTGGGTAAGTCAATGAGATGAAATAATGCAATTCATTATGAATTGGGCGGCGTGAGAATGTGAAATCTAAAGCTGTAATTTTTTTCTAATATTGATCTGTCATCTGATGGATGACGACTTTTACCCAATGCAATTTGGCCACGGATGTTCAAAGTCCTTTTCTTTTTATGACAGTACATCGCGGACCATGATATGCGAATAGATTAATTCTTTTTTGGGTTCTGAGTTAAGCCACTAATGCACATTTTTTGAGAAACAGAAATGACAATTAATGCAACAAACTTGAACATTAAACGTTACAAACTAAGAACTAATTAGGCAAAAAAATAGAATATTAAATATTCATTCCCATAACATTTGTTGTCTCAGGCGTAACTTTATGGAATTTGCATGACATAATGAAATGAAATACTTTACTCTGTAATTACGAAGTAAAGTATTTCAATTCATTCTCATGTTAAAAGATCTTCTCACTAATAGTAGAATAACGAAAAAGCAGTATCGTCGAAATCTACTTTCCATTTTCTTTTTAATTTGATATTTTATTTCCCCAACAGAAAACATTCCAGCGAAATTAAAACAATATTTTACCGCACTAAAATTAGACATGAGAGCTAAAACAAATACTAATCGTATCGAAATATTAAGGATTCCCACTAGTAATTTTAATTTAAAATCCCACAGTAAATCAGCCAAATTAAACACTTTGCGTGGAGGCGGAATTAAATTTTGTTGAAATAAAGCCCAATTCCGTTATAACTCGCATAATTATTTGAAAACCATGCACTGATGGCGGCTACCCACCGGAAAGCTATCTACGCATTGGTGGCGCACAAACCAGTAGTCAATATGATTAAAAATTCGTCCTTGTCTCTAAAAACTGAGACAGGAAACCTCTCTGAAGGCACTAAGCACGCGCGAAAAAAGGAGAGAGCACGAGAGAAGAGAGGGGAAAAGGAAAGTATGGAACATCGGAGTAACGGAGTGGTTCAAGGAAGGAGGGAAGGGACGAGGGGAAAACGATGGGGAGAGGAGGTAAGAGGGGTAAATAGCGCCCACTAATCTCCAAACATCATCTTCGCTTAGGGAACCTGGCAACACCACGCTAATTACGGGTGGAGAAGCGGCGAGGAACTGAAGATGATAGTGTCGGTGCTGGAATGGGGGTGAAGGGAGCACCACTGAAGACTACCCTCCTGATCCTCTCCCCGTCCCACCTCCGAGGGAAGAGACGGAGAACTCGGCGCAGGAGTGGTGGAGAAGGTACACGATGAAACGGATAATCGTGAGCTCCCTCTCGTGTGTGCGGGTGACCGATAGAACCGAATGAGCAAACATGTTGAGGGCGGTAAGAGAGGGAGGGCATGAAAGAAAAGGGAGATACAGCGAGAGAGAGAGAGAGAAGTGAAAGACATGGGTAGGGAGGGGAGAGAGATTTCGGACGGGAGATGTGGGAAGACAGACGCGTGGCAGGCGGTTACGGAACAAGAGAAGGGTTCACGTAGGGATCGGTCAACTGTGGACGGGGAAGCATTTTCTGCCAACTGATAAAAGGGGGTTAAACATCAAAGTTTGTTGAGGCGTTGCTCTCGATGGCCAAGGCATCGGTCGATGCTAAACAATGGACCGCTGAGAAGGGAAGCGGTTGAGGAGTTTGAGATGAAGTTTGTGATACAATTCGCTCGAGTGGGATAAAAGCAAGCGTTTGCGTGCTTTCCCGGACGTTTACAAATTGGTCCAGGTGGTGTATGGCATGTTTCCAGTCAACGTGCAACATTTTAAAACTGAGTTTTGAATTGTTCAAACATTCTGAAGCGGAAAGTACAGAAAAATGATAATTCTGCAAATCTATAAATAATATGAATATATTCATTTATACACTAATGTGTTTGTGCATAATTACACACTATATGCACTCCTCATACGTTGATGAAGGTGAATGGGAACCCCAAAATTTCAAGCTTCAATTTAGTGTGGAATTATGAGGTTATGATGCCACAAAGAGGTAAAACTGTGGAGGTGGAAGTGAAAAGTACATATTATTCTACGGAATTTCAGTATTTTTGTCGATATCCTGGGACTTCCAACTGAGTAACGGCTCAGACAGTTTCATACTACTTTTTACTATAAAAAATTAATGTGAATGAAATTAGAAATCAAAATTAAATTCTTCAAATAGAAGCATTCAGAAAAAATTTGGAATTTTTAAAATATGAAAAACAAATCTCCCTTGGGATTTATTCTCCTTTCATATTGGCTAATAGAAAGTAAACTTTCGTTAGAAGTCAAATATACGTTTAATTAAAAAATAGGGAGTATTTCTACATCCCTAACTTTCCACCCTAAGCACAAGCTTCAAGCTCATGAACTCGTCAGAGTTAAATATTGAGAAACTAGTTGAATGCCTGACGAATCGCTTGTCTGTAGGAATGGATATCTACGGTGCATTGAGATGATTCGCCACATTTATATGACTACCATTCATGTAAGGTACAAATTGAGCCGGGAGAAAAGATCGAGCTGAGACCGCAAAGATGCAAAACATTTCAGTGTTCGGGCGATATGCATAAAGGGTTAAGTTGCAGACTGTGTGGAGGTTTCAGAAGATATCATTAAGGAATGGGCGAGAACCAAGCAGCGGGAGGTGAGTAGGCCTTTAATGGGCGATGGTGTTTAGGGGAATGGCGCATGAAAGGAGAGAGGAGGGGGCTTGGGAAGACCAGCCCCTGGGGCGGGGAACACCGCCCCGATAAAACCCGCCGGGAGAACCGGCAAAGAAGGAACTAAGACCTCATCTAAAAGAGACGACGGAAGAAGGGGAAGTTTAAAGGCGTTTGAAGAGACGATTAAGAGCTTCTTGAAAGTGGGATGGCGAGAGGCGACCCGAGAGCATCTTACTCCCACCGCCATCTTCTTACCCGCTTATATCCCCCGGAGAACTCTTGGGGTGAAGCATTCTGAGAGCAACGACGCATGACAAAAAGAATTGAATGTAACTGGTTTGGGTGGAAATGAGGCCACACTACCTATACTCTGTCCAATGAGCTAATAGTGAACGTACCTGGTGATGCTTCGTGGGTTACATAACACAGGATTACCATGATTAAACCTCTATGCTATTGGTTTCTATTCTGTTTTCCCCAAAACTTTTTCCGGAATTAAACTAAATATGACGTTTTAATACCTCTTTTGTTAAAAAGAAGAAAATAAAATGTTTCAACTTAAAAAGTTAATGAAAAATAAAATAAGGTTATGTGGGATAGCAATGGTTCAATGTATTCACTAAAGAATTTCCTTCACTTTTCACTTTCACTAAGCATTTTCCCCACGGAATTTACGATATAAATATGTAAGATATTTTATAACATTTATATATGAATGCGTCTAAATTGGACATAAAAATACTAAATTTAGTTAACTATTAAGAAAACAGTAGCTATGAAGATAAGCTAGTTATGTTTCCTGAAGAAATTCCATGGTAACGTATATAAACCAAATACTAAGTGAGAACACATATGAATTTTTCATAAAATTCAGAAAAACATAAAAATGCTTATAAAAGTAAAGTTCGTCTCTGCTAAATCATCAATCATGTCATACTTCATTTAAAGAGAGCACCCCAAAACTAAGGACGTAACAACTTAAGAATGTCAAGGCCATGAAAACGTTATTTATGCCGAAGAGAATAATATAATACATATATAATATAATACATACACACATATATAAATAATTTTTATATAAAATACTCTACAGAGTGATTTTATACACACTCACCGGTCCAAACTGCTCAAAGTAGTTCTTGACGTCTTCTAGTGTGGTCGGCGCAGACAGACCCCCAACGAATATCTTCTTCGTCCGGGTCACCATCTGCAAGTGAGAGATAGAAGATGAGAAAGGGCATGAGAAATGAGGAGTGCAGTCAAAGGCAGCTCGATAAATATACGGGTGCTCAACAAAAATCTAAAAGTGGTAGCTGAGGGGGCAGCCAGAGTAGGAGCAAGGTGGGACCTAGGAAGGAAAGGGGCAGGAGGAAGATAGGATTGATAAGAGGGGAGGAAAGGAGACTGGCGCATGGACGGGTTTATTATATCCTTAAAGCCTTTGGGAGAGAGAATGGAAGAATCCCACTCTTTGCTCCTTACTTGGAAGGGATCGAAAAGGAGACCCTTTTCATCCCTTTCTTCCAAGTGCCGGGTAAGAGGAGGGACCGGGCGGGAAAGAGGGGAGTCTTTGGGCGTCTGCCAGGGAATTTGGTTCCGCATGAAGTCATCCCATACGAACGTCTTTAGTATTTTTCTTATTTTCCGTTTTTAAGACCCAAACTCACTTTTTCTTCATCCTCTAGAAGGAGCGCTCGAAAAAAAAAGCTCATCATCACAGTTCAAAACATACGTCCGCGCGCATACATAGTAGTAAAACTTGAAAAAGTAGGAATGACGATAAGGATTTTTAAATCATTATTTTACCGTGGAAATTTCAACCAGAATCAGAAATAAACGGAATCGAAGCATTTTAATAACATTTGAGAAATAAACGGTAAATTGCATGGTGGATGTGAACTTATGTTTTCTTTTATGGGGGACATACATCATTTTCTTTCAAAATAAAGAAAATACATTCCCAAATTATGAATTGCTATGACGTTTTGTCTTGCCTTGCCCACCGAACGCTATTTATTCAACTTCTCCATCCATTTTGTTGAAATTCTGGTAACCTAGCACTCACCTCTACTCAATTTACTTCAATGGACCTCATCCTTTTAGATAAATAGAAATAATTCGAGCCCAATTCGACTCGAGGGTATGGTTTTCGCACCGTATTGGATGGGTAGGAGAGATCACGGCGAAGAATTAATGGAAATTGACTACAGAAAGGATTGATGAAATAAAATTTTTCCCTAGCAAAACTCATGATCATAGCATTAAAAAAATAAAATTTCTGATAATTAGATTATCCCCGATTTCACATAGCTAATAGCCATATGCGGTAACGACTGGTAACCTAACATTTCCGCACCCACCCTCAATGCGAAAAACAGGTAAGATTTAAATATACTTCAATAGTCTCAATATGATCACATGGAATCTATACCAAGAGAAAACTACCGCTCGTTCAAAGTCTTCGTTACACTTTCACATCTTAGGAAAATAACAACACCCGAATAGTTAAAATTCATATCGCGACGGATTAATCCAATGTAGCACTTAGAGTTAAATTCAATACATTTTCCGACCACTTTCATACGATTGATTCATTCTTGTTTTTTTTCACTCTTCGCAAGAGGAATGTTTCGTCTTATTCTTAAGAATAAACCGATTTGAATGGAATTTATTATTCAGTATTTATCGTATTCTTAAATCAACCCAACATACTCTTGGCCTAGTAAAACCTAGTACCTGCTACTCTAGAGCTGATTGTACATCTGTAATGTATATAATTTTAACAAAATGCACCCGTTGTTAAGATTCAGGTTTAATAGAAGAGGAAGTAATGCAGAGCATCATGAAGAATTTGTAAAATATATTTGTTAGGAATAATAAATGCATAATAACGATATTAATCCTTTACTTTCAAGTGGAAATGATTTATAAGTAACAATACTTCATATCAAAAGGCGACAAATTATCCTATAATTCCGTGTCCACCATATTTGACCGTTGAACTATAATTGTCAGTGTTTAACCGATTGCCTGTTGACCGAGTTCCCTGTGTTTTGGTAACTGGTTTGCAATTGCGTTTTAATTTTGTGATAAATAAGCTGTCTTAATCACCAGTATTCCTTTCCGCTAGATTATTCCTGATTTTTACCATTGTCATTAATTCGAATATATTATACCCTACTGGTTACTTTTAATGTTCCACGTTATCCGTTACCTAAATGTTATGATATATCGACGCAATATTCTTAAAGGAATAGGAGATGTCAATGGGTAAAAGCGGACAAAAAACAAAGATTATTTGTTAACGTTCTACTGGATAAGTATTTTTTCCCAGAAAAATATCTCCTAGACTGAATTGGGCTAAAATTTTAAGAATAGTTAGCAATATTTAACGTGATTAAAGTTTAAGAAAAATTACACGCAATGGATACTTCGGCATATCTAGGAGACTGAAATAATCCAAGCAAAAGTCATGGCGGTACAAAGTGGTCAGCATTCCCGTTGGTCATATCTCATCAATAGTGTTTGTTCTATAAAATATTATTGATATCCCGCAGCATTGATTCCCTACGAGAAATGTAGATACGCTCCATTTCGTCGGATCATTTGGATGTGAGCTCAACTTCATAATGCCGAGAATGATTAAGACAGGCAAATATCTTTTTTTGGTTGATCTCCATGTTGGGACACGTTTGAACGTGAAAATCCTGCCGGGGAGACGAAAAAAAAATACATTTCCACGTTGGGAGTGGCGAATGGAAAATGACGAAAGAGAGAGAGAAGGAAATGCAGAGAGTGGAAGGGAAAAGGAAATGCAAGAGAGAGGCAGGGAAGTAGAGAGAGAGAGACACGGGGATAAAAAAGAAAGTGGATGGGGTGGGCGAAATACATGGAGGGAAGCCCATCTGGCATTAATGCCTTCCCTCCGTTCCGAGCTTTACTTTCGCGAAATCCGCCAGATGTCATAATCTCCATGGGATGCGAACGGGAGATGGTTGGCGTCCATCCGCGAGCATTTGATAGGGAACGGCTTTAGTGTCCCGCTCTTCCTGCCGCCGCGCCTCACCCACCCCACTCACGCTTTTGTTCTCTTCTTTCATTTTTACTCTCCTCTGTTTTCCGCACCGGACCACCTGCCTATAAACTCATGACAGAAAAAAATTAAAATATTGAGCGAGAAAATATTGCGAGCATACACGAAAAGATTTCTAGACGACCACAAACCCCTCGCCTCCCCCAACTCTCTTTCTCTGTCTCTGCCCCTTCCCTGTACACCGCCATTTCCCCGAACTTGTGCGGCAATGTCACTCGCGTATGCGCATCCGTGGCGGAGAAAGGGATAAATGAGTGGAGTACATATTGATTGAATTGAAGGGGGAAAAATAAGGAGAGATTAAAGTTAAAGAAGCAATGTGCATCAGAAAAAAGTCGAATGAAAATTCTCTATTCAATTCCTCGAACAAGACGCACGGATTTGCCACAGTAACGCGAAATCGCGCGGACACGAATAACAGTGATTTTTTGCAAATCAGAGCAGAGTTTGTCAGACGCCATTCTGGAAGATTAGCATAGGGGCGTTGGAAATAAATGGTGGTAAACATGATGACCTCCGAAAGAGCTGCTATTGAGAAATATTCGTCCTTGTGCAAATCAAATTAGTCCGTTGCCATTGTATTAATATACAGATACAAAGTTTTCCGTTGCGAAATGGATATTTTAACGCCACAATTTATCTAGGAAGGAAATAGTGGAGTGAAATTGACTCAGCCGTCGGTGAAACATAAAGCATCGCACACTTCTATTCTTTTGTGCCAGCATCGTGGAGGGAGAGAATGAGAGAAAATAAAAAGCGCGAAGGAAATGTAAAATCTAGGAAAGAAAAGGAATGACTGTCCCTCGCGACCCCTTTTGCAGCTCACCATTGGTGGTGCTGTCACTCTGTATCCCATGCAAAAGACCAACGAAAGCGCATGAAAGCACAAGCTCCGGAATCCGATCTACGGTTCCCACCCCAAAATCCCTCCAGTCCGAGTATTTATTCCTGCAATCCCTCTCTTCCTCCAACCCGTCATGTCCCTCTGGACTCTCTGCGGTCTCCCTCCACCAACGCCAACCGTACCCCCGCATAATATATCCCGTATACTTCATATCTTGGGGACCACTCAAATCTTCCGTCGCCGAAGCCATTGCCACTAACCCTTTTCCATGGTCCCATTATGCTGTGCTCGTCCGAACACACCCCGCCCCCTTCCCCGTTATATTTTTATTACGCCACACAATTCCCTCATCCCACCAGCGCCTCCATTCCGCTCTCCATTTCCCTTCCCACCAGCCAACCATTTCCCCGCCGCATGGAAAGCACAGTGCGCTTCTTTCGATACGTGCCGGTTGGGAACAGCGGTCCCGAACGCAGCCCCGCATCTCCCTACTTTATGAACATCGCCCCAACACCACGTCTTCCCTTGCCCTCTCCTCCTGCATCCTTGACCCCATCGTATTCGTCCACCCTCCCGAAACCGCTTCGACCACTCCCTTACTCCCCCTGACCTCCTCCCTATCCTCCCTCACAATACCGCAAAACACCGATGGAAATCGTCCTTCCGCCTCCTTCAAACCCCTACCCACCCCCGCTCGAAATTCCATCGCCCCTTCACTCATTCTCTCCCTCCCACCCCAAAATCCTACGATGGAACGCCCATACGGAGGACCCCCGTCTCCCCTCCCCCCGCTCTCCTTCAAAACACTCTCCCCCACCTTCTCAACCTCCTCTCCGTCGTTCTCTTTTAATGGGCGCATTGAATGTCCTTCCCAGAGTGCGTGAGCCTGGAGCCGCGCGTTGAGAGAGAATGGGATGGCGGGGAGGAATGAGGGGTCGGTTCGGAGGGGAATGGGGGAGGAGGAACGGGGGCTGTGAGGGTTTCGGCGAGAGCGCTGTATAAGAGGGACGAATGGACGGAGTAGCTGTTCGAAGTGTCGCTCGTAAAGCGACGGTGACGTCCGCCCGACGGAATGCCCCGAGAGAAGGAAGGCGGGAGGAGAGAGGGTGGGTTCCAGGAGGGGCAGGAGGGCAGGCGGTGGACTCACGCGAAAAATGAATATGGCGATGCAATACTGGAGCGGAGATCGGAGGGGCCGAATTGAAGGGCAGAACGTCGCAGTGCTTGTGAAGCTTCCCCGGAAAGCCCGGAGAGAGAGTGAGGAGTGTGCCGTATGCAAAAGGATCGAAGGGAGCACGTGTGGTAGAGTCGAGAAGAAATTCAAGAAGTCGAGAAAAGATTCATGCGGATCAACGTGAAAGTCTATTTTGACTACGCAATCAGGCCGATAGTCTCATGCATATGGTCTCAATTTAATTAATTTTACAGTATACCTTGAACGTTCAATCAAAGTGTCTCTCCAATGAGAAAAAAAACAGATGATACGAAGATTGCATATCGTAAGCAATGTGTGTAGTAAATGAAGCATATATTTTGGACACGATATAAAAGTTTTTAATTCACTTGACGTCATGAAGTGGTTACGCCATTCCTTTCATTGGTATCTCTTGAGGTTCGAGGAGTTCTAGGCATTTAATGCCCTAGGATTGAACCATAATCCCAACCACCAATATGATTTCTACATATACCACTAATACTAACGGCGAACTTTGCTGCTGCTTCCTAGCGGACAATTTCATTTTCAGATGAGTACAAATATTTATTTACATTTTCACAAATTAATTTTTTTCGTTATTTTTAAAAATATATTCCACATATTTGTTTAATATATCAACAGAAAGTGATTTGGAAAGAATATTCACTGAGAAATTGTTCAGTGCATCTGGATGTAAATATTATCCATGTAGCTTTCAAATCTATCAAAAACGCTTCAAGCGTTAAATATTTTTGTAACAGCAGATATCTCAAGATTTGATTCAGATAATTCCCAGAAACACTCACGATCGCTCAATGGAACCACAGTACAATGTATCGCACTTAGTATTGACCAAACTATACTGAGATTTAAAACCTAATAGTTAGAACAATTGAGAGGTTTCTTAATGATAATTGGTGTAGCACCCAAGCATCGAGATTCTTTTCGAATCCATCTTTCGGCAAATGGTTTAAAATTGTTTTATGGTCGATCTTTAGCTCCTGAGCGAGGCTACGACTACTAAAATGCCAGTCAACTTCGATTATTTCTGTGATTTTATCGACATTTTCCACGACTGGCCTGCCTGTGAGAGGTGGATCTTTAACATAAAAAAATCTGAACGGAATCGACGAAACCAAAATTGCACATAATTAGCTATTACAGTATCGGCACCATAAACACCATTCAACATTTCAGCGTCCTAGAATTTTCGCCTTTATGAAAGAAAAAATGTGCCGAATTTTCTCTTTATTGACTTCCATTGTTAACACCCTGTAACTCACAACTGAATGGAACAAAAAAACGGGAAAAGAATATTTTTGGTGTGAAATATCACCTTGACAACGAGCATAAACTTGAAATTGTTTGATCGATCACTAGAGCCATCTACCGAGAAAATATTGGGTTTATTTTTCCCCAACCTAATATTATTTCAAAACGGTTTACAAACCGGGAATGGTGTGTGGTGGCCAATATTTTATTTGGGAAAAATACATCTGTGATTCTCTCCTGCTATTCTGATATTTGCATTAAAATACCTGTTAAATATTTCATTCACAAAGAGGAAGCCAACTTTCTAAATCTATTCAATTATTCCTTCACATTATGTGGGAATAAACAAACTTACTCTTAAACGTCATGGACCAATTGTCAATGCTGAAGGGAAGACGAAAAGACGAACGAAGGAAGATGGAGGTGAACACCTAAGGTTAGAATGCAATCCTCGGGTGTAGCTCATCATTATCTTTGATTTCCACTACCCGAGGAGACCCAGTTCGCTAACAGCAGCAAAGCGTTGCCTTGAAGCGTTCTTCAGCCTCTGTCACCCGAGGACGTAAGACTGCCCCGGAAACAAAAGAAGCGCCTGGTGCGAGGAAACGGGAAAGAAGAAAAAGCGCGCGAGACCACATATCGGAATCGTGAGAAAAATATTAGTCATCGGGAACCACAACTCTTTTGGGCCATTATCCACACGCCCTCTCCCGCCTCCTACCATCCATTTCCCTTTGCCATTCTCATTCCCTCGAAGGCCCGCCGACGAGGGGACTCCTCCCCCCACCCGAGAGATTCCCCCTCCCCCTGCCATGCTTCCCCATCTTTCCACTCCTCCTCCTCGGCCCATCCTCGACCACGCCGCTCCTGCCATATTCCATCCCCACGGCTTTTCGTCTGCTCGAAACCCCTATCAGCTCCGACCGCACGCCTCGCGACCCTTTCGACAGCACTGCCGCCATTTCCTCCCGACACGCCCCTCATTCGGACTCCCGGCCTCGCTTCTCTCCCCCCCCCCACCCTCACCTACACGCGCCATACAAGGGAGAGAGGGAGAGAGTGGTCGAGCAGATTTGCTGCAGTACGTCCAACCATAACTCTGGACCGTGCCATCCGCAACAGCCGCGCATAATAACGCAATCCGGCTTCGGAAAAAGGGCATACAGGGAGGGAGAGGAGGGGTGAAACAAAAAGAGCATTGCGACGTGAAGGAAATGGTTAGGGAGTAGAAGAATCCGAGAACGAGGGAGAGAGGGGGCCGGTGAAGCGGGAGCGGAATGGAAGGAGATAGGGCATGGAGGAGACTACAGCCAGTTTTTAAAACCAATGAAAATCCGCATGAGACACGTCGTATACGAGGTTTCGCCAGAATGGAGAAAATTAGCAAGAGTTCCCTTGTACACCAAAAATCAGTCTATTCTCAATTTAAACCTACATTACGACGTGAAGAGAATTCATATGTGTACATAGGAATGCGTGTCGTTATTTATAAACACAGAAGGGGTATTAAAAAATAAAGAAAGACATCGATGATTTTCCTAATTTCCGATGGTGCTAACCACACAAAATAGGACCCTTGTGAGTCGATACACTTGTTCCAGCGGCGTTCCCATTCCTGGAACGCTCCCGCGAAGGCATCATCGGGAACCTCTCGAAGACACGTCGTCACGGCCTCTTTGACGGCGTCCAAAGTCCCGTATCGCGTTCCTTTCAAACTCCTCTTTATCTTCGGGAACAGAAAGAAGTCCGGTGGTGCCAAGTCCGGGCTGTAGGGCGGGTGCGGCAGCGTTGCCACGCCGTGCTTGGCCAAGAAGTCCGACACGACAAGCGCGGTGTGAGACGGCGCATTGTCGTGATGCAGCCGCCAGATGTTTTTGGTCCCTAATAATCTCGTGCACTATTGTTTTTGGCACATTACACTGCTCTGCTATCATCCGAACACTAAGACGACGATCAGAGTTCAGTACATCGCGAACTTTTCGCACATTTTCGTCGGTGAATGTCGTTGATGGGCGTCCAGGCCGTGGTTCGTCGTCGACCTCTTCTCTGCCCTCCACGAACATCTTGTGCCACCGAAAGATCATGTTTCTGGACATGGCTGACTCCCCGTAATCCTGGTTAATCATACCGACAGTTTCGGTAGACGATTTCCCAAGCTTTGCCGCAAATTTGGTGGAATAACGCTGCTCCAAAAACTTCGGCATCGCGTTCCGTGACGTGGGTCGAGCGTGGAGGTTCGCGTTAACAGAGCTCCTCACTACACCACAGCTAGAGCCGACTGCCTTTTTCAGCGTCGCTTGCCAACATACCCCCTCCAATCGCAGCCCGTCAGAGCGATGCTGGGCGCGCCTGGAGCGGTGGGAAAAAATCAGTACACTTATTTTCCGGACGAACCCTGTATATAATACACACACATACATATGTATAGATATATATATATATATATATATATATATATATATATATATATATATATATATGTGTGTGTGTGTGTGTGTGTGTGTGTGTGTGTGTGTGTGTGTATAATATATATTTACATATAAAAATATATATGTGTATATATTTATATACATGTATGCTCATGTTGTTCTATGCGTTCACTATGGGGGTCGTAGGTCGTGTTTTATCGTATATTGTTTTGAATGATCAACTAACCACAAATTGCTTATTTTAGACGCAAGTTTCTCAACCTTTATTTTTTAATGGAATTACATAATTTACCCGGAGGAAGCCTTAGAGAAAAGTATTACTAAAAAAGAATAATACGCAAAAGCATTGTTTGATTGGAACTGAATGAATGACTTTATATATCTATAATTCAAAGTTCAAAAGAAAACCGATTGTTTTCAAGGTTCTTGTAATCCGTTGCGGAAATGTGTATATGGTAGCACAGCTATCAAAAAGATTTTGGAGCATTGGACTACAAAGCTGAGAGATCAGAATCAGAGGATTAGAAAGCAAATGAAATATTGTTTGTTATTCCAGCTAAGGGTATGAGTAAATAAAAAGATTACACCAAAATGTACACTGAGTTAAAATTTTACACCATATACCTATGGATAATAAGCTCCTTAATTTTTTCAACATAAGTAATTCTATTTATAAAGAGAGAGACGACGAAGAGAAGACTTTCAATGGGGACTACGTTCCTGCAGTACGGGAACTTTTTTTTTAATGCCCTGTTAAGAAATGGAGGGAAGAGAATGAATGAAAGAGGGAGAGGTGGAGAGGATTTGGTGAAAAAAAATGAGATGTGATGAAAAATTCCAGAGGGAAAAAAGATTTGGAGGGAATGTAGAATATGAAGCCATTCCCGGAGAAACGTGGAAAATAAGAGCGACACATAAATTGCGACAGGAAAAATGAAAAGGCGAAAGAAATACTAATGAATTCTTGGTAGTCAAGGAGGAAGGGTGAAGAGGGGGAGGAAGGAAGGAGCCTGATGAGACGCTGTTAGCTTACCAAATTTCCTCTAGATGCAATCTCTCCCAGTGCGTAACAAATCGTTTAATCTCATTAATCTTTTGCGGAAAAAAAAGGAAGCGACTGAGGTTCCCAGATTTCTCACTCACTCTACTCTTGTCCAAGAAAATCATTTCCCGCCGAATAAAATCCGATTAAGGTTTTAATAACTTCCATACAGTTTTATTGTCAGTCAAATACACTCAACTCCTCGTATCTCTCTCACTCCCTCCTCTTTGTAAAAAGTGTATGCCGCACAAAAATACGAGTACTTAATTTATAGAACCACACAGAAATTTGAATCTTTTTCGTATTGATGAAACCAACTCCTTCCAGCGATACTGATGAATGATTAACTACTAAAGGTTTCACTTTTAGATCAACGGCATTTTGGATACATTCTCGTTCAGCCTTTCTTCATCGCTGCAGATAATTGTCGAGAATCCTTGAATAAGGGAGTTCAGATCTCAATTCTCAAGACTATGACTTTGGAAGATTTCAATTACAATCTTTCATTTTAAACTTAAGTTAGTTTTTCCTGATGAAAATAAATCGAACTTTTCGAGAATTCGTGAAATTAACTGTAAACGCACTGCTTAATCTAATTAACGAGAAAACGGGTAACTTATATCTTCTTTTCAACCAGATATCGCAGACATATTTTGGGATCCACCTCGTAGGAAAAAAATAAGGAGTTCAACGTCAAGCACGAAAATACAAAACAGTGTTTCTTGAAAGTAATTTAAACATACCTGTTGGCTTCAAATTAAATCTTCAATAAATAACGCTTCAAATATTAAATAAAATTTGACCACCTACGATTTCTAAATGAGAATGTACAGATGCATAAGAACGTAAGATAATTTTTAAAAATGAAGGGAATAAGGAAATAAGTCCTTAAATTTTAGCCTAATGGCCATCTCAATCCTGTGTGTTCGAAAAAAAGTCGCACAAAACAAAAAGCAATGAAATTAAAGCTTACCTTACGTCATGAGCATTGAAAAAACGCAAGTCTCGGTGCGCCTTTAAAAAATGCTAAGCACCTTTCTCTTTCACTTTATTTCGGAGCTTTTACGTTGACCCTGTTGACGATATTCGCAATCCAATTATATTAATTGGATAGAAGATTCATCAGGGACAAGTAAAATGAGACCAAATTGAATCCGTTAGAAATACATGTATTTGAGGACCTCTTAAATTATAAATCAAAAGTAAGCCTTATCAAATGTCACGCGTGACCAAGCTATTCTATTTTCCCCCCATGGCGAAACTAAATAAATAAACCTCCCGATGGTGCACCTGGTGTCGATAAAGTCCGATCGTTTGAGGCGTGATGGCTGTCATGCCATATGCGTAGGCTTTTGCAATCAGCCGTTACATCGTATCCCTTTTATCTCCTGCAATCCAATGGTGCGTGAGCCTTGTTCGTCCTATTAACTTTGGACCTTGACCGCTGCCTAGTCCAAACGAGCTCTCAACAGCTAAATGGTTTACGGTTCTCCTTATTGTATCTGTCTGCTCCCTCATCCAACTCCTCTCTCCCCTCCCTCTCTTCCGTTTCTAACGAGCGGCACAGCGACAAAGGATTAGTTACGTCAATAGTTGATCGTTGAGTCAACGCAGAGTCGGCTGCCGTTGATAGGTGAGTGATCCGTCTGTCGATTTTGAAGCACGTTTGCCCCATAATTAATGCTCTTTAGTATAAGTAATCAAAGCTTTCGGTTGGGTAATGTACACTTGCGAATGCGGATTTGGATGCTGTAAATCAAGCCAAAGTTTAGATACGTACATTATGCCTTATGGCTTCACACCGTCGTATTTTCAAGGCATTGCATTTCATTTATTGCGTCTATAATTCAGCTGTAGCCCCACGTGAAAATAGGAATTCTTAATGACGACATTAAGCCCATCTGAATAAAAACCTCTTCTAAGCTGAAGCGCCAATTTGCCTTGAATTTAGAGGAAAACGAATCAGGATCACGCTATGCGTGACTTGAAATCATTGGGAATGAAAAACTCTCCGACGATATCACGCACGTATTTGTTGTTTAACTTCTTCACTGCCACTTTAGTTAAGCAGTTCAAGGAAATCTGTTAAGTTTAATCCTTTCTAAACAAGACATTGTGTACTTTTTCTATTATTGACCCAAGAGTTATAAAAGTAAATTTGATCATAAAACACGAAAGAGAACGAGAAAGTTTCGCACCAATTGATACGGATTTAAAATAATAGGCTTGATCATCAGAGACACAGGATCCAAAGTAATTTTGATGTCAATTGACATTAACTGAACGAAACTATTACCAATTCCGTACTTTGTAATACCTATCAGTCACGAAACCAGAGCTTCCGAGTGCCAAAATGAACAGATTTAAATTTCAATAAAAAGAGCTGTGGAGAGAAGACTATTAGAAATATTGATTTTTCGTAAACTCCTAGTTTTTCAAGGGGCTCAAAGTGTCGTTAATTAGTTTCTTCCGCCGGCAAAAAGATTTGGCAATCGAAAAAGCATTTGCCCCGCCCTTACCCTGACCGCCCTTCACAGATGCACTCAAAAATGCGCAAACAGCCGCTTTTGCTCGCACTGGTGGCGGTGCAAAGCCGACAGCGACGTCGATCTACGCGTTCAATTACACGGATACCTCACGCGCCTCCCAACCCACCAACCTCGCCTCACCCAACCACTCTCCCCCGCCCACCTCCCTTCCTTGCTGAAACATTCCACCTCGCTCTCAGCCTTCCCACAACCCCAAACACTTCTCTCTCTATCTCTCTCTTTCTTTCTTTCTCCCCTCATCCCCATCTCCTCTCCCTTTCCTCCCTCCCTCATTACCCTCGGAAATGCTCCTCTTCCACAGGGGGCTGACGAGTATACCGAACTCTCTACCTCTCTCGCTCTCTCTCTCGCCCCGCGATTAACAAAATACCCGACCACGCATGCAGCTACACGGAGAGTCCGCCCCGCGTAACGAGCGCAAACATTTGAAAATCCTCTTCCCCATCTCGACGACCAAACCCTCTCTTCCCACGCCCTCCCCTTCTTTACTCCCATCTCATCCGACCACTCCTCACGGTCCTCCCACCGCCTTTTTCCACTAAAACTCACTATTTGCTGCGAGAGCGCTAATCACCGAAAACTCTTCCCACCCCTCAAAAAAAATATACGAACGCCATGTTATCACGGCGCATCAAAAAATTCGTCCTTCATCGCACCGGCACCTTACGCCTCCTTTCCCCACTTTTATTATTGCCCGTATCATGGGAGCCCTTTCCAGATGGTGGAGAGGGAGAGAAAACACACAATCATCTCCAACTTCCTCTTGAAGGTGATCCTCACTCCCCGTCCTCAGCCGTCTACCGCCACTCCTTTGTGCCTCCTATAAGAAAATACCTGCCTGCGCCCCTCCCGACCACTGCGAAATATTTTACCTTCCCTTTCGCCTGAGAGGAAAATCACTTCCAATTCCTCCACTCGCTCCCGCCTGGCCTCGAATGAAATCAAATCTACCGTCCGCATAAACTAAGGACACGGCCTCACTCACACCGGCCATTCCACTGATCTCTCTCCTTTTTTTCAATATCACTTCCCACTCATAAGGCCCTCCTTACAAAGAGCGCCATTTATTTCTTCCAATTCTCGCCGTTCGCGAGGTAAATAAAGAGAATTTCGAAGAATCTTAGTTAAGAATGACACAAAACCTCATATTTATGTGCTCTATAGATTTTCAACGGGTTAGGCAACGTCCACATTCAATAACAATTCAATGAATGTATTCAAGTTAAGATTTTAAATGAGCATTTCAAATATTATCTTTTCTCATAGTCATCCAGCTAATACCACACTTGTTATAACGCTCTCCTATTGCCAATACTATTTACTATGTGTCGATAACATAATAACATTCATTACCAGTTTGCACTGGAGCACTCTGTTTATTTGTTTCATTTAATGTGGCCTCTTTCTCTTAATAGTGAACTAATGAATATAGAAATGGTTCTTCTACTCGAATTTTACTACCATTATCCTCGTCACTTTCCGCTCCTCGTCTCACACTATGCCCAACGCCTTTCCGATTACACCCACTCCTATCCTACACGCTTCCGCCCGAAGCCTTCGATCTTCTCCTGCTAATCCGTTCCATCCACGCTCCAGCAATATAAACACTGCACAAGCGTGATCAATTAGCAAGAGAGTCAGAACATGAGTTCGCGCCTGTTCCAATAGGAAGACCGTGGAAAATTAAATGGGAGTGGGAGGCATCAGGGTGGATGTCGCAATGTAAAAGTTCTCATGGATACACGGACGGCTCGAACGGGTATGAATGCGCAGTAAAAACATAAAATCCACGAAAGAATATGACAAGCTATGAAATCTACAAAACTGTAGTGAGTTGATCGCCGAGAGGACACTCTGATGAAAATGGGAAATATGTGCTACAGATTTTGACACTTGTGTCCAATGGCATTCAAATATCAACACGGGCATGCAGCAGATGAAAACTGTGTCAACAAAGAATTTCTCTCGAGATTGAGCGCTTTTAACAAGGTGAATCTCGGACGGAAATGTACACTCGTTTTCATTTGGTGGAACAAACATAATGATCATTTACTAATACATATTATCCTACGTCATTGATCACGCTTTCAGTCGTATGCATTTAAAGTGTAGCACGATAATTAGTCGCCGGACCCGATAAATGGAATACGATACATTTGTAACTGACTAAATGGCGGTAATATATTTTGGAATACATTTACCGGTCCCGTAGCGAATCGAAACAATGGGTATTTAAAAAGATGAATCACTCTATTTGCTTGAAGGGTAACATTTGTTCAAGAGTAAAAAGATAACCTTTTTTGCGAACCCTAATTACACCTATCAACATAGCGCAACGGCAAAAATAATAAAAGTGAACACAAAATAATGAATGTATAAAAGGCATGTTTCATGTGCTTTATCTCATTACCTGAGAATTTTTCAGCATGACTTGACATTTGGAAAATCGAATTAGGAGGAATGAAAAAGTAAAGCAGGCGTGTTTTTTGTTTCAAAAATGTTTTCCTTGCGCTGCCTAGACTCCATTTTTCGCTCATAGATAATTAAGTGAGGTCCTATCAACTGGTAGGATTCTGTTTTAATTCTTGGAAGTGAGCATCCCGAAAGGGATTGCGCACAAAAGAGCAAACGCTGAGAAATAATTACCATCACGAAGACGGACGAGCCCGCAGCCGGACGAAACGAAAATATCATAGCACAGAAACAAGCATTTAACGAGGAATATTGAGGCAGAGCAAGAAGTTTCAGCGATTAGTGTCACAGAATCATTTTTACAAGGAAATAGCGGAAGAAAAGTACGCACTTAGCACCGGTAGGAAGAGAGCGGCGAATGGAACGGTGATGGGACGGGAACGGAACGGGGGGAACGGGGAGAACGAGAGAGAGAGAGAGAGAGATAGCGAGATGATGCCGACGGAAACAAAAGAGGGGAAAGAGGAAGAGGTAGGGGTGGGGAAGGATTGTGGAAAGGGCGGGAGGGAAATTCATTAACAGAGAGAGACTTCTGGGTCGAGGAGATGAAATTAATGGGAAAATTACATGAATGGAGATCCGGGGAGTGGGACGGGAGGTGAGGACGAGCGGGAAGGAAAAAGGGTGCGGTGTGGGGAAGTCTAGGGAATGACGGTGGAAGGGTGGAAAAGAGGAAACGGGGAATGGAGGAGAAACAGGGCGAGTGGGAATAGGGGAAAACCCTCAGAGCCGGATCAAAGAAAACGAGGATGCGCGAAATGATTGCACGGGAGGAACTTGAAGCAAAAGTGATAAGACGAGTCGTCGGAAGTTGACGAGCTAAAAATCCAAATTGGTCGTATTTTTTGCAATAATAAATCAGCGTAAACCGTTTCTAGGGTTTATTCAAATCCACTCTACGGGAAGGAAGTGTGGTGAACGTCAGGGTAAAAATAACGAATGGGAAATCGAGATGGTTAACAGAGTAAGCAAAATGGATGCTCAACGTTTTTCGCATCGTGCAAAGCGAGTCAATTCTCTAATAGAATCCAATTGTAAACTGTGAAGCTTTTGTGTACCCAATTAACGCTAAGCAACTCCGTTACGCTACCATACTGGTCCTCCACCGACACAAAGAAAATGAAAATGAGGTTACAGTGCCGGCTGCCGGTATAAAAGTTTAATATTTGCTTTATCCCATGCGTGCACAGCAGTTACCAGCAATATCAACACTTGATTTTCTATTTTGTGAGCATATATTTTATGCCAGGGATGAATATAACTGTACCCAATCAAGAAAGCCACAAATACCAAATCAATTTTGTGCCCATAATAGTGAGATTATTCTGTTTTTAAAACTAGCATAATTTTACTCTGTAGCTTAACTCTTAACGAATTCAAATAACAAACAAGAACTTGCATAAGCCAGAAAGATCATGACGAAAATGAATCTCTTTAATGATACAAATAGAGCTGAACTGAATGAATGATGATACGGTATGGTAATCCTTTTTATAGTAGCCACAGCGCAAACACTTAGTACAGAGCTAATGTTTTATGATTCGCGTAAAGGGATCACTCGAATATAGCGCTACCCGAATTTTAGGGTGAAAATGGCATACGCTTCATAACATCTGAAAATGAATAAGATTGCAATGTATCCTCTGTCTTCAATTTTACCTTGTATTAAAAAACCATGTGTTCTAGTTTATATGCTCCCTACAGAGCGTTTTTATTACCCTTTTGTTAAACTTCCAGAAATGTCTCAGAGAGAACATTTTTGCTTGATAAAAGTTTGCTTAATAACCAATAACTTAGGCAAATCAAATTCAATCAAAATACGAAGAGCAATTCATTTTCAATACACCTTACTCCTAATATTATAATTGAGAGAACAATATGCCTGGCGCTTGTAACGTGTCACGCGAGATGACGTGGCCCAAGACAACATTTAATATAAGGATACTTCGGTATCTCTTTTACGACGTACTTAACAATAATTGTATTTCTTAAGAATAGAAATATGACAAAAATACTTATGCACTTTGCTTTTGGCTTTGGTATCATATTTTACGAATATGCTATCATTTTATCACCTTAAAATCAAGTCAATTTTCTTCATGAAAACAGACACTCATCTATAAAATGATTACAAATTATAGCCTCATACTCAAGTCTTTGTGGCATTCAAATCCAACCGACTGTAACCTATTTCTTCCTCCTCATTCCAATCCCATTAATCTTACATTCCCTAATTATCTCGATTCACAAAGCGCAAGGGTTGAAGGAGGAACCCACACCCACCACTTTAGTCTCCCGTATTCTCTCCCACGGATACCACTCCATCCCCTTTCGTATACATTTATTTCAATGCCGTTTTACCTGTCCTTCGTGGCTTCCCAGCACTCCCGATTTCATTCCCGTTCCATTTTACCGGATGAACACAAGAAGCCCCCTTTCCCATGACAAATCTAATAAGAGCCGTGGAAAAGAAGAAGCACCTCCAGGGGGTGAGTAACGGAGGGATAGGAAAAACCAGATCCAAAATTCGCGCCACCAGCAGAATGTTACTTAATTCCATATTCCAGACTTTCCCCTCGTCGTTGTTGCAGTCATGAGCGAGACCCTGAGTACGTAGCATTACCGCTTCCTCAAACTGCTTTTCCCAGGAATGGCTCCACCACACGCCGCAACGTTTTACCTCGCCCAGGGTCCTCGTTCGGGCGACACGAAAAATGGTGACTTACACATGCATAATGCATCCAAATTGTTACCGGCTGGCTCAGTTCTCTCGTCCCTTCTTTTATAACACGTGAGCACACACGCCAAACCTCCCGTCATTAATCTCTTGAAACCACTTCAACGTTTGACCCAAAAACCCCTTGGCACGCGCGTCAAAATCACCCACCCGCAGGCATTCTCTTCCTCTCTCCATGCTCACCTCCTCAAACCACATTCTCTCCGAGCTCGGAATCGACTCCGAAACCGCGACATATATGGCTGAAAGCCTCTTTAGACTGAGCCACGTAATTACCATGCGATGAGAAATCTTTGCCCGATGCTCGAAACTCAACGCCATACGAGTTTGTAGATACATTATCGATAAATCAAATGTCACATTTCATACGTGGAAGTAAATTCGTTGTTTTTTTATTGAAATATTTCAAAAACATAAAAAAATTTCTGAAGTTACAATCCTGAATTTTAGATTGGTCGCAAGGTGAACTCTACTGATTCCTCCGCACTTGTCAAATGCTCGAAGTTCCTATGGTAGATTCGACAAAATCGTGGAATCATGCCACAGTGTGCCTTGGAAGGAGTGTGTGCGTGTATATATGTATATATATAATATATATATATATATATATACATATATATATATAGTCATATCTTATCTTCCGAAGAAGACGGAGCTCAAGTCCGTCGAAATTATCAAAATAATATTGTGAGTGTTCTTTTTATGTGTTCTCGTGCTGTGTGTTACTGTCTAAGTTTTTTATTCAACACTTCCGTGTTACTTCGAAGAAATCATGTATGTATATACACATATATATATATATATACATATATAGGCTATTTCGGGGTGTATATATATTCTCTGAAAATGTTAACACAACAACGATATTTTACTTTGAGTGTTTTTTACGCCAAAATTTGATTTGGTCTGAAGCTATCTTTATTAATCTTCCATTTATATTCAACAGATTCAGGCGAGATGTAGTGGAAATACGTCATTATGAGAAAAACAAATGTCCACTTTTCCACATAAATCTGTTCTTTTATTGAAGGAGCTAATTAACACAGTTTATAAAAAATTATAAACGGATGATGGTATTTCATTTTATTTCACTTGCGTTTTATATTTATTTATGTAATAAACATATTTTATAGATTACTTTAGATAGTCGCGACTTTCTAGGTTTCAGATCTCAGTAGTAGATAAAGTTATTACATTTAAAAGTTGAAAGAAGAATTAAAGAAGGAAAAAACACCAAAAGGGCTCAATTAAAGTGAAGAGAACCTGGAAGCATATTTAACACTTAGCTTTCTTGTTGATGCCTTGTTTCACTGTATCGTATTTGAATAACAATATGGCCTAATAGCAATCAGGAAAAAATATAGTACACAGTTTTCCAATCAAGGTTTAAAAAATAGTTGCTCATAATTATACTATGGACCGCATTTTTATTGGGAGTAACAGTTCTACCTACTTTGTACATTGAGTTTTTTTTATTAAATTATATGAAGACAAGTCATAAAATTTCTAATCGGCAGGAAGGTATGGGAAAGCGTTAGTGAGGTGCCAAAGGGTAGACGACCAAGAGATAAGCTAATGAAAACGGTGTGCTTTGGGAATGATATAGCAATTCTCTCTTGTAGGCCACCGTAATGTATTATCTTATGTTGAGACACTACGGCAAGCGATGCAAATACGTGGACTGCAGATGGGAATTGATAGGTAATTACCCAGATACAGGAGAAACTAAAACGCTAATGGGCCTCTTTCGAGTTCATAAAGTGTCGGCAAGAAAAAGATGAAGGAGAGGGAAATTGCTTTGCTCCTTTTTTAAAAAATTCTCCGAGGAGGACGAGGGATGACGGAGCAGCGTTGGAACTTGGCTGGAATGAGGGGCTTGAATCGAGAGAGAGAGCATGAAAGGGAAATATGGAAGGCGATTAGTTTGACGGAAATAAGGAGATGACGCTCTGGAGGGACAGTATTACCAAACGAGGAATAAAAAAGAATCTAGAGAATGAAACTCTAGGCAACATATTTATTACATTGATTAGAAAATTTATATAAACGAACTTAAGGGATGAGGGATTGGGAAACTTTACTCCACTGCTACACGTCAAATGTCTAAGAACTATTTGGAAAGTAATTTGGAAATGCAAGTGCTCTTGAAATCTTATACATATACTCCATTCATATTTACATTATATCGAACATTTACATGAATAAAGGAAATGTAGCGTTAGAGCCATGAACATCTCCCCATGGCAGAAAAAATGCAACTAAAAAACCAGTATAACAGCACGATCTTCAACAGCTAGAATAGACCAGGGACCTTTGCTTTGTTAGAGAACACTTTCCACATTATTCTAGTGGAAAATTTGCATGAATGTGTGCGTATCCAGTGGATAAATATAAGTATGTAACTCATGTGGTAGCACCGCTTTAAACAAATTTTCTAATTGATTTTTGAAAGTAAAATACTTTCCACACCTCTTTGTATTGAATTCATTAATTTGCTCTTGGCAAATTATCCCGTCTTTCAGCTATCTTAATGCTATATTATAAATTGATAGAAGCCAATCGTTTCGGGCAAGACACAAAATGCAGTTCCATGGAGTAAGTAATGAAAATTTTGTCACGCTTCCAAACAAAGCCGCCATTCTGATTTGTCCAGGTATATAGACCTTGCTACGCCCCATGCATAACGCATATTGCTTCACCCCAACATTTCGAGCAGTTGAGCTTGCCGAAATTTCAGAGGGATCTCACACCTCTCTCCTTAGGCTTCCGCTCCACCTAAAACCGTCTCATCCCCAAGAAAACCAACCAAGGAAGCACTTCACTCCTTCTCTCCCTCCTCCAGCCCGCTCCTCATTCTATTTCTCCTCCCGTCTCCGTCTTAACTATCGCCGGGAGCACAAACGAGCGTAGTCTACGGATATCCCAATATCCCTTTCACTATTTCGCGATTCATTCACACGGGGACGGCGGCAGTGGCGGCGCAATATCAACCCTAGGGCGTGACTACACTCGCATAACGAGGAGGCTGAAACGTTAAGACGACGGAGGTGAGGGTGGTGGTGTCTTTGGGCGGAACGGAAGGAATGTGTAAGAGATAAGCGATGAGAGGGAGAGAGAGGGATGAAGGAAGGTTATATGTGCGTTCCGGGATTAAGATGGGAACGAAGGACTGCGCGAGAGGGGAGAAGATTAAGAAGGAAGGGGCGTGCTCGAGTTTATGCAGTCCCAGGAGCGGCGGCGGTCGGTATTCAATGGAGGGAAATACGTTCTCTTCAAGTGACATCAATAACGTGGGAAACGCAAACATGGGAGCTGCCTGATCCAATGCTTCACGCCCAATCGTTTTCCGTGCGCCCTCTCTTTATCCTCTTCCTCTTTTCCATCCGTGTTCGTACATCCCACTCTCCCAATGCTCTATTTTCGTCCTTCCGTGCACCATGAGAAAACGTCAACTGGTGTCAAGACCGAAGCCATGTTACTACTACAGGTGCTGGCAAACAGTAATTGGATTCCTATGGACTCTGAAAAGTATCGTCGCCCATTATTACTATGCTCTCATGAAACACCTAACTTTGATTTACCACTACCCAGTGGAACAATTCCCTCGTTTCTTCAACCACGTAATCATCTAAGTAGGCATCATGGGCAATGTTTTAATATTTTATGATATTTACTTCAGGATAATATGACATCTCTGAACGAATTATCATCCCTTGAAAACATTTTCGTCTATTTCTAAAGACTTCTTCATTGCACTATCTTTTCACTCAGTTTTACCCATAAAATAGATACCCAAATTTCTAAAATAGATTTACCCAAAGATAGAATGATACATTATATTAGTGAATGTACGGTCCCATTGAATACGAGTACTTCAGAAGATTAATACGTACATAGGATTAGTTCTGTCGCGTTACGTTAGGGATGCAGCTCGCCGGAAACGGTAAAAAATATTTCAGTGGCAGCAACCAAAATATGCTAACTTAATTTATTTAGAGTGTTACGGACGCTTTCACACATTTAAATGCGGTAAAGCGTGTCATTTTTCGTAATCCAACCTCACTTTTGGATTAGTGAGCATATTTCAAGAACCCGATGAAAATACACCCCTAAAAATTCTCCAGTGAGTCATACATAATTTATGCACCAGCCATACGTGGACCAACAAGGAACTATTGCATTCAGAACGGGTAGAAAAGAAATATGGCATTAGAAGCAATAACTTGAGCCCAGTAAAATAAATTAATGTGACGGTAAATAATGAGACGTCCACAAAATCAGGGGAAAAGATTATAAGTAAGAGAGAGTTCCCCGTTCTCTTTCCCATCCATATGCGAATGCAACATTCCGCTCGATTTCCCTTTCTGACGCTTAATTCGTCCCTCAGGACTTCCAGTTCCCCTCTCCACAAGAAATCCCATCTCCCCTTTGCCCCCTTTGCCCACACCCCCGCTTGGCCCACGCTCCACTCGCACTGCCGCCACCTTCGTCTCCGGGCCTCGTCCTCATTGATAATGTACGGCTTGCTTTTCTGTCACATGAGGAAAGGGGGTCGGTTGGGGTGAGAGCCGATGGGGAGCGGAGGGATCCATAATCACCCTCTTACCCATCCTCCTCGACTAACCCCCGAAAACCGCACCCTTTCCGCTCCCCCTAACTTGCGCCATATTCGTTGTCTCTTAGGCTCGCGGGACGAAAGGAATGACTCTTGGCTTCGATTCGGAACGGTAGAATTTCCCCGTAAAAAGATGGAAATTCCGAGGTAGGAGGAGGATGCCCGGGGTTGAGACGATGAAGGATGTGAAGAAGGAAGAACAAGGAAAGGGAACACTAGGTAGGCGAGTGAGAAAGATGTATATGTCGAAGAGACGGTTACAACGAGCACAGGAGTAATGTAAAACGAGCATTTGTTTCACAGAAAACCTAACAATTAAAAAGAGGCAAGGGATAACTCTTGTAGCCATCCACAGGGTAATGAGGAGAGAAATATGAAGGTATGTCAGTGGAGAAAGGCCGAATGCAAGACATGAAAATTATTAATAAACGAGTAACGCAGATACCCAGAGGAGGAAGGATAGGGAAATGGTGGAATTATGAAATCATGAGAATAAAAATGAAAAAATTGAAGAAACGAATGGAAGATTAAGACTTAAAACAGTAATGCTGGACCTGCAGTGGAGTGAGAGTGAGTGATAGGAGAGTGGAAGATTGGGCGAAAAAATACGAGAGAATAGTAAAGAGAACTTCTCTATTGGAAAAAATCCTGAATCCTCTCTCCTACCACTGCAATCTTTACCCCGAAAGCGACGACACCCACCCCCCTAACTCCCTAAAGAGGGCGGATGATGAAGCTGGCGTCTACCAGGCGACACCCACCGGGATATCGTGGTGGGGGAAAAAGGAAGAGGGAGTGGAGCGCATGGGATCGTGTTAGGAAAGAGGGAGCGTGGGGAAGGGGCAACGGTAAGGCAGGGAGTTTTGAAAAGTCCCCCAAAGTGAGGGTGGAGAAGTGTAGACTGCTTAGGAGATGAGAGGGATGGGTAGATGGAAGGGGGACAAAGCCAAGGGGCACTCGAGTAGGGTACGTCGGGAAGAACGGCTCCGGCAGGGCGGGGTCCTTGGGCGACGGCGGGCGTCGGCGATCTCCTTCCTCCTGCCGGAGAGTCGCGGGTGGAGGGAGGACGAGGGTGGATTGCGGGGTGGCGAGGGATGGGAGAGGGTGCTGCCTTTCCCCCTCGTGGGGTGCCTTCCAAAGGGTGTGGCCTCCGTCCTCTTCCCCCGCTCTCAATATAGCCACACCGCACAGAGTTTGCCCCGAACATCTCTATATTTCTCCCCCACCAGTATCAAACCAGGAAGACGGAGAATGGTATGAAGCATGAGGGTGGAAAAGGTCGGGGCATTATAGGGGATCCTCCCTCTGCCAATAGCCAATGCGGAAGAAGAAAATTCGCCGTTCCTACTCGGAAATGACGCATACCGTTAGAAACAATTCCACAAATGCCTATTCCATTAGAAAAATTACTTCCGGATGATTAACTTATGTCTGAAGCAATCGGGAACACCAAAAAATATATATTCACGCTCCTTGCGACATTTTAATCATTAATATGATGTCAAATACGTAGTCGGCTAATGTTAAATCACTACGATATTATGAATGGAGAATAAAGTAGTTTCAATGCTTTCGGGATCTGCTTTGCGAAAATTCATGAACACTGAATAAGTAAACAGTCTATTTTTTCACACTAAACTAAGTTTAGGGTGAAAAAATACAAACTTTACTTATTCATTGAGAGAATAAGGTAGTGGTTTCGTATGAGCCGGAAAGGAGCGATACTTCCGAGGATCACTGAACCGAGAGAGAGTTAGAGTAGGGGGTACACAAGGGAGTTTTAAAGGAATTTGAAATTAAGGAATGTGTGCAGGAAAGGAACGTGTTTCGTGGATATTAGTCATTTGCAAGTATTATAAGGTATGGCTTGTGACTGCCAGTTACGGGAGACGCTGCTTCACTTAGCTATTCCAAAAATGTTTAGCTTTCATGGGTAGAGCAATTACATCTCAAATTCAACTTGAATGGGAGGCGGTGAAACCAAATGAAAAAAAAACAGTCCTGCGTGCAATTTAACAATGAGAGCATACAATTACCAATTCGTAGAGTCAAAACTCACGGACCAAAGTTGCAACATCTGGACTCCCTACCTCGCTAAGTGAGTCGAACTCCCAATTCCTCGGGGGTTGCGAGAACGGAGAAAGTGGAGGAAGGGGTGGCGAGGGAAAGAGAAGGAGTGAGAGAGAGAGGGGAAGGGTGGGAGGTCGGCGAGGCGGAAGGAAGGAAGCCGGAGCGCGGTGTCTGGGAGGGAGGGTACGGGGAGAGGGGGGGTGGGTTATGGTGATGGAGCAGATTCTCCCCGGCAGGAGCAGGAAGGAGAAAAAGGGCACCCCAGCAAAACTTTCGGCTGAAAAAAGCCGGCCCTCTCGAGCAGTTTAAAGGTTCTCTATCTCTCTCTCTTGTTTTGCGGCGAAGGAGGGTGGTTGGTGTGTATATGTGCGTACGTGTGTGTGTGTGCTGGGGTGGAGGGAATGTTGAGGGGTCGGTAAAGGTTTAGTGCACACTCCTTGCGAAGCGGCAGCGTCGGGGAGTTTGGGGGGGAGAGAAGGCAAGGAAAGAAGGAGGATTGGGGATCTGGGAGGGTGAGAGAGGAAGGAAGGGGAATTGGGGTAAGAAGGGCATTAAGGCATAATCCTTCGTCGATTCCTCCGGCCAAATCTTGAGACTAACCTCCCCTAGAACGGTAGAACATCCACCTTCCCACCCGACCTTCTCACTCACGAGCCCCCTTCCTCCCCACTAGGGGCTCTCTTTGCTCCTCCACTCATGACGTGAGACTACTACTCCCGCATGCCCCCGCTCTTCTCTACACGTTTCCATCCACCCTTTCCGCACGCCTCAACCTCCCACCCCTCGCCCTTAACCTCCACCTCATTTGGAAGCCCCTGCAGCCACCGGGAGGATAAGGACTTAACCCCAACGAACAGGGAGAGGGCACCTCGGACAAACAAAACGCGGATGTCAACCCAACCCTATTTTATTCTTTCGAATCGCAACCCACACCTCCAACACCAATCTGCAAAAAATTCGCCAATTTTTCTCCATATAAACCATACGGATGAAAAATAAAAGAGCATTTTGGTAAGTAATGTGCATGGGAGAAATTACTGAATAGAGAATTCCCTATGGGCGTAGAAGAGGGAAGAAAAAATGATCAACACTAAGTGGTCTGTGATATCTGGCTAATCAAAAAATTATGCCGTACACCGAAGTAGAAGTGGTTTCCAAAATCAATTCATGTTTAAATTGTTTTGCTGATTAAACCGGGGTTTCCTGCTACTTATTACGAGTACTATCAATAAATATGCACAATTTCTAAACAGTCAGCGATTATAACTCACAATCTGGAGAGTAATTAATGGTGAAAGTATTCTTTATTAAAACCTAAGACAAATTATTAAAGATTCTCGTTGTGTAGAAAAGTATTAATTGGCAAATTAAAAATTTCAAAAAGTATAAGGGTATTTTAAAGTATTTTATGGTGTTGTCATGAATACAGTGTAAGCTTTCAACATTTTTGCAATATTTCGCGGAAGTTTCAGCACTGAAAGTTTCTTGCCATCAAAATTCCCCGCGAGATTTAGTTCACGCCTATAATGTAGGGAAACCAAAGATTATTCGCTACGATAATATTTGGAACGGGGCAGAATTCCACCTTAAACTCGTACGTTACTCAGAAAAACTAAAAGGAACCGCAGCCATCTGCTTACACCACACAATTAGTAAATGAGTGCATTGGGGCGAAACTTATAGAAAAGACTTAACCCAGCATGGCACTCACACCTTGTCAATTCATCTAGCATATAATTTTGTCTACCGTGATTATATAAGCATGAATTAAAAAAACAAGGATACTGTTTAACCTGGGAGGTCGCCATATTTCAATCGACGATCATTCCTTGGTTTCTTTTCAGGTAAAGAAGATAACAGGTTTTTAACTACAGATTAATTCATTGATATTCTACGTCATTACGATCTCGGCGTAATTAAGAACACTATCGGGTACCTAAAGCCTCTTTTACTTCCTTCGTTACCAAATTAAGTTATGAACTCACGAAGCGAATGGATACGAATATAATCCCTTGTGGTGCCTTAGATTTTCCACATTTTTTTTCCATGACTTTCTTGTTTCTCAATAAAAATGAGCAACAGACCAGCTGAGCACTATTTATTTGGCCTTGAGGCTTAAAGCATGAGGAATTTATGGGCGTCGATATCTATGGAGGCAGTCAAGTTGTGAGTATCTCAAAGAATTTATGGTCAAGAATAAAGCTCCACTGCCCGTAGGCTTAATTAAAAAGATATACTCTACTTTTGAAAAATATGAGAGCGTTTTAAGAACTTTTCACCGCTTTAATGATTAATATCGAAGAAATGAAAAATATGTACACCATCACTCACTTCCACATGATATTTTAAGTATTAGGAATTTTTAAAAACACTGACTGGGGCTTCACATTTTCTATGAAGTGATATACGATTTTTCACCACAGCGGGGTGAACACACTGCATCTTTAAATACTAAATTAATACTAAATTGTGATGGCATTAAAAAAAATCCAGAGGATGATAGATATTATTGCTTGACTAAACTGCCCGTAAAAAGATTCTCTATCTCCCGAATTCCATTTCAAAAAGGCGTACTTCAGCAGTTCCTATTAAGGAAAAAGTAATGTATACAATATGTGGACGTATTATTGGCCATCACACGAGATGGAGGGCCTTATTTAAGTATATGTGGGGAGGGAAGGCTCGTTGCTAGAGAAAGATGGTCAGAAGAATATAGGAGTAGGCAAGGGAGAAAGATGGAGAGGGAAGATTATGAGGCTAGAGAGGTCTAAAGCATAAGGCCTGGGCCTCGAGAGAACAAGGACTAGCCTTTAAATTTCCCAACTCCGCCTCAGTCATAAAGCATATCTCCACATCTCACTCGCCGCTCAACTACCACAACCCTTTCGCTACCCCAAAAGTCAGTGTAGGGGACCTCTACCCTCCCAACATGCCATGCCGCTTGCCTCATCAATTTAACCTCCACATAAGCAGGGCTGCCCTCCTCGCATCACCTACTTCATACTTTACGGACGCCAACTAACCCGAGGATAAAAACCGCCGTACCCTCTCCACCAACTCTCTTGGTGTGTGCATATATGTACAGATGTGTATAAGCTTCATCAACTTAATCCAACCCCCTACCCATCCCATCTCCCGGACTCTTTTCCACCATCCATCTCCCTTCGCTCAAACTTAGCACAAGCGCACTAACACATATACACATTGACTCCCCCCTCTCTCCCCTGCGGTAAATTCCCCTATCCCCTCCCTCTTCGACTTTCGTTTCCTCGTTTGGATCTCCCTCTGACTCTCCTCCTCACCTCCTCCCACACTCCTAACCCCTATATCCCCATGTAACCTCCTCCACACCCCGAAAGCTTCGTTCTTGGCCCCCATCTGCCTCCCTCCCCCTCTCTCTCAAGAGATCCTCCGCTAATACTGGCCTCTTGTTCCAGGTTAGCTGAGGAACCGCTCAACTCCTTAAGCCTTCCTCCTACGTTGACTTAGCTCCTTTCGAAGGCGTGTTCTCCGATGTTTCTGTTTTCCTTCTTCCCTTCACTTCCGTGACCCCCCAACGCAACTCCCATTCTCCCCCCCTTTCCCTCTGGTTCTCATGCCCCCACTTAGCTCCATCTCGGCCAAAAGTTATCTCCTTATATAATAAGCCCCACCTCTTCTGCGTCTCACGCTACGCCCTCCGCTAACGACACAAGCTGTTGACTCAAAAGCTCGTGGGGCGCCTGACATCGTACTTCAACGACAAAAAAACGCGAATTCTTCCTCACCGCAAAGGCTTGCACGAAACATTGCTCAACACATTACGAGGATTCTACTGGCTAGCGATGGCTTTTAAAATGCAGACAACAATATTCAACGCTAAATTCACAGTGAAAATGAAAAGATTTACTCATGCAAACATTCAAGCTAGGTACAAATTCATCCAAAATTATGTAATAATATCTGTAATCTATCTATTGAACGCTATGGTATCTGGCAATTAGAATACAATAATCCATTACTGAAATTAATTCATTCAAGTCCATGCTAATTGTAATGGTTTACCTTCTATTTCATAATTTAGAATTAAAAGAAATGGTTTGTTCATGTAATACCATGTTAATCGGTATTTTACGTATTGAATATTCGTCGCTCTACCAGCGCTACCACTCCTCATATTAGTGACTCCAAATATTAGGCTGAATTGAGGTGGGGATTTAAGAGAACTTGCAGGTATGTACGTGGGTTATGGTCTGTGACTAGACGGAACGGATGATTTAGTGACAATTAATATTTACGGAGATTCTATCGAAAACCAATGGCGAATTAAAAATATCCGCATATCATTTTACGTTAGGCTCGATTAGATTATACCATAAATCGAAGGTATAATAAATACCTTAAGGCTTTCTGAATTCGTTTAATTCTTTAAAAAGTTGATAATACAAATTTAATAAATTCAATTTAAGCAAAGAAATTTCTGTCTTTCTCTTCTTCATGTTTTTTAATAATAAAGTGTTGAATATCTTAAGGGTTGCTTGAGAGGTGGAAAAGATGATATTTAAAACAGTCGTTCCGAATAACTCCACTAATAAGATGAAAGTTAGTTTGATGAAAAAATTCCCCTTGTTTAAGATATTCAATTCTGATTCATCCATATGACTTTGGTACATTGAATCTAGTAATTTCATGACTGATGAAATTCTACAATTCAAGTGATAGACGTAGGTCAAATTTTTATGCGCCTATTGCGAATAAGTATCTCCACCAAGATCAACCAACAACTAACTTAGACGAGGAATAAACATACATGTAGGACATTATTTTATTTCATCCTAAATCTACATACATTACAAAATCCATAACGTGCTATGGTTTCCGGGTGAAGATCTCAACACTAACTTCCTTTTTTCCACCTTCCTACCTCTAATTCTCAATTTTCGCCCAGCGCCATTGGTCCCTCCTCCCTCATTCTCGGTCGTGCTTAGTCCGTCTCATACTCTCAGTCTTCCCCTCGCCTCTCTCTTCCCTCAAAGAGTCGTCCTACTTTTAGTCTAGTGTTCCCAAGCGTCCTCTACCCTTCTCCCTTCATTTCCTGAAACTCGCTTCCTCCTCCACTGTTCTCCCATTCCCTTCACCTCCAAACACCACCCCCTCCCTCTCCCATCAGCTGTCACATTTTCCTCCAACTGCTTCAAGGACTCTCGAGGGAAGGTCTTTTAAGCCTGTCGTTTATCTTCAAGACTCTTCTTCCACCTCCCTTCCACCTTCCCCGTCCTTCCAACATCTCGTTTTCCCCTTAAGCTAAGCATTAGTCCCTGCACCCGGTGTATGCATGCATATATCTTTTTTTACGCACAAGGCTCCGTTGGTGCCCGCAGTCACGGAGAGTAACGGGCTCTATACCTCGCCCCTCGTAAATTCATCAGCTTTTCCCCGAATATTTTTCCTTGAGATGAGTCGCACGCACTAATTTACATTTTTGCTGAATTTAACCTTTTTTTAACTGAGAAAAAATTGCGTCGCAAAAAGCTCCAAATTGATTTCATATCAGACGGGACGATATTTTCCTTTCTCATTTGCAGGGATGACGGTTTAATCGAGTTAGGGCCACGGTGCATAATTCACGGCTCTTTGAAGACTCGACGTACGTAGATATGCTTTGGTTCCGGAATCTCACCACGAGTTCCATGACTAATTCCCAACAGAACTGGCTTAAATCGGTAGAAGTCCTATTCTAATTACACCAAGAATGGTTTCCAAAGCAGAAGCATTATTGCCGTTAAGATTTAAGCCCGTAAATCTCTTAAAGATTGTGAGGCTGAGAAAATATGATCATTTGGTCATATGTCTGAACTTAAGAACCTTAGACAATCAACTTTGAGTGAAAATTATACATATATCTCACAGCGGGAAAAGCAAAGATCATTGACTCATTATTTTACTCGAGCATAGGGAAAGAAATGGGCCACTTCGCGCCTTCCTTTGTTCGACCACACACACTTTGGTTAAAGATAAGGATTTTAACCCGAGATTTATTTTAATTCCGTATGGAAAAAATGAAGATTCTATTACTGCACTCATCCTCAATTTAAAATGAAGTAAATTTTTAGAATGATGCTCATTTCGAAAGGAAGTGTTTTTTATACGGTAAATATCGCTAACTATTTGCCTGGGTTCTCGGTTACCCCAAGTATGCATAACCTTCGCGACCAGAAAAGTTAACCGAGATACAGATACTTATTTAAAAAGACGAAGATGTCCTTATTGTTCAAAGAGCCCAAAGCGCAAATAATAAAGTTAATATTCAGACTTAAAGCAATATAACGTACGTTAATATAATAACATGTGTCAAGTAACTAACGTTTTTGAAGTGCTAAAAATTATTTCAAATGCAAATACTTCTGGAGATAACATTCAAAGGGAAATCTTAATGACTTCCATTCATATTTTTCGCAAACAGCGCATGTGCCTATTCTAAGATGGTAAACCGAGAACTGGTTTCAGAATACATTTCGCACAAATTACCCAATTATGTCTCCGCGAGAGATAAGGAACACACATGACCTAGGCTGTATGAGTAAAAAAAAAACCCAGGGGAAGAGAAGCGTGCTCGAACTTAATCAACTTTTTTTTCATTCCTTAAAAATCCCAGTTTCGAGGTAGCATCGCATACTTGATTAGGGAGAAAACTCCCAGCCACCACTGAATGAAGTGGAAAAAAAGCAAAGGCGGAGCAGGGGCGGGGTATGGCGGTTGCAGATGCATCTCTCAGCAGTTAATGTTCCTTCAGTGGTTGCGGAAATAAAGGATTAGCGAGCTGAAGCGAGGGGAGGGGAGCGGCAGTAGATAGTGAGAGGGAGAGAAAGAGAAGGGGGACGTAAGAGCCTAGGCGAGTAAATATAAGAGAGGAAGCATGAGACGTTTCAACACTCTTCAGAGATAAAACAGTGAGACATATTCCGAGAAGGATTCAAACCTTAGTTAAGATCTGTGGGATGCTGGAGACGTGAGATGATTTTTTTGAAAGATAGGACGATCGAAGGTATAAATTTCAGACGATCCCTTGGGAGATAGACAAAACAATAAGCGTAGAACTGCACCCTGTTCGTGACGGAGATATTTACACCACTCACGAGACGCAATTTTCTTTTCCTTTTTTACGTAAACGATGCTAAAAATATTTTTTTGAATTCATCAAGTTTTTACAGTGTACTCCCCAAATCGTGCAATATTTCCTAAGAATTTATATTCAAATTTACACCGACACAGCACAGTTCTCCGTCCCTGTTGTCCTTCTGCTGCCAAACTCCACTATTAATACATCTTCAGAGCATAGGAATCTCACCCAGTGTCAGATAAACGCAATACTTGCCCTTTAACCCAATATATTTACCGCTCACCATTCCCACTGCTTAGCTCACAAAAATCCCTTTTTCCTCGTTGGCGCCGCCACCATGCAGAAAATTAAAGACGGAGACCATTAGGAAATTCAGGAGACAAATCTATTCCGGAAAAAGGGATAAGTAGAAGACGGAGAGAAGATGCAAGCGACGGACTAATTATCCCGCCCCAAGTAGGAGGTTTGTTTTTTGGAGTGGGGCGGGGTGAGAAGAAGAAGAGGGAGAGAGAGGCGGAGAGCACGCGGGAGGCCAGCGGTGGATTTTGGGCGCTTGTTTTCCTGGCGCAGGAAGTAAGATAGGGTGGCGGAGGAGTTCAGGGAGGGAGGTTGCAGCAGGAGAGGGGAATGGGGAGGGAGGTAGGTAGCGAGAAGGGGTTCGGGCCATGGGAATTAGGGAGGAAAGAAAGCCGGTATTGCGGGTGTGTTGGGGAAAGGTGCCGGATAAGGGACGTCGGTCCATAATTAAGACTTGGTCGCAGACAAGGGCTGTTGGGGAATTACAAAAAATACGACACAAAGCGAAGTATTTTTTTTAAATCGCAATAGAAGGGAGTGAGAGGATGAGAAGGAGACCGGGAGTAAACGCTCAGAGAGTGTACTAGAGCGACGGAAGTGGGGGTAATAGGAGGACAGGAGGAGGAGTCGCAACTCAAGAGGGCGGGTTGAAGGGATTTCGATGAAATTAAGTCTAATGACTACAAGAAGATACGATGAGGATAAAGTAATTATGTTTCGCTTTTTTATACGAAGTTTAAGGTCAGATAGAGTAAAAAAAATTTTAACTCCTCGCCGCTGAATAAACAACGTTCTAAAAGCCATTTTTTTGCTTCTAAATGAAAATCAAAGCCCTGTTGAAGCCAATAATAATCTGTGCATTTTAATTTTCCGATAAACCGCAAGAGTCACAAACATGCACACAATTTTATAAGATCGCATGAAAAATATGGATAATTTCCCCACAGCATTTTCGTTACCCTCTATGAAGACACATATCAATGCAAAATTGTTTTAAAACACGATCGTTCTAAAGAAGCACTCTAATTAAGTCAGAAGTAAAAATTATGAAAAATACTGCCAAGAAATAGCGTTGAAAATCACGATGTCGTCAAATTCCAATATGGGTAAATTATTAATTTTTTTCTACGAAGTCAAAGGAGAAAAATTTCACTCTCGCTTCCATCGCTTTTCCTCCGCGAAGAGTTTGCAGACGTCAGCTTACTTCGAGCAGAATCGCTCCGCATTGTTTAAATTGACGTTAAGGCTTAGTCGAGATAAAAAATTTCCAGTTTCCGAATGCTTTGAACTATTTTTTTCGCCGTTTTGATTAACTCTATTCTTCGGCACGTCCACGCTAATCTTACATTCTCGCCCGAGATGATCTTCAAATTATCATTTTTTAGCGGCGAGAAAATGTCTCGAGCCGTGAGAATGACAGATGGAAATTTTTTCACTATACTTCCATTTTGGACAAAAAGAGGAACTAATCTAAAGCTCAGAAATATGTGGCAGACGTAGGCTGCTCGAATATTATGGAATGTGAGGCGTGGAGAAAGAGGAGGGATGAACGAAAGAGTATAAGGGTTCGTGGAGATGGAGGAAAATGGCGAAGAGAGAGGGGTTAACGTGAGGGGGGCGGCCAAAGAGGGTGGTTCTGTTCAACCTCGGGCTGGGCCCAGGGGGTGAAAAGCGGTGAAGAAACCCCTGCTGGCAGAGCCAAGATTAGTAGCTCGGTTGCCACAGTGATTAGGCGGGTTTTCCGAGGACGTACACAGAAGGGGTTCCCCATTCGCGTAACAATGGGTGAGAGATATTCCACATCCGCGGAGGTTGGAAGCGTACTAATATGCCGCGGGGCAGCGGAGAAGGCGCACAATAGCCCGGGGAGGCGACAACAAATGAGCGTTGGAGGAGGGAAGAGCTGGAGATGAGGAGGAGGTCGGAGTGGAGGAGTATTGAAAACGACGCCTAAATGACGAGGTAGGAGAGAAATACTGCCCTGCCGTTTCCGCACATTGAACAAAATATGCTGTCGGAAACGGGAGAAGAGTGGTTTAACTGACGACTGCGCACGGGTAGGGCACGTCGATAACGGTCCTTTCCATCTTATGTCGTGTTCCTCCATTTGTCTAGGGATCGTAGACTTGGGCACTCTGGCATCAGCGGAGGTAGAGTGAAAGAATGAAAATATGGTGTATGTAGACAATAATGTAGATCAAAACATATATCGTATCGCAACGAAAAAGATTTACGAAGAATATTTCAAGAGAGCAACGGATGAAAAATAGTATGAAGGAAAGGGATAAAAAGTTCGGATGAATTTTGAGGGACGATAACATTCTGAACAAAAAATGACAAACAGAAAGGGATGAACAAAAGAAATCAACCTTTCCTCGATACTCCAGGCAGGTAATAAACATATTAAAGCCAATAAATATGGACAGATTAGGATATTAAAAGATAGGATAATCGAGCAAAGACCTAAGCCGAACTAATACAAATTCTAGAAATTGTAACTACTCGATAAGAATACTACCTTGATCAAAAAGTTCCCGGAATTTATTCAGAAAATTAAAAATACAAGTTTATTCATCTAAATCTATATTGTCCCCTTCAAATTAATCCTCATCGACTGCAACACACTTATGCCAGCGCTTGATCCAATCCTCGAAACATTTTTTATATTCGGTTTTCGGTATGTCCATCAGCGCTTCCTGCGATTTTTCCATTACTTCCTCTCGGCTGCTAAAACGCGTTCCCCGTAATGGTTTTTTAACTCGATTGAACAGAAAGAAGTCACAGGGAGCCAAATCAGGTGAATTCGGTGGCTGTTGGATGGTATTTGTTGCATTTTTCGTCAAAAAATTACGAATAATGATAGCACTGTGCGACGGTCTCGACGCACTGCGCGACGATTTCTGGTCTCTTTCGGCGAATTGCTTCACGCAAACGTCTCATAACGCCCAAATAATACTCTTTGTTTACTGTCTGGCCTTCTGGCAAAAATTCATGATGCACTACACCGTTGTAATCCATGAAAACCGTCAGCATTGCCTTCTTTTTTGACTGAAAACGACGTGGTTTTTTTGGTCTCGGCTCATTTGGTGAACGCCATTCACTTGCCTGATGTCTGGATTGCGTGTCGTACTCATAAACCCACGTCTCGTCTCCAGTAATGATCCTTTTGATGAATGTGGGATCGGATTCAGCCTCGCAAATCATGTCTTTTGCGACGTCAACACGGTCTCTTTTTTGCATGAAATTGAGGTCTTTTGGCACCAACTTTGCTGCTACACGACGGAAACCCAAATCATTAACCACAATGTCTTGGGCGGATCCATAGGCAATGTTCAAGTCCTCCGCTATTTCTCTGATGGTTAATTTGCGATTATTGACCAACATTTCTTTTACTTTATCAATTTTTTCACCGACTTTCGATGTCGATGGTCTGCCACTGCGTTCATCATCTTCGATTGACTCACGACCACTTCTGAACCGCTCGTGCCACTGGTAAACGACCGTTTTTTTTAGAGAATCGTTGCCGAAACACTTTTCCAACATTCCCAACGTCCGTGCGCCACTAAATCCGTTTTTTACGCAAAATTTAATACAAGTTCGTTGTTGCAAATTTAAATCCATTTCTGCAATTGTAAAAAATCGCCAACACACACAGAGATAGATGTACTCTTGGCTACGTAACTTTTGCAAATGTCAAGTTATGACACTAAGATTTAAAGGGAATATCAACAACAGATGTACCAATTTAACAAAAAAAACAGAACTCAAATCGGAACGATGGGAGCGCCTCACGGTGGTTATTCCGGGAACTTTTTGTTCAAGGTAGTAATCAGGCCGATATGTCCACTACGATAATATTCCGGGAATAAACTATCTGACTATGAAAACATACATTAATTGAAGGGAAAAGGGCTATTTTGGGTCATTCAAACGCATAAGCAGCATTTAGGAATTGAGCGCTAAGCGTATGCGCCCTTCAGGAAATAAGGAAGCTTGGAAATATTTATCTGAACTTCAGGATCGAAACGAGATAGCAACGTAGCCCCTAAAATGCATTATGTAGGTAGCAAAATTATTCAACCCAGATAACGACATTGAGATGATGAAAACGATATAACAACGAAAAATGCCGTGAATGTATTCAAAATAGAAATTGAATTTCCTTGTCATACGCTAATTTTATAACACCGCTAAGAGTATTGGTAGCTTTATTACTATTAAAGGATATAGAAAGTAACACAGTATCCCCCAGTAGCAATAATATAGTCGCTCTCCATACATTATTGACAAAAATATTTTTTTAATTTTTAATTTAAGTGCAATATTTTAAGGATTCAAGATCATCAAATCATCATGTGGCACACGAGGTTAATAATTATATATATATATATATATATATATATATATATATATATATATATATATATATATATAACTCCCTCCTCCTTGAGAAAGCCTCCTTGCCTATCGCAATTCTTCTCCTTACGTCCCTACCACTTTGACCGTATTGGTCCAAAACACTTCCGAGATATGTAAACTATTCTACCTGCTCTATTTTTTCCCCGCCTATTTTAATATATATATAATAATAATAATAATAAAGTGTCTTTATTGGGGCGAGATTGAGACTGAGATAGTCCCTTCTTCCACCTAACCCCTATATACATACACTATTTTAATATTGATATATATATATATATACACACACATACTTGTATGTGTACATACATATACACATACAACAAACCGCAACCAATATGAAATCCTGGGCTAAAATTTCGCTGCTGAGCTGTGCGTACTAAAACTTTCAAATATTGAAATTTCTTGCAACATTAATGCAATCGTAAGAGCATATGCAATTCATTAAAAAAATATATGCAATCCGATCCTAACCAATAACTATGCATTATCTCTAATGTTTAAGCTAAAATCCAATCCATGACTTTCATTATAACTTTAAAATTCATCGTTACACTAATAAAAATCAAGATCAGTGGAATATTAAACTACAATCACATCCTAACGACTAAAAGATGCAGATTTAAAAAAAAACAAAAGTATATGGTTTTCTTGTATTTATCAAACATGTACATTAAGCTAAAACAAAATTAATTGCGTTGAATTAAACTTGTACGATAAAATTTGATGCTTTCAGATACCACGAAGCAACCTTAGAAAGCATCCAACTCTGGTTAGAGACAGCGGGTTATGACTCCGATCAGTATCACTTGCTTACATTCCTCGGACGCACTGAGGTCAAGGAAAAATCTTATGACGTATGGAGGGGTCAAATAATTGATTAAGCAAGAATGCGAAAGCAAAGTAGAAGAGAAAGGTCAACTGGAAAACAGATCATACGTCTCGGGGAATTTTATCCCAGACATCATCACGTTCTAGAAACTCGGAGCATGTTTTTTGGTTCGTTCAGGGACTGATTTATTCTTGATATTTTAAATATTAATAGTATGTTTAGCTAAAAAATCGTCTCCGCTAAACAGGCATTAAGGATGGAGCAAATGTTGGTGACAAGTACTGAAAAAAATAAACAATAACTCAAGAAAGCTTAAGAAAAAGTCGGTTCACGCTTTGTAGAGTATGCTAGATTCAAAAAGCAATTTTATAACAATTACGAAACAAATTTGTTAATAAAATGAACTGATAAATAGCTTTATGCAATGAGATGGATACTGAGTGTTTAGAGCAATAATCGGCGGGCTTTAGAATCGATACTTATTACCAAAAAGACCGTGGCATCGAGTAACCAGTTTTGCTGGGCACATAAAAAAACCCTAACGCATCTTAAAAGTATTGATGATAATAACTGAGATGTGAAACTTAGAAGTGCTTTATATAAAATGCCAATAATACAATACATTAGGTTAGTACAGAATCCCGATCAGATAAGATTACAAAACGGCTGATTTCGATCGGAGATAGCGTTAAACATTAATTAGAAGTCATATTAAATATTCTAACTCAATTTCACTTTTCTTTGTAAAATATAGGCGATAATAAATACTGCAAGTATGATGGAAACTAATTATCGCGAAGCCAAATATTTAATATTCACCTAAAGTGAATTACTGCCCATCAATCATCTGAAATTCGATCCAAAATTAGCTTAATGAAATATACACATGATTGTTTACAATGAATGGAAAGGCTAAGGAAGCAGTTCAATAAGTCAGAGCATTGAAATTTCCATAAATTAAAACATCTCTTTTGGAACGACAACGGAGGCACTCATATAACCACCAAAAATTCCATTTATCACAATCCGTAACCCCATAGCATGCCTTTCACCTCCATACAGAAGTTACGCAAAGCTATACGAGATAGCATCAAGCCCATCGAGAGCTCTAGAGTGAAATATATCAGCCTAATTTATTCAATCACTACGGTAGCATCCGTATAATGCGAGGGCGTCACGTGATGGTGGAGGGACGAATTTAGCGTTCGCTAGATCAGAGTTAAAACGAACAAAAAATAAAATGTAGCGGAGTTACTTCGGCGAAGAGGTACAAGGAGTGAGTGGAAGGGATCAGAGAAACAAAACGAGATAAAAAAATCATCGATCAGTGGGAGGTGGTGAGGTTGAACGAGGCAAGAAAGGGAAATTTTGACAGGCTTTGGCAAATCAATGACAGAGGGGGGTCGAGCCCATTTGGATGGACCGCGGGGGTCGGGGTAACCTGCTGGCATTTCGACTTCATATCGCCACTGTTCCTTTACGCGTCCCGCCTCATTCCCGAAACTACTCCCACTTCCCTTCCATCCATTCCCAAAACCTCCCCACCCCCCCAGCGCCAGACGCCCGCCGCCCACCTTCCCTTTGATCCCACGGGTCTTCCAATCACATGACCGCTGCCCTTCACGCACCACGCCCATCCATCTACACGCATACCGTTGCTCGACGGCGGCTGCCTCCGGCGCTTGCCCCCGCGCGCGCGCGTTTTTGTGTGTGTGTGTTATATATATATATATATATATATATATATATATATATATATATATATATATATATATATATATATATATATACAACCTACACATACATATGTAAACCTTTCTCCTCGCCCTCCCTGCGAGTGTCTTAACAGCCTCTCTCAATCCTGGATAAGAGGAAAGGAAACCATAAAGAAGGAAGACGGACAACCGTCAAAGTCATGGTTGATACCGTCGATTCGAACAAACCTCTCTGTGGCATGCCATCTGAGCAGGAGAGAGTGAAGGGGCCGTTCGTGAAGGAATGAAACTTGATATTTGTTTTCTGAATGCGAAATAAATACCAAAGATGGAGTAAGGATCCATGGTGCGGACCCTTTGCCTAAAACGATCAAAGAGTTATTTTTTATATATTCCTACTTCTTTCATTCTGCCGGCCGAAGAAAAGTTAAGAGAAATGCTATTTTATACTAATGTTTTAAGAAACGGTCTTACCCAACGGGTACATACATAGTGCATTGGCAAAAGGGCTTCATTAGCCCTTATAATTTTTTATTTGTATCTTCTGATATACGCTCGGCATTTCAAATAGAAATGAATGTCCAAAGACGGCAAAATGCATTAACAGAAATTAAAAAAAAACATTTTGGGCACCGTCGCTATGGAAAGAATAAGGGTGCAACAATTTCAAAATCTTATCTGAGTGCTGTGAAGTCAACCAGTTTCCAAGATGTGGTCGGATAACGGTAAAATGTTACAGATGTGCGATTGAAGAAATTACCAATTTATTCTTTGACCCCTAAACCATTTTGAAGTACCAAATAACTATGAAATTACGTTTTCTAAGAAAATATCATATCATAAATATCATTAAGAAATAAAATTATATAAATGTGCATGAGAAATACAACTTTGGGGTGAATGTGATAAACTCGAAAAAATTCATATAAAGCATTTTCAAGATTCTTCTTGCCACAATTGCAGCGTTGTGGCTCTATCTGCAACAAATTCTGTTTTTACGCGTGTTCCACTTCTAAGTTTTTACATGAACCAATATAATTCTAAACCAAGGACCATGTGATAAGAGAAAAAACATGTTTTACTACTAACAAAAAGATCTCGCATTAGGAACATACCCTTAGTCATTCCACTACGGGAATATATCAAGCACATCGCCGTCATCAATAAATCTTTCAAGAACAACCACAAGGAAAAACCAGACAGTAATACACGAGTTACATACTCATTTGCAAGGCAAATCAGGAGTAAAGACTAGCATGGTTCTGATTTGTGGTTAAAGAGTTGACTCAGGGACCGAAAATTCCGAAAAAGTATTCACGGAAAGGTACAAAATTAAATGATCAACGGGGCTTGAGTGAAAAAAGAAAACATGAGAGAAGAAAAAAACAAACTGTGATAACAGAAAAGTCAACGGAATACAATCAAGGGGACCGAAAGTGGCGGGGTTTTTGGGTTTGGACGGGGGATGAGAGAAGAGAGAGAAGAGGAGAGAGAGGGAGAGTGGGAGATGGAAAGAAAAGGAGAGAGAAAGAGAGTGGTGGGAACAAAGAATTGATAGAAGCGGTGGAATGAAAAAGGGGAAGAAGGCCGGGAGGCGATGGGGAGTCAGAGCGGGGGCGCGAAATGGCTACGCAGGGAAGGGCACTTTTTCATTCGATGGGCTCGCCAAGGGCTTGAAAAAGCGGGTCGACGCGCAAAAGAGACAAGAAGGCGAGGGCAGGCTGGGGGAGGAATGGGTTTTGGGAAGGGGGAGGAGACAAAAAAAGAGAGGTTTGGTGGGGAAGAGTCATGAGGGACGAAGAGTTAAGCGGGAAGTATCGGAAGCAGAAAAAGGAGGCGAGGTGAGTAGGGCGCTAGATGAAGAAGAAAGAGAGAAGCCGAATGGGGAACGGTTCGAGGAAGAAGGGAGCGCACGCAAATATGGTGGAGTGTACATTTGTGAGTGAGTGAGAAAAAAGGGGTGGGGAGGATGGAGGAGGAGGAGAGGGACTTTGAGTGGGTGGGAGGAAAAAAGATGGGTCCACAAGGGGGCGCCACTGTTAATTAAACCAAAACAAATTATGCTCCCAGTTTCCCCCGCTGATTGCGAGTGAGTCTCGCGAGAGAGGGATGAATGGAAGGGGATACGGGAAGAGAGGGAAGGGGGTGAATGTGAAGGAGAGAGGAAGGGGAGGGAACGGTAGAAGTGAGGAAGGGAATGGGCATAAACGGGATGAGGCCCACGAAACGATAAGGGTAACGCAAGTGATCACATCTTTACTCATGCCCACTTATAAACAAGCTCATTTTCGTATCGTACATTCAACATTCACCAATGGCTATGGGACGGCTTCAGAACGGTGCTGGCTAAATCGCGAGTGCATCCTTTCAGTTCGATTATCACGCTAGACACTGATGCCTTTTTTAAATGTAAAGATTACAGTACATTCGATACAATCATAAGTAAAATTTAAGCTGGATTAAATTAATTATGTTTAATATACTAATCGTCTGATCGAGAAATAATTGCATGGGCATTGTGTGTATAATTTAATTTTACAATCGGATTTCATACCAATATCGTTCCCATCTATAATACCTAGATACAAATTCCTCAACTAGTTATGTTGAAAACGACACTTATGATATAAATATATGGAAATTATCACTGTAGCATTAATATGTCGCAAAGAATTGATCAGTATAAGCATATATGCATATAAGTAATAATATGCTTGATTTCAGGGTTTGAAATTTTATTACAGTCTTTGAAAAGACAAGAGTAATTAACGTCTGCATGTAAGATAATAGCTATTAATGCCAACACACTATCTCACATTGTATTTTTTAGTGATAACAAAGACTTGAGGTTCTTCAAGCTACGCCTCCCAGGAGATTAATTCGTTCGCCCTATTACCCGGGTCTTCTAAAATTTTGGCGACCAAATTGCTTGTGCTGGTACACCGAAAGTGGATACTCAGTGAGGGGAGTGATTCGGTTTGCGCCCGTCTTCCAGGACATTTCAGGTCTTATCCGCGGCTTGAAACAAATAAGTAATACCCTAAATATAACATGATGAAGACGCTTTACAGAATAATGAAGGACCCATTTTCATGCTACCACGAAAGAAGATTCATGAACATATATCAACACGGTCATAGTACGAAAAAGTTGAACTAGAAAAATCCGCAAGGCGTTAAGAATTTATCACACGTTATAATATACTATTTAGACATTTATATAATTCCAATTAAAAACACATTTTTGGGTAAATACTACACAAAAGGCATTGTTTCAAATATCAAATATATTTACTTACATTTCAAAGCAAATAAAAGCAGTTACGTAGGCTTCCGATTAGATTCAAGCCCCGTCTAAGAAGGCGCCAAACAGGTGATTATTAAAGCAGCATCTTTAGAGAATTCCTAAAAATCAACGGAGGTATCATTTACTGACGCAAGGAAAAGTAATAATAAGCGGTTTTTTTTTCCTAATGTACGGGTGGTGCCCTAACACCCCCCGCCACACGCCCTTGCGGTGGCTTGCGGGGTATTGAGTAGATGTAGATGTAATAACGAGTGCAAATTTGACGACACAATATTAGGATTCGTAATGATATTTACTTTCTATCCTTCTCAGAGTTTTTTAATGAACAAGAATACGACGCATTGCATACCATTGTTATCAGGAGTTCCTTAATTCGATAACAATCAAAACTAAGCAATTGAAGAAAAAATAAGAGCGTCAAATGTAAATATCTCGGATGTTTGTGAGGGCTTGAAAATTTCCGAGGCGTACTTGCCACCACATGAGAACGTCTTCAAACCCTAATATTCTATGGGTTTTTAGCGTAACTTTATGGGATTTACACACAATATTGGAATGAAAAAAGTATCTCACTAATTCCACGAACACTTAGAACACCTTAGTTTCGACTTTGGGCGTCATCATCAACATGATAATGAAGTCCAACGCCGAAACTTCGTGTCTACATAAAGTGTATGGGGAATTAATAAGTTAATTATCTCATTTCAATATCCCATGGGTCATTAAATATTTATATACCTTTGACGGCTAATGGATCATTCCTAACTTTTTATACCTAAATGAATTCAAATACATCTCATAAATACGCTTGTAGTCAAAATTTCATTCATCAATTATTCAGTGGTAATCCTATCTGCTAGAATATCCACAATTATCTTTCAGCCACAAAAGTATTAATATAGAAAAAGGTAAATTATATCAGACGGACTACAATAGAGTAAAATCGTAGTTACGAATATGGCACATCGGGAATAAAAACTAATAGTTTGTTTGTTTAATAAATCACCAAATTATTCATTAAGCGCAAAAGCAATTGCAAATATTTTCGCTTTAATCCTTCGCGGTGAGCCAAGTAATCGGAATGGGAGCTGAGTCTAACCATATCCATGGGATACAGGTCAAAGTTTTAACATATCCGCACACCACATCCACTCCTCATGCTCTCAACGGGAGAAGGCATGTGCCTTCTCTCATTCCGTTTTTCTCCCACACAAACACTTCCAGTTCGAATGGTAAGCCCCCTGCCGGCCACACACACAACCTCACGTTCAGATTTTCCTTTCACTCAAAAGCCGAACTTTGCCACCTTTCAACTCCGGATCCCGGAAAGCTACATATGTGTACACATGTGCGGGTGTGGGCATGTTTATATATGCGCATAGATATGTACATATGTGTACACATAACGTATACATATATATATATATATGTGTGTGTGTGTGTGTATGTATCTCTACACATCCTCCCCGCATCCACCTTTCTTTCTCCGAATCCCCATCACTTCCTCCTCACCCTTCCTCATACTCAGTCCGGCATCCGGCCTCTACCCCCGACGAAGCTCTCACCAAGCCGCCTCTCCACGCCCTCCTTTCCGCCATCCCATCTCTCCCTCTACTACTTCACGTTCATGAGCGACACGGGGCGTTATCCCTTTCCCAGGAGGAAGAGAAGACGGAGAGTAGAGGTGGAGGGACGAAAGGAGAAGGGGGAGGAGAAAACACTCGCAAACACCAAACACGACCCTTGGACCCTAACACATCCACTCCACTCTCTCCCTGCTCTATTCCACCAACTCTCCTCCCCGTCCACCTCCCTGCCTTGCCCCACCCGGCCACCCCCACACCCTGCCCTCACTATCCCGAAGGAGTGATATCCGCGAGGCGCCTCCCTTGCCACCTCTCGTCATGCTTCCCTATCCCACAAGCTCCCCTCCCCCAACTATCCCCCTTCCACTCGGTGTATGTCCCTCTCCCTCCGCATTTCTACGAAATTCCCGCGACTACACACGACTACTCCAACACACAACGCTTGGCTCCTCCTCCATTTCCCTAGCCTCCCGCCCGTCCACCCCCACCACTCTCTCGTACGGACACGCGGCGAGAGGATTGCCTCACCCCTCCGCTGTTGTCCTCCGACTTATCGAAATGAAAAATGCGGAGGAGAAGACGCCACGTGTTTTTCCAACGGAAAAAAAAACATTTTAATGCAAGTGGAAGCTGGAAATATAAAAAACCTGAGAGGGAGGATAGGCGAGTTCATGTGTGCGCGCAACGCCGAGCAAATGTGGAACTGAATTCAATAAGTTGGGCTTGTGAGAAGCATAACGTTTCCGCGTTAATTAAAAAGTAAAATGAAATTTTTGAACTCTCTCGCTAGCACGATAAATACCTCCCCAGTCTTCGATGGGCTTAAGTTTACAAAGCACCCGCTTGTCTGCAAATGGAAATATTTAAATTTAATACTAAGATATATTTTTCTCTGGGGTGGGGACAAATTTTAAAGATGGACGAGAAAATTGGCTCATTTTTTTTTGTCACCAGAGAACAAGAAATTAGCGTGACACCTGAATTACAAGTAGGCATATCGCGAAGGAAGCATTTCACAAATGTTATATTTATTGACTACCTCTTTATATCATTAAATGTTTAAGTAGCCCGTGTAAATGTTTAAGTAGCCAACAACTTGAATTACATATTTGATAACTAAATATATAGCTATTTTCAAAGAAATTAAATGCTACGCTACAGTGAAAACGGCTCGACTTTTTCTAAATGATGGATATTCTTAAGGACCTATTTAAACCAGAGCATGATAATTAACACATTGACATTTCAGAACCTTAATATGATATTTTTTAACGCAGAAATGTATTAATCATGCTTGTTTAAGAATTATATCCCTGTGATCATCCGAGAAGTCGTAATAAGTACGATGTACGAGTCCAAACATGAGTACACATGACAATCCTCATTATTAAACTGTTTAATTATGAGGATTGTCATATGTACTCATATGAAATTTAGAAAATTCAATAAATGCATTCCAAAGGAGGCATTTCTTTCTTTAGTTTACCAGAACAACATAAATATATTTTTGCACATTCCACCGGACGCCAATATCATTTTTATTTAAACAACTTCACATTGGGGGTTCAAAAATTTTATCGAGAATATCTCTACAATAGGAGGTTGGATTATGTAAACCCCCGCTTATACCAAGTAGAACATCTATATTTGGGACATAAAATGTAAATAAAGCGGGTCATTACGGTTTCGAATCGTAAACATAGAAGACAGAATGAGACGGAAAATAAGGACGCTGAGCTATAGATATCCCGGCTATTCATATATGCATTCCATGATGATACTGCCTCATATTCCGTCCGCTTCTCGCTTATCCTGCGCAAGTGAATGGTGGTTCCCAAGTTCCCCATTCCCCAAACAAATTTGGTTTCATGCTGAGGCCGAAAGAGATGGAAAAATCAATTTATGGCTCGGTACGCATATAAAGAGATGGATGCGTAAGCATTAAAGCAAGGGCCATTCTTTGCCCTGCAAGGATTATCGAAACTGAAACCTGATATACACTGTAACCATTCAAATTGTCTTCCGAAGGCAAATATTTCTTTCATTGAATGGAAGACGCCAAAATAGACAAAAATTATGGAATATCCTCTTTCCAATGCAAGAAAGGATTCACGGAGGCTCTATTGAAGAAAAATGGAAATATTAAAAAAAAAAATCACAATTTTATTCATACGGTGCAAAATAAAGCGAATGCATACACGTTTTCCATTTAATCCACTTCAAGAACGTATAGAAGTAGCACGAGCATTAATTTTTGACGTCATGCGTGGACGTGGGAGGGAGTGAGCCTCTTGTGTGTCCTCGAAATGGCAGCGGCTGCGATGTTGCCGCGGGCCGTGGAGTAAGGAGAGGAGAAACCGGAGACGAAGGGAAGTATTAGGGATGACGATCGTACCATAAAAAATGAAGACTGCGAAGAAAAAAAATCTGGTAAAAACCGAGGACTTTTAACGAAACAAATTCCAAACGCTTTTTCCCTGCCAATGAGAAGAAAGCAGTGACGGAGTGGTAAGACAGGACGATCTACTGCTCGCATAAAGAAAATATAAATGGAGAAATTCCTCCGCGGGATTAAAGGCAAGGGGACGGCGAGCTGGGGTAGGAATTCTGAAAGGGGGATGGGAAGGAGGTGGGGCGAGGAGAGGAAGGGCTCGAGAGAGAGAGAGAGAGAGAGAGAGAGAAGGAAGGAGTTCGGAAGAGAAAGAGAGATGGGAAGGGGGAGGAAGGAGAGAAGAGGAGAGGGGGGTACGAGGGAAGCAGAGGAGCGGTGGGAAAAAATGAGCGACAGGAAAGAGGAGCGGAGAAAAATCGAAATAACCAGCGTCGTTTAGGAAGGGAAACGTGAAAAAAAAATGGAAAGAGCCCTTTCCCTCCCTCGATTTCTCAGTCAGCGAAGCCTGGTATAAAAACATGATATTTGTAACTGAGAATGAGAGAAACAAAATAAAGAGTAATTGTTAAGTAAATGAAACGGCGAGGAGGAGGCGACTCGAAAGCGAATGGAAAGAAGCGGGCGGCCGACTTTCTCATCCATCTCGTTCCACCGGCATCCTACTCCGACATTTAAAAACCACAGTCAATGTGAGGTTCGCGAAAGAAAATCTTAGGCCGCCGTGGAGAAAATATTGAATCATATCGATATGCAATAAAAGCCCCAGGAGCTCAAGAAAACGCGGCGATAATGGCAGATTTCAAGCAAAAAGAACATCGACAGAATTTATATTAACGATGCGAGAGGTAAATATGTCGAGAAACACAAAGAAAGCTTTTAAGATTCAGAATGAGAAATAGGAACTTAAGGAAGATAATAAGAAAGGGAAAAAGAGCTTTCCGCAATGGAAAATGACGTGTATCGGTGTTGAGTGATGAGCCAGAATCTCAGGATGAATGGGAAAATGGAGCATGATATGTGTAGGTTGGCTTGCTGCAAGGAGGGATAGGAATGGTTCCACCTTGGAATAATTGGTAGTGTGGAGAGAGGATGAGCGCTTGTCTCAATATGTGATAAGGCAAGAATACTAAAACCACGCTCATCTTCTGCATAAATTTGAAAACATTTTCTCCAAAGTGTTCAAAATGACTGTATATTGCACCAGTGTTGGACTGAGAGAAAAGAATGCAGCTTCAGTTTTAGGGAAGAATAAGACTAACGCACGCAATTAGAATGCAAATATTGCGATATATTTCTGCTTCATCACGATAATGGCAAGATTTGCAAGAATGAATGTTCTCCAGCTTCAAAATCAAATCTGGAATGCCACGCGAGTATATACCTCGAAGAGCAGCAACACATTCACCTTTTAACATTCCAACGCTGAGTATGATGACCATGGTTTCATCCATTTAATCACTGAAGTGCCATATTTTAACCACTTTCTGAGTTTATTATCTTTCACCTGAAGCAATTATTAAAGTTGCATAGAGATAAAAACGTTTCAGTGTGAATAATTGAAACGACTACGTTAATGCAACTCCATTTTTGCTATGCATAAGGTATACAAAAAGGATTCAATGGATATATATATATATATATATATATATATATATATATATATATATATAGAACAATAAAAAATGATTCTGAACTCAAATGAGAATCCTGCAAAGCATTTTGCCATATCACTACGGCAGAAAATATATCAAAATATCACTTAACTTTCTTTCGTGAAATGTACTTGCTGCATAACTAGAAGAATGAATTACTCTAGTACAAGGAAATAATCAAAAACGAAGATTTTTTCTGTTCAATAGCTAATTTAGTTAAATGCCAATTGGCTATTTTCGTCAACCATTTTATTTCCAAAAACATTACAGATAACATATCATACTTATTTTTATGCAGTATTTTTTTAAATAGATAAAACCTTATTTGGACTTAAACAAAGAGAAATATTTAAGTGGTCACCCAGGGAGAATTTAGTGGAGATGAAAACGAACCTACAGTTTCAGGTTAGCTCTTCAATAAAATTGTAAGAATTCATAACATGAAAAAAGCCTCATAACTAAAGCATGTCCCCGACTGATGAATTAATAACAGACTGAGAGGAACCGTGAAAAGGTTCCGCCTAAATCACCAACAATCTAAGAAATAAGAAAGGTGCAATGGTATAATACGTTTAACGATATTTTTTTAGCTCAATGTGCCGTAAAAACCTTCAAAAAAAGGCAACAATAAAAGAAATAATCGCAGGGGACAGGTGTCAGGGAGAAATTGAGAGTAATGGGGTGCTACAGGGTGGCATCGTAAAATTGTGAGTGAGGGAACAAGCATGGAATGAAGATCGAGTTAGACACAGGTTTTCAGCAGTCGTGGAGAGTGCGTGTTGCTACTCTGGTTCATGGATCGATCAATCGGAAGGAGTAGGGAATAGTTATGAAACTAAATAGGACCCTCACTGCTCGTGGACTCGGGAAGAACGAGAGACAACGGGAAGGAGATAGGAGCATGGAGAGAAAAAACTGCGATCAGGAAACGGAGTGTGGTACTGGGAAGTGGCATTAAGGAGGAAGTGCTTTGATGGTCACGACGTTCTCCCTTTCCTTTTATTTTCACTTTTTTTTAAAGGAACGCAAAACACGTGCCCGAAGGACTTTTACCCCCAAAGAGTTCCCATTCTCTCACTCATCCCACTCCCCGTAAAGTCCTTACACCGTCCCCTTCCATTTCTCCCGCTTTCCCCCTGTCCCCACCCGCCTTCTCCCACCCCTCATTCCCATTTCATGGCTTTCGTGATTGCTGGTCCGTCGGGAGAAAAGAAGAAGACACGGCGGCGTATAAGGGAGAGGGGGAGAGGCATGGAAGGATGGAGGGTATTTTTTGAGACGGGGTAATCGGATATAAGATGGGAATATTCACTCACGCGATATACAAAACTCCTTCCCCCTACCTCCTAATTCGACCGCCTCCCTCCCTTTCGAAACGTATTCCTCATTCGTTCCTCCCTCCTCAATTCTTCCTATCACTCGATCTCTTCCCCGCCCTCCACCTCTCCAAACTCCCTCCCCGATATTCCCTCTTCCCTATCGCTGTCATTTGCTCTCTATAAGTGTCTCGAAATATTCAAATTTAGCTCCGATTCACTCTCCCTATAGGATCGTAACTTCATCTTTTGTAGACATTCGAATGGTAAATTGCACGTGAAACATGACGGCTGTAAATTGAAGCAATTGAAAATTACGGTTTGTTTTGGAAAATATATCAATGGATTGATCTCATGACAACAAAGAAAAATATCTATAGTCTAGACAATTACTTTATGATATAGCGAGTCGGTATTAAACTACAGCATTATATTTTAATTACTATTGGTGAATATAATTAACTTATCAAAAACCTTATGACATATAGTATAAAACCTCAAAGCGTATTTTTAAATTTCGGATATATTCAATATTATATACAAAGGACTGCATTTTGCAATCTAGAGAGTTAAGTAAAACATATAAACTGTGAGTTATTGAGCAACTACATTTATAAACGTAAGTAAAATGTGAGTAAAACACGTTTGAGCACAGAAAAACGAGATTTTTATGAAAATTAATCACTATATAAAATCATAATGTTATTTTTTATACTAATTTCTAAAAAAAATGACAAGACGGTACCTTCAAATATTCCTTTAAAACTGGTATTCCACCGTCGATTGGGTACTCAAATTAAAAATTGGTAATAAAAGGTAAATTCAAATTCTTCGGAGGGACACGTAATAAACTTAGCTAATTTTGGTTTTTCTACTATTAGCATTGTTTTAGACATTAAGAGTTCTCATGTATAGCAAAAAAACTTGCTTATGTTTAATGTTTTAACAATCTTGCAAGTTTTCACAAATTAAAAAGCCCCTCCGAACGGAAATTGGCAATGAACTATTGCATAGAGAATTATTCACTTAAATTGTCTCAATTTTGTATCTCAACAACACGTAATTTATTATGGAAGCATACTGACTCCTACTAAATTAAAAATGAAGTTAACTTTGCAATGATACAGGGAACAGCTACAATTAATATCTTAGGGCAAATTTCGTTCTCCATTGTTTTACTTTGAAATATAAATACTCAACTTAAATGAGTATATTTAATTGCTAAGTATAAATATATGAATCATCTGCAGCGAAAAGGCGGTGGACACAGTATACACAGAGAATAATAGCCTAGTCCATCCTTTATCTGTTACCTACCACTCTCTCTGCTCACCCGACTTTTGTGCGTCAACGAAACGGATATCGGAAAAGAGAAATTACGTCCACCAACGCAAAACTTTTAATTATTGATCACACGCACTTGAAGGCAACGCACAGATAAACTACACCAGTAGAGAAGGCCCTTAGCGAACGCAGGGATCGCTCGGACGGGATATTTTTTAACGGAGGGAGTAAAACTGGAATTTATCGCACTCTTTCCCTCCGTGCGTGAGAGACTCATTTTCGTGGGGGGGGGGAGGGGAGGGAGTGAGGAAATCGATAGGCGAACAAACCGCCTTCCACGTGGAGAGAGAAAAGAGGCGGAAGGTGAGGAGGCCGGGAGGAAGGAGAGCGCTCGGGGATGGTCGTGGAAGAGGGGCGGAGAGCTAGTGAGAGAGAGAGAGAGGGTCGGAGAGGGTGGGTGGTGAACGTAAAGCGCGGGAGAAGGGGCAGAGAGAAGGGGGAGGGCGGTGGCGATTCGCGGAGGTGCCGTGCGTAGCGGCGGCCGGCAGCGAGAGATAGAGGGAGGCACGGATAAAGAGAGAAAGGAGTACGGCTCGCATTCGGATATGAATGTGAAGGATCGGGAGGGAGGGGCGGCGGAGGGGGGGAGGGATGGCTCGTCTGAGGGAGGAGCATTGAGGGCGGAAAGGGACGGGGGGAAGGGCGGCATTATTCCCGCTAGATGGGACCGGAAAGGGAGAGGAGAGAATCGGGAGTAAGAAGGGAGTACTGGATGGGGAGAAGAGGAGGGGGAGTCGGCCATGTATAAATAAAGGAGAAGGGGACGGAGCGAGAGGGAAGAGGGAGCAGAATGGGATGGGGAGGAGGGAAGCAGCGGAGGGGGAAGAAAACGACGTTTCGGGAGTTCCCGAACGGCGACGCCGGTTGTCATGGCGACGGCTATGGCGTCACAAGACGCCGCCTCTTCCCACGCCCCTGCCCCCTCCCGTCCCCCGCACTAACCTGCCCACTCTCCCTTTGTCTCAGCCCTCCCTCCCACCAACCTCGCTCCTATCACACTCCCCCGCCAACCCAGTGCTGCTGCCTCTATGCACGCCCACGCTTAACGCTCCCATTGCCGGCAGTTGCGCGTGTGGATCGTAGCGTAGCAACGTGGGGCACCGTTTCGTAACGACTGGGGTAGAAAAAATACGAACGCAAAAGAAATCGAGGAGGGATCGAGAGCTATGGGATGATATGGACTCTTTTCGTTTACCTGTCAATCAATACGAATCATGGAATCGGTGGAATTCCCAGGCCAATACGCGCGAACGCTTCCCATTGGCACCGCAAAGCCGAGCCATAGACGAGCAATGTGAGGTGAGTATCCATTATCGTGCGATACTTTCCTGCCGTAAGAATAACCACACTGGTCCGTCCCATCACTGCACTCCGCTCACTTTCTTTCAACCGACTTTGGTTTTAGCTTTCCTTCCATCACTGCCGGTTTCCTCCCTGATGACTCTAGTCCATACGGAGGACTCTTAATTCTACACGGAGTCTCAGTCTTGTATCCAATTATGAGTACTGTAGTTTACATTCCTACTAAGACCAGCCAGGCAGTCTCGGTATTCTCGAAAGACAATTCAGCAAAATGCCTCTCAACTAGTCAGAAATTTGTGATAATGCATTTTATTGACAGAAATGAAAACCGCATCGAGTTACGTACAACCTAGCATCAAATTTTTAGGAAATCATAAACAATAGTGAGTGTGTGTGTGCCTCTATATAGTAACAGGCTTTTCTCCGGAAAATTTTTAACTTGAATTTCCACATTTTCGTAATGAGTAATGATTTATTCTGTTCCGGTATTTCCCTTTTATCTAATTCCTACGGCCAGTCTGAAAATCTATCCTTCACCCCCAACCCCAACGACATCCCCGATACATATAAAATTTTATAACATCATCTCGCACCGCAGTGGCATGCCATCACTCGATCAAATAATCCAAACATACACGTCGCTCCTTCCTCACTACACGTGTTCGTGCCCTGAGTGTCCGCCTTTCCTCTGGTGGGCGTATATAACACCCCGCTTAATTAATACACTTAATGCCTCCATAACTTAAAGAGTGGGAGCCAGACAAGGCCCGCGCGACATGATTGGAAGGAGTCTCGCCGACACGACCCGAGGGAATGGCGGAACGCCTCGCGGTTTCCCAGAACACGGAGCCGTCAAATGGTCGTGGTGGTCAACGCACGGTGAGAGGACGTAGGGTGCGACCGAAATATATATTTTTCATGCTACCAAGGAGGAAGGGTGGGGGAGTCACGGAGGAAGGAGGGTGTTACATTCGTTCGGCGTCTCTCCTCCTAATTGTATTTGGGTGGACGAGAAGATTCACCGTGTGCGCTCGCAATTGTACTCAAACATAGGCGGTTAGAACGCGATCGCATTTCGGAAGGGAAGATATTGAGTACAGGGAGGGTAAATGGAGTGGGTGGAGTGGATGCGGAGACGCAAGATATCGCATGTGGGTGTGAGGACATGTCTACATCGGGTGGAGTGGCGCCAGTAACGAAAGGTCGGGTGGGCACGAGGAACTACTGCGAAGGGGTTTGGGGGTCAAAGAGTGAGGGGGGAAGAAGCGTGGGCACGAGAGAGAGAGAGGACACACACAGACATACACACAGGACGGGCTTCATCCTTAGTCACCCAATGCCAGAAAATATCTGTTTGGCAAGTCTTAATATTGGGCACAAAACTTTTCATACCATACGCCTAAGTTACTTTTTAGTTCTTTTTTATTTTCAGACATTTTCTAAGCATCGAGGTAGTCATATAATAGAACGATATTGACGCCAAAATTCTGATCTCAAGAAACTCGTCGCTGAGAAAAAAGAATAATATAAGCCGTGCAGACGAAAGCTTGACATGGTCTCCGTTATTATAAACTATATTTTGTTTCACGATGTTGCTTAATAATGCTTACAGGGAATTGATGCACATAATACCATAATTGCATCATTAAAGATATATATATATATATACATGTGTGTGTATATATATACATGTATATATATATATATACTATATATATATATAGACGGCGAATAAATATTCATTTACATTGAAATAGAGATCAGGAAAATGGTAAAGGAACACACATAGAGGACGAACACAAGAGAGATGGGGAAGGCGGATGTGAGCAGATCACAAATATAAAAATATTTTCCTCAACCGGGACTTGAACACCGGATCTCTCCACTTGCCAGGCGGATGCTCTAATGGGAAAGGATGTTCATATATATATATATATATATATATATATATATATATATATATATATATATATATATATATGTGTGTGTATATATATGTATATATATATGTGTGTGTGTGTGTGTGTATATATATGTATATATATATATATATATGTGTGTGTGTGTATATATATGTATATATATATATATATATGTATATATATATATATATGTATATATATGTATATTCATTCGCATAGAAATAGAGGTAAGGAAAGGGGAAAGGAACACACATAAAACACGAGAAAAGAAACCCACAATTTTTCGAATTTTCGGTGATCCAAGCAACCTTTCTCAAGGATGAGAAGGAAAGAACTGGCATTCACTGATTTATCCGAACAATTATTTTCCCCAGACGCAATCTTTTTTAAGGCAAATAGTAGAAAAATATTGAACAGGGGACATTTTTCCTCTGATACCTTCTAAATAGGTATTATACCGACACATAACTTTACCTGCCATTAAACGCACCCACTATGAATAAAGTGCAACAGGCAACTAATAAATTAATATGATTGGTAAAAATACACTTTCATATAAAGTTCAAAAAGACGAGCATTGTTCTACTATTAAAATAATATTTTTCAAAAAAATTAGTCATAATGTTTAAGGTATTGCACTAGAAAATACGAAGTTAGCCGTGGCTACACCTGAAATTAGTATTGAAAATTACGTAATAGCACTAAACCGTTACCGATTTCAATTTAACGTTACTTAAGTAGCCATTACAACCAAAATATTTATTGCTGCAATCAAACTTGTTTATTTTTCTCTACTAACCTTAAAGAAACCTTACTCGGTGAAAAATATATTTTTAACATCTGCTCCTTCAATATACCTCTCCAGATAGACAGTAATTCGGAATCCAAGCTTTACCGGTTACATTATTTTACACTGCAGTAAAGACTAAGCTCAGAGCAGTGGGAAAGGAAATAATACTTCATTAGAAATCACGAAAGGCCATACATAATTTACTGAATAAATAATATAAACTGAACGGACTTCCATTCGGTGACGACCCCCTGAAACGACGGGTGGCAAACAAACAAAAAAGTGCGTCCAACGACGAATGGCCTTCGTGGAAATAAAATTCGCGTGGTTTTGGGGAATTTAGTCCCACGACGCTGGAGAAATAAAGGAGAAAATCGTTTGAAAAGGAGAAATGAGGGGGAGGGGAGGGTTGGGAGCACCCGGTGTTAAGGGTGGGAAAGATAACCGATCCGCACAAGTTAAACTTTCAAAACACATCAATACGATCTTTTGATCCCGTGGCGATTATTTTTTTTTTCGATGGCGATTAGGTCGGAAGTTCAAACCGGATGAACGTTTTTCGAAACGGCCAAAAGTTCGCGGCGGTGGGATTTCGGTGAAACGGGACAAGAGAGAGCAAGAGGCGGGCAGGGAGGAAAGGGGTAGGAGGTTAAATCAGAAGCTATAAAAGACAAAGCCGGGGAGACCGGTGAGCGCGTATCAGAGGTCGAAACTTGTGCACTCGAGTACATATCCCTCCTTTCCCGCTCTGAAGAGAGAGAGAGAGAGAGAGAAAAGGAATGGAGAAAGGGGAAAAAATAGGAGGATAGGAGAGAGTGGGAACGAATGTGGCCTAGGAAAAAAAAACGAGCTTTTTGAGTTGCGATTTCTCATGACACAAACCCAAAAGGTCCCCTTCTTTCTTTGGCCCCCACTTTTCTATCTTCTACTAAACCTCTTAGCTGAAAGGGTCCGGTCAAACGAGACCCACCACTTCACATCACCTCTCAAAAGGAGCAAACTTCTGTTCCTAATCTGCTTTCGTTACATACATTGCTTGTGGAAACCGCTGCTTTAACGTTTCAATAATGCCATTCCCTCATGGAAATATGCATATTAAAACTCCATTCATATCTCTTCGAATTTATATCTTCCCCTCAGCTCCTTTCCAGCTTATCTTCGAACGCTTTCTCGGAGTCACTTTGAAGAAATCATTAAAACGCTCTCCATTTTATCAAGATAACAATTAAAACATCCCCTCCTTCGATCGATATTTCCACTTCGTCTACATTATTTATCCCTCGCCCATTCCACTAATTCTCCTCACCCCCTCGACCTCACCTCCGCCCCACGGAACTAACTTTGCTCACTCCTCTCATTTCTGTCCCCTCTCCTCCAATCCGTGTGCCTCTGCACAGTTCTCGGACGTAATCGACTATTCCTCCTATGCCTCGCTCCTCCATAAAATACTCTCCCGACTCACCTCTCTCCCCCAATCTCCCCGTCTGACTCAAACTGTGGACTCGCTACTCGCGCCCCTCCCTCCCACTCCCTCCCGCTGCCTCCCACTTTATCTCTGTACATCTCCGTCCTTCCCTCAGAATCCCCTCTGATCTGCCTTATAAAACCAAATGCGAAAGCCCTAAACCTCTCGGCCCGGCTCGGAAAGCCGGACAGAGAGCAGGGGGGTTTGGAGCGGTCGGAGGTGGGAGGGAGGGAGGGCGGGCATCAGAGGACCATGGGATTTGGTGGGAACGGGGGAGGGTTTGGTTGTTTTACTAGTCGGAGAGTGGAGAGGGCGAGGGACGGGAGGAAAGGGATTTCCCTGCTCCCATTGGGATGATCCTGATTCCATGATAATCATTCGTAACTAACCAATTAGTGGGATTTTGATCGCACGGCTTGAATGGACTGATGGAACATGGTCTACCGTTAATATTCAGCAAAACGACTGTTTCATCAGATGACCCACATAGCAATAAAAGCAAAAGAGACTATGATTTTTGGTTTTAATGAAACTCAAAGAGATCTTTCCATTAATGTAGAGGACAGTCCGATCAGTGATAAAAGAACAATCTGTGATTTTACAAAAGAGTAACATTAAAGCTTGCATGAGCAGTCCCGCGCGTTCACATGTTTTCACTGTCACGATTATCATGAACACTTTTAAAATGAACATTCGCGATAAGATTAATTGATTACAAAATAGTTTTAAATGCCATTACATATTTCGATCAAATGTTTATTTTAAAGTGAAATATGGAAGTGTTGCAAATTATTTTCGTCATTAACACATTAATATTTTCATGAAATTACTTATTATATGTCTATTTTAACGTTCAAATTACATACACAAATGAATACTACTAAAGAAGCATATGAAATTTGAGATATGAACTCAAATGTATCGATACAGTATGCACATTAGTGATTGCAACAGCTTTTGATGTTATAGATAATGTGTCGTAATTATTTGGTAAAAAATTGAGTACGTGCGCACTCTATGATACGTGAGGTACGTGAAAACGGTTATTTGCCAAATATAAAACCCCAATAACAATTTTCTGCGAATGCACATAACTCTAGAAAAACACTTTAATAGTAATCAGATTGCAACAATTGTTTATAGTAACAAAAATTTGTAGATAATTAGTTTCGATAAATTTACGTTCCATTTTTTGCAAGGATTTTTTCTGCAAGTTTTAATGAAAACAAATATTCCCACAGGGGTTAAATATAGTTAAGTGTCTTGGAGGGTGGGTAAATAGTAAGCTTTTGACAGGCTGACTAAGAATATTTGGAATATTTAAATCGGATTCCAATCATAAACATCAATCTTAAGTATTTTTATTCGACTTTCACACACAAACGCAGCACCATATTGAAGGAGGACAAATATCAGGTTATTCTCGTCAAACGTAGAGTCACAATTCTATCAATTTTGAGGCCTTTTATCCCTAAATATATATTCACGACTGGCTTAACAAAAAGAAATAAGATGGGAGGGATGTTTACCAAAAAAGCATTCGCGTATCAGTTTTGAAAGTCTCTGTGATACAAACCTCAACAAAGCAGCACGCCGCATAGCTTCAAAAAACTGAATTATTCCCGACACTGACAATCACCACCACACGGGGGCGAGGAGAAGAAACAAAACCGCGACCTAAATGGATTACTACAGCGTGAAGCACGCACGCCCCACCTCCATTTCACCCTCGCCCATCCACACACACCTCCCATACCCTCCCACAATCCCACATTCTCACCCACTCCCTATCTCCTTACAAGCAAAAAATAAAACTTTTCACCCGAGCTTAAACTGCCACGAAATAAATTCCAGTGCGCGCTAGATAACGCTTCCTGCGGGAGAATAAACAGACTCCCGTGGGAATTTCGGGGAAAACGCAGGGGTGAGGGTTGGAGAGGTGGCCGCGCGGGCGGGAAGCGGAAGGGGGAGACTGGAGGGGTGGGTGGAGGGAGAATCATGGAGGGTGGGGATATTCCCGGGCGGAGGAGAGAGAAAGATAGAGGGAAAGAAAGAGAGAGGAGATGGAAGAGGCCACGGCGCCCGACCTCGAAGGAGCGAAGGGGAAGTTGAGAGAGGCGTGGGGAGGATGGAACAAGACGCGAGAAGGAAAGTCGGCAAGTGGGATACAGTAATTAGCAGATAAGAGAGAGATGGGGGAAAGGGTGGGGAGATTATTGGAGAGGGGAGCCGCAGGACGGCCTGCAGGGTAAGGAGAACAATCGTCTTGAGGGATGAAGGTTGGCGTATCTGGGGTGGTGGTGGTTCCTCAGGGTGAAGGTAGGAGAGAGAGGGGAGACTGAAAAAAAAGAGGCAAGGCGCGCACGGTGGGAGATTAGGGGGAGGAGCTGCCTGCTGCTGTGGGAGAGTGCCCGAGTCAGCGCACGAGTGGAAGACGATAAGGTGACGGCGGCGGCGGCGAGTATCAGGGACGCCTCGCTCACCGTTCGCCCGCGAAGTTACTGAAGAGGAGCAACGGGATTAATGGGGGGCTAATAAATTAAAACGCTGAAGTCCGCGGAGATTTCTATGATACCCAGACGAGAAGTAATAAACATCCGGCTCACATGATTAATTTCCTTATCATTGCCCTAATGAATGTCTCCAAGAGATACCAAATACTATACGAACGAAGAAGTTAATAAAAGTATGATAACTATGAAACTACTGGGAAACCATGCTCAAACGCCTGTATGCATCTAGCGTGATGGTATACTTTACTCCTATCAAGTTACTGTGATCAAGAAATTTGAAGTGGGGCACTATTGTATTTTACTGGCTTCACACATTTATTTCAAGCTATAGTTTACTTGATTAATGTTCTCACTTCCTTACATTTTGAAATAAACGTCCTAAAATCTCCGATGTAAATTTTACGACGGACATCTTGCGACATGTCAACGTTTTTGAGCATCAACAGGACTGGGCCAAAAGGTGTAGACATACGACTACATAAGAATGCACATCATTATAGGAATATAAAAGATGTGTGCACCTGAAGTGTGGAGCGCGAACGTCTAATAATACTCTAATATATTAACCAATATTTAAACAACGCATATATTGGACAGAAAAATGAAAACTAAATACTTAAGTGGATTTCCACAAATTCTATGAAACTAATACTAAATTGTAAATACTATGTAAGCGAATCGGGATATAATGCTACAATTTCTGTATATTTATTTGCAAATTTAACTCACATTACTGCAACACAAATCATTTTTCCGCATAACCAGTAAAAACAACTTACCTGCAAAGAGAAAGAAATTACAAATTGTATGATCGTTCGTTACTTCAAATACAATACTATTACATTGAAACAATGCGATATTTCCCCAATTGCAGTTTTTTCATTGGGTTACACCCTACAATTAGTATATCAGTCCAACGGTGACATGTTAAACTCTCTTCAGTGAAATGCTTTTCATAAATTAATTTATTCTTTTTGAAATATTTAAATTAGCAAAAATACACATGAAATATTTATACAAATGTAACTGATAATATTGAAATCAAAATTAGTTTATTTAGTAGTGACCAATTATTGACACGATATTTTATAGAAAAGCCTTTTTGTCTTAAAAAGGTCAACCTAGATAGGATAAAGTTATAATATAACACAGAATATCATAAAAAGAGACGTTTCAGTCGTGATATGGTGGAATATCACATAGAAATTTTCCATTATGTGGAAAATTGCCAATTTTTATTAAACAGAATATCATATTTACACAAATTTTTTATATAAATCCAAGTGATATTCAGTGAACAGTTATCAATTACCAATACAATTGGCAATTAGGGTAAACTGTCAACAAAGATAGTCCACTAAACCTTCGCATTCGTCTCAAAACACATTCATGTACACGAGAGTAGGAGATATGGAAGTGTTAAATATGTCTATAAAAGAGCGCATAAGGTAAGGCCCAATCCGAAGCAATATAAAATATACGTAAAAATTAATTTAAAGATGCCATTTTTCACCGTGAGTACATCTAAACGTTAATTATTCCCGGATATTTCAAGGAACCGTTCGCCTTTTTTTCTATCCAAAAATTCGTGGAAAAGGTGCCTCTCGGTGAAAAGATTTGAGCTGTGGGTATCGTGAATAAGTCAATTATTTTATTTTTATATAAAGTAGTATGGAGAAAAAAGTTTCCCTACAATAGCCTATTGAACCACTTCTCTGAAAGGCAGAGACAAAGCACCCACAGCAGCGAACGACATGGGAAACTTATAAGGGTGGTAGGAAAGAGGATAAGTGAGGAAGAAAAGCAATAAGTCCGACATTTGCCTCAAAAACTGAGAGGAAGTAGTGAAGTGGAGGTTTTTTTTAAGAAGACGGGTTGGTTGAGTAAAATAGGCTTTATGGGGATGCTGATAGAAAACTACCGAGAAAAGTTGAAGGGGTGCAACACAGAGATACACCCTTGAATAACAGAGCCCTAAAGAAAGAGGGTTCGTACGAGCCCTCGTATAAGCCCTCCCCGTGAAAAATGTTCCGAGGACGACGCGTGCTCTCTAAATGAAAGCATGCTCCAAAACCATTTCGTTAAGGCACTTGCGTCCGCAATAAATGATTCCCTTCTTCAAACTCAATGACATAAATAAATAATAATATTAGATTTCCAGGAATGATAAGCGAGGTATTTATGGGCTAAAAATTCATGTATTATCCTACGATAAAGTGTGGCATGATCACGGCTTCATGGGAAAAGATGAATTACTACAGAGCACCGTAATGGAATAAATAACAACATGGATTGACCATTGTCACATTATATTCGTAAGTCATAACAAAAATATAGCAAATTTGAGATTAAGAAAGGATGGCGGGAAAGATGAAAGCTAAAATTACCCACATATGGAAATACTTGAATCAAAAATACTATTGCCAGTGACCGAGGATCTGCAAATAACGTTTTCTTGGGAATGTGTCTTGAGAAATGAAATCAAATAAAACAGGGATCTTAGTTGACTTAATAATTCAGTGACTAAAATTGGGAAGCCACAGTTCTCAGATAAAGGTGGGCTAGTAAATTTGGACGGTCGAAAATGTATGATCGCATAAACCCTCTGGTTAAAGGGCACTATATTATTTCATTTGTTTATTACTAGCCATCTGGTGAACGAATTTCTTAACTTCCAGCTCGCCTTACCAAAATAAAAGGGTTTCATCGGAGAGGAAACTGGGGTCCTAGCGCTAGGCATAACCAAATTAATGCAGATGGCGACAACCGAATGTGATGAGTCCTGACGATCAATCTGGTATAAATAATGAGAATGAGATTACATTTGGGGTTAACGAACCCGTGTGACTCGTCGTATGTACGGGAGGGGGGGTGGGAGGGGGCGTGCAGGGGCCAGAAAATAACGCCTGGGTTGGGGGAAATTCCGCGGCGGCGCACAAGTGAGACTCATGATGACATAAAAAACAGGACTGATAACGGACAACAGTGTAGCAAGTGAGGACAGAAATGATCATGGAAGTACAGGAATAACTCGCGGGGAGAGGCGGGTGCCAACAGGATCGACCCGGAGTTAACGAGAGGGATGAAGTGGGAAACAACGTTGTTACGAAGATCTCCTTGGGGGCGGGGGGTTGGGGGACAGGGGGAAGGGAAGCAGGGAGCGGTGGCGCGTGTGTGCGTTGGCCGTGGAACGTATCCGAGGCGAGCAGATGCGGAGGCCAGTTGGCGGGGCGCAGGAAAAAGTCTGGAGGGTCTGGAGAAAGGGACTGAGGGGACGGACAGGTGCGGCAGCGCGCGTTCTCGAAGGGAATGAGGAGGTGGAGGGATGACTCGAGTTTGGCATGGCTTTCTTCCGGGGGACGATTAGGGTCGGAGCACGGTCTCGGGCAAGGAAGTCGGTTGAAATTAGAGGCGAATGAGGTGAAAAACGAAGGGAAGGGGGTTAAGAGTCGAGCGTGGGCTACGCGGAGACGACGAACGTGTCTGACACTTTCGGGGAGGAGGAATCCACGCGAAGGATTTCTGGTAAGAGCAGCATTGCTTTCCACTCTTCCTCCTCCTCTCCTTCAAAGTTTGTACGCGACAAAAGAATCAAAGTCACCACCCTCTTTCATTTCCTGGATTAATGAAAAATGTTGGTGACCTTTTGAAATGTCCAAAAGCATTTTCCGTAATTCTCGGCATGATATAATATATCAAGTTGTTCTTCTGTTTTCTTAATTCCTTTCAACACTTTCGTTCGGTCAAATTTTGCTATTAAGTCCGGCCACTCTCCACCATTCAACTACGGCAGAACGAAATGACGTAGGGATGGTTTAAGTTAGGGTACTTAAGACATGGGCAAACAGGCACAATGATAGTCGATGCATGATGAACCATAAAAAAAGATATTAGGTCCAGTATTCATTAGTAACATATTCAATGAGCGTGTTTTTTAAATTCCACCATTTTATAAACCTGTTTGAGGAAATTGAAATACTAAAGGGAGAATAGTTTCTAATTTCCTGAAAATAAAAACTTTTGGCAGATCTATAAACTACAACCTCGAAATTTCTAAAAAACAATAATGAATAAGAGAACGATTTATGCTGTATCTTCATTCAACTTAATGAATTAATCCGCAACAAGACAAACTTAATAATATTACAAATATCCATGTAGCCAAACAGTCAGGGCATCATGTAATTTAGCCCACGAAGCGCATTCAACGATTTTAAACATCATGAAGACTATTTGATGCCTTAGATTTTTATCTGGTCGAAGGAAAGCATTACATAGAAAACCGGGGTAACTGGAACTATTTCTACTTTGTCATATAACTTTTGATTGAGAAAGAACTGGCCTCCAGAGGCACAGTGTCATAAATCAATGTGACGGTTTCAGCTTCTTTTTATATGCCCAATATGATTGATTCACCGCGAGTAAACTTTGACCAAAAATTATTGAAGAATACAATATTTTCAACAAAAACAGGGTTGAACAAACTAATATACTTAAGTGACGTAGCCAAAGGCAATTCGCAAATCAAGTTTATGCGCGTTTATGTTACACATTTTCAATATCCTGACGAAAAGCAGCAGTTCTAAATGGTGCACAATAAGTTAACTATTCATTAAAAAATGACATACTGACTGGTGAATAGCATACTGAAATACTTTCCCATAATATAAATACACCTGTCTTACCTTTTCTCAAAATAATGCTCATTTTGAAGAAGAATACTATGGAGAATACTCATGCAAGAAGTATTTCACAGAGACTACAACACTTTCAGAAATCACGCAATGCGGGCAAAGTGAACACGGCCAAGTGAGACATTCCCGCCGAAGGAGAACGGGAACGGACAATTGGAGGCTCAAATGAGAAGACAACACTACGGTGACGGATTGACGGATTAGGCACGAACAACTAACGACGGGCCTCAATAGAGCAACAACAACTGTATGCGGAGACTGAAAGAGAGTGGGCTTAGTTTGCCAAGGGTTTCGGCGTAAGAGGCAGGAGAAAGGGAAAGAGATGGTCGTTGATTTTGTAGCTTTCCCTCTACAGACGGACCTCCTAGGGAGAGGTTAGGGAAGACTGTGAGAAAAATGGGAGAGGAGGAAGAGAGGAAAACTGAGAAAGGGAGAGAGGGAGGGCTGAAGGAATGCGCGATGTGGGAAGGATATTGGAATAAGAACAGGGAACAGGTTTTTGAACGCGGCTATTTTCATCCCGAGAGCAACGTTGGACAGGTGGAGTGTCTAGTAGTGTGTAAATAAAAAGGGGGCGGAGGAATCGAGGCAGTGTGCTGGGTAAGCGTGTGACAGTCTTTCCGCTCCTCTTCCAAGCAAGGCGGACGGTTGAGGCTGAAGAATGAAGGCCGGGGAGGGGGTGGGGGGGGGGAAGAAGAAATAAGAGGTCCATGGAGAAAAACCTCGGAAACGTTTGAAATATTTGTGGGTCTTTTTATATACTGCCTCGCTGGCATTTCAAACGGAATGGACGCGAGTCTTTTAAATTGGTGGTTTTTCCGGCGGAAAGAGAGCATGAGAAATTCGAATCGTTCGAGCGTTTTTGCAAAGTGCAAACTTCAGTGGAAATAAACTGGGAGGAAGTAAAATGATTCGTAATACGACAATATAAAATTTCACAATTTAAGTGCGAATAAACAGTCGTGCGCCAAAACAAAGAAAAAATGTTGATTTTGAAATATAGCAAAGCAAACTTTCTGATATTTTCGCCAACATTGCAAATGTAGTGCACACAGGGCTAATGCATAATTAATTTTGAGTACATGAGCATGTGACGAATTTATTATCATAAATAAAAAGATTATTAACCTTACTTAATGTTTGGCAACAAATTTTTCATAAACTATCGGATCATGGAAAAAATAGGAGCATGTAGTCACATGCTGAGTCAAATGCAAACCTCAACGTGACCCCGTTACGCTCCGTCATGAACCGGTTATTGGAGGAGCGCTACGCCATCAAATTTTGCGTGAAACTGCGACAAACTGGGAAAGATTCATGAAATGTCAAGACAGTTTATGGTGATAACACCATGGGTAGATCAGGTGTTCATGAGGGGCAAAAGTTGTTAGAGAGGATGTTGAAGGAGGTGCCAAACTTTCAGGACGCCCTTTGACCTCAAAAAGTGACGAAAGCATGCACGAGTGAAGGTTGAGATGGACAGGTATCGCAGAATAAATGTACCCATGGTTTCTGATGATATTGGAATCCCTAACAGTGATGTGCACTGACTGGTGACCGAAAACATGGGCATAAGATAGGTGTGTACGTAGTTGGTGCCACGAGTGCGCTCGGAAGAACAAAAGGGAACCCGCACGCGGATCTGCCAAGAGTTTCTCAAAAACGTGAGTGAGGATCCAAATTTTTTTTAGGCAATACCCCAACATACTTCTTTCTCTTCCCTCACCTCCATTCTGTGCTGAAAGGGCGTCACCACGGCTTGGTGGAAGCGTTAAAACAGGCCGTGATGAGGGAGCTTAACAGCATTCCGGGTGCCGCCTTCCAGAAGGCGTGATATACCACCTGGCATAGGTATGTGGAAGCAGAAGGGTGCTACTTCCAAGTCTTTTGAGTGAATGTATCAATTCTGGCAATACATTTCTTTTAAATCGACTCAGCCCTACTACCTTTGGGACACACCTTGTACTCTTAACTAATTTATGTTGCTGATAAAAAATTCTGAACTTTGAGGCAAAATGTCCATGACTTTTAACTGGTCAGTTGATCGTAGTTTCCGGGGTTAACGGACTGTAGTACCAAACTCAAGGAAGTATTCTCGCTACTTCCATTGCCATAGAATTTATTAAGGCAACTAATATACTTATTAGGTTTTTCTTCTTCATAAAGCATTAATTTAAGGAAGGATACGGGAAGATAGGCCACTCACTGAATGAGATGCCATCGTTTGCACAAAGTTGCGATATGCTCTTCTCGTCTGCCAAATCTAAAACACATTCATCGAGATTGCAGGTTCTTCTACGCGCAGTAGATATAATCGGTTCCGCTTGAAAGTGATATGGAGAGGAAGAGAGCTAAATAAATAAAAGGGGTTTGAAATCACGAGGACAGTTATACGGAATCTCGCGAAGTCGGTTTGCTGTGTGGGAGAGAGCAAGCCTATTGACGGAAGTAAAGGGTCAAAATAGCGTATGGAACGACGACGGAATGGACGCAAGAGGACATTCATACACAGTGAATGCATGAGTTACATACTGGAGGTGATGTGGTCCGTTGAGTGAGAGGGAGCCAACTTGGGATCATTCCGACGTCGTGCGCCGAGTTGGAAGAGCGGTAGAGAGGGAGGGTGAGAACGGCGTTTAGAGAAGCAGGAAAACTAGGAATCGGGCGAGAGCGGGAATTGATGCGGTGATATAGCGAGGGGGAAATTATTGAGAGATATGAAAAGAAGATGCGAGAGCGGGGAAACGGGAAAGGGCTTGGAGACATCTGGGGAGATGAGGATGGCAATAAAAGGGCTCTCCTTACTTGTGAATGATTAATATAATTTCCGAGATTCGTGCAGATGCTCCAATTGCAGCATGTACCTATTCCACGGAAGTGCACGGCAGGGAGCACTTCCGCTCGGATAACACCTGGCCTAAAGTAAAAGAGTCGGCCACCCCCCACGGGAACCCCCTTGGCTAGGGCCATAAGAGAGAAAATCATCCCCTTATGCCGACGGAGGAAATAACAGGGGGCTTTATTGCGAAATCCTTGGGCACGCGGAATGAAAATATCGACATATAATTTGCGTTAGGTGATTTTTCTGTGCTGAAAAAATTCATTTGAAGATAATTAAGCAAAAACCTAACATAAGTGCCGTCATTCATTCAATTGTAAAAAAAATATGCTTGAAATGAAATTTTATTTCATCGAAAATTATGAAAAATATTAAAACTGCCATCCAATGAGACGGTGTGTAATTATTTATATAATTATTACAGAGCAAGTTTGAAATAAGCTTGAAAAAAAAGGAAATCAAATCACAAAAAGATGAACATTAGTTGCGTGATTCAAGGCAATGACATTATTTTGAACGAGCGATTCCACATCATATGAAATAATGAAAGCAAGTAACAAATTTAATGGCTCATTAATGCAACGTGAGCACATCAAATGAGAGATTATATATTTTAATTTATGCCGATTTTAGTTTACAATGTTTTCCCGTAATTTTCCATATTCAAAAATTTCAATCCAGTTAGTGCTGAAGAGAAAAGAGCACGCCTACATGCTTCACATTCTGCGGCATATTTAATCTGAAGTCAAACCTTCCCACTGAATCATTTCTGCACGGTGTTGGGTGGTGCAAGTATTTTATACGGAAAGTGCATTCCAAATTGCAGAATTCAGCCAGCCTGAAAATTAGAGACTTATGGCTCGAAACTGGAGTAAAGATGGGCGTGAATGGTCCTGGGAACAGACGATAGGAAATAACACGTAGATTAAAGAAACGCAGTGGACAGTGGACATTGTGGGAATGGCCGAAGGATGGAAGAGGGAGGGAGACAGCGATTAGGAGGCGACAGATAATTAGAGGGAGAGAGTGAGGAGGTGGGCGGCGGCATCGGACCCAGAAGTTAGAGCCTTTGGTCGCTTGAAATGAAGCAGTGGACAGAGGACACTGGGGGTGAACCACAAGCACGGTACTAGAACACTACGCGGCGAAAATGCCGGCCACACTCCACGGCCATTTCCGAAATATTTTAGATACCTATCCCTCTTAGACGAGAAGACGTGGCGATAGGCATTATGGAGAAATCTCTCTTTGTTTCAGTAATATCACAATATTTGATGGTTACAATACCAACATACCATACAAATCTCATCTTATTAGCACCTTTTCAGAACTATGCGATGGGAAAAGGAAGACATTCTAACAGTAACTTAGTAGTAATACCGTAAATTAAAAGGGTAAAATTCACGATTAAATGTTTGACGAGAACTACTTCCACTAACTGGCAACTAACCATTGATCCTCATCTCCCTTTCCAAACTAACGCATCATTTGCTGAATCGATTTGTTAATATTCCACTCCATCTACTGCACTTTATATCATACATACGTAAGTGGATTGAGTTCAGTGAGATTTTTTTCGTTGTTGATGTATCGAAGTAAAATTTCACTGCTCTTAAATATCACCACAATACTAACTGGCAAGAGACGTAATGCTGTTCGAGGAAAAATATGACTATGATGAATGACAGACATATGAAACGTAATTTAGCCATCAAAATCTGCAATAAAAATGTTTGACATCTCATCATTAATGTGCTGAAATATTTATTTCTAAATATAATGAAATAAAGCTCATTTTCCAAGGTGCAAATGCACATGATAATTTAACTTAGTTTTCTTGCCTCAGCACTAATAGTCTTTCACAGCATTCGCCGCCGACAATTGAAGTCAAATTTGCGCATCCGTCACTTACACACGATGGAAATCGTTAATATTACAAGGGAATAAGGTTTCAATATTCTATGCCCCAACCCTTTTCTTGCCGACACAAGTTTGAAAAAATAACTTCCTGCCCTTTTTCTCCACCCAAGCCCTTTCTCTCATCCACCCACGAAACCCTCACCGCGGTCTCATCCGTGCCCCGTCCCACCCCCTCTTCCTCTCGCTCTTTCGTCGCATCTCACTGCACACATCCAAGCCCCGCCCTCGCCCAAAGTCTCGCTCGCCCTTATCCATGGGCCGCATTCAAGCAAGTAGAAGTCAAGCCGCAGGAGAGGCCAAACCCTTTGCCCAACCCCTAAACCCGCCTTCCTATGGTCATCCAGCATGCTCTCCCGGGACACTCTTACATGTAATTATCATGAGGCAGTTAATGGCATTCGGTTACGCTCCCTTCCCAGCACTTCCCTCCATTCCTATCGCTCCCCCTTCCTCACCCCAGGACCGACCCGGCCGGCCCGCCCTTTGCCCTCTTCCTATCCGAAAAACACCTCCCACCCACTCACTACTACTGGCACCATCCCAGTCTTCCTTAACCCCCCATGACCACCGACTGGCTGCCCCACTCGCCCGAAACTCGCTACTTCTTCCACCTCCATCTATTTCCCAACTCTTTCTCTCCTTTTATTCTCCTTCCCCTCAAACCTTTTGACCCGGCAAACCTTCGGCGGCAAGTATATAACCCTTACCCTCGTCCTTCACTTGCCCTATTCCATTATGCCTTCCCTTCAGGAATACAGTCCCTCGTGCGTTGCATTGTTGACACGAGGGGCGACGACCATAGCTGAAGCTTTCATCCATTTTGCAATAAATTAATGGAGATGGTCATAAAAAATGAGAGTTCACGTTATCGCAAACGATGAGCTGTACTTAATTTTCTAGTATTTTGGCCATTAGAAATTACAGAGATTACCATCTCTGTGAGTCAGGGGTTAGAGATCCAAACTTTATGAAGGTTATTCGCGTTTTTTATTATTTAGAAATATTGCTGCAAACAGATAATGTATTTTGGAACGATAAATCGACCAGCTAGTATCTAAATCCTCATTAATTGATATCCATCATTTGGGAAAGAGCGGATATACATTAACAGTGTGGCCAACATTATCACGAAACCCATTATTACGTCGACACTAAAGAAAATAATAAACGCCTATCAATTTTATTGTATGTTCAGGAGAGGAACGTTTGGTAAATATTACATATAACCTTAACAATTTATTTTGAACTTACGGGAAGGTACGTTCATATAAAAAGATTCTGGTATGCAGCTATTTAGATAGGTGAAATTTTGTATGGAAGATTCATTGCGCTTGAAGCAAAGAGCATTCGAAACTGAAGCGTAATAAATTAAACAAAATTTTCATTGTTGGGAAAATATTTTTCCAAAGGAATATGCATGATTCATAGACAGGAGTATACATAACTTATTCAGACATACTGAAAATATACTTCAACGTCTTGCGTGCATATAAAATAATTACGAAAGGTTAATGAACATATATCCCCATTCATCATCACATACTAGTCATTTATTACGACGGTTTCTCTGTTTTTTATATGAAAGTAATACGTCTAACACGTAGTTTCGTTAAAAAATTAATACATTACTTATTTAGGAAAAGGAGAGTATTCTCTGCACTTGCAAAGAACGCCATTTATTCTCGAAGACCAACATTTAAGGTGCAATAGATATGCTTTTTAAACTGAGTGATTAAAAGGTTCTGATAAAAAGGCAAGCGAAACGCCTTCGTGGACTAAATCTCCCTCGACATTGAAGTGCAGCTTTTCCATTCTCAGATAATGGAGCCAACGAACGCTAAACCAACGAGCATCGATGATATTTTGTCAAAGCATTGCTTTCCTTACATCCAAACTTCTCCCACTTTACGCACCTCTGTGCATTTGCATTTTTTCCCCGATTCCCCTTATTTTCCGCATCTTCCGTTTCTGCATCACCGTCTTTATTTCTCTCCATTCACTAATGTCATCTCCCATTCAATCGACTAATGGATGAAAATTCCAGGGTTTTTATTCCCTTGATGTGCCTTGTATCTTCATCGATCCATCCCGAACAAATGCCAAAGAAAAAAAATAATGGCTACTCTGAAAACGGCTCTTCTCTCCGCGATATTCTCATGCCTATCGAGAGGGACAGCGAAAAATGAGAAAGAATGCCGATTGTTAGGATTAATAAGTTGTTTACTTCCCTTCAACTTTCTGTGTGTAAAATATTGTTTATATTAGGTTATTCCCTTCTAACCATCATCAAATTATCCTTAGAGTTGCTTCCTCGAAAAATCCTCCATCAGTCATCATGCCCACAAGAACCTACTTCATTCAACTCTTTCATTATGTTCTTTATCAATTGAGTTACAGCCTAAAGGATTTCGCACGGGAAAACATTTGTTGCATTTTTATTTCAATTGGTAAGATAAGCGTGTGATTAAATGCGCATATTACTTTTCGCAAATGGAAAGGGGAAACTTCGAACGCCCTCTCAAAGTTCAATGAAACGTCGAAGGATTAAAGTTCGTTGGAAACAGCACGATCACATTCTTTTTACGTGATCGTGTCACATAGATTTCACAGACGGTAAAACTTGTCGATACATGTGCATCGGTGAGTTTTATGAATAGGTCTCCGAAAGAAGAAAAAAGTCACTGAAGTACTTTCCAGTAATATAAGTCCTACTAGGACTGTTCCTCATTTTATTATCAAGCTTGTTGTTTCAGCAACGAATTGAAACTCATTAAACAACATTTTAAGTTTATTGAGTGACATGAATACAAGAGGACCAGTAAATAATAAATAATACTATTTATTTATTTTTGGCCTGACATAAATCTGTAATTTAATAGGGTTAAATGTTTAGCCATATGTTTATTAACATATGGCTACTAAGATGACGGCTTTAACATTGTTTTAACACAACTTCCTCTGACCTTTGGACACAGGCTACAGAAATTCCTGCCACGTATACCATTACTCAACTAATTTGCTGACAGTCATATTCGAGGATAACCCCAAACTTGAGGTCTCCATTTTTTTATAAAAAGAAAAATATACTTTTCAATAGCTGATGTATCATTTTAAAATTTGAAAATTCCTTTATTTTCATAATTTCCATTTCTTTCGAAAAGATTTGTATGTGCAGGGTCAGTTTTCCTTCTCATACCAGCACGCCGTCATGTCGTTTGGGAAGCGTTACACTTCATCTTTCACCTAGTCATCGCCGCTAAAATCGTCAACCGGCCAAGTGTTCTTTCTACCGAGGAAAAAAGTGGCAGTCAATGGGTGCCAAGTCCGGACGATAGGGTGGATGGGTGATGATGTCCCAAACAAATAGTTGGAGGACGGCGACGGATTGACGGGCGACGTGGGGGCGAGCGTTGTCGTGGAGGCCCTTGCACAACATTCCCCTTCTCCGATTTTGAATAACCCGTCTGGTATCAAATGTCTCACAGTAACTATCAGCGCTTATTGTGGTCCCAGGAACCAATTGAGTCGACCAATAATACCCCGTTTTGATCCCAAAATGCAGTACCAATATTTCGCCGGCAGACTCGATTTGTATGAATTTTCCCGCCGTGAACGAAGATACGAAAAAGCTGCCTATCACGTGATTGCAGTTAGGTCTCAAGTGAGAACATCCAGGTTTCCGTATCCGTAACAAGCAAGGGTGAAGAGGTGAAAGGTGAGGTTCAAACGCTCCCTCAACGACATGGCGGCGAGCTAGTATGACATGTGCATACAAAACAACCCCATCGCCTAAAGGAATGCATCCACCGAAATGGTCATTATGTTGAGAAATAGAAAGGCTCAATCTTGAAAATGATGTGTCCATTACTAAAAATAGGCCTTTCTTTTTATGCTAAAAAAATTGGAACCTCAATTTTTGGATTACCCTCGTTATATATTGGCGAAAGACCACTGAGGTAAACACAAATAATGCCGCGAGGATGAGGGCCCACCCAGGTCATATAAGGAAATCCAAAGAGGAGATAAAGTTGATGGGGATCAAAAATTAACAGTTATATTAATGATATTGATTCACAGACCTCGGTCACTCAATCCTGAAATGTCAATATAGCATTAAGAAACAGGCCAACCCTAAACAGTTGCCTAAATTAGGCAACTCTAAATGAAAGATATCAAGATGTCCATAGTTCAGCATTACATTTTACGGATACTACACTGCCCTTGGATTCTTCTCCATATGATGCGAAATAAAAATGTAACTTCTGACGAAAAATATGTTCACCTCTGAAAATCGAAACAATGCTAGACTTGTAAATCAAGGGAACTAAAAGTCCAACCGACAACAGTCTTTTTCACATATTCTCTATAAGAATGTATTCTTATTTAAAAATAAAGAAAAGGGTCAAATTCGCGGAACTATGAACACTCATTTATTTACACTGATCAGAATTTACTTCCCAGTATACCTACTTTCCCCTCCGTAACACTTGCAATAATTTCCAACTTTCGGTAAGGTTTTGTGGACTCAAGGATAAGCCACTCCAAGAGGGCCGCTCTACTTGATCCCCGGAGCTCTTGAGACGCCGGGCCAGTCTTCGCTCACTCTCGTGCTACTCCTACTCCCAAGTACAACACTCCTTCCTCTTCCTTCTACTGGGTGCTCCGCCACTGTCACGATAATGTGCTCCGTAACACACGCCCATACCACCTTTATCTCCAACTTGGTAAATCCCATACATTTCGCAAGACAGATCGCAACATTACACGAGGAGGAAAGGTTTGTTATCTCTACCTCCTTACTGTCTAATTTTAGAGAAAAAGGACAGCTTGACTTCCCCGAGGAAGCAAAATAAAATCAAAAGTCATGAGAATGGTAAAGGACGAGGAAAAAGTAAAAGAACCGTAAAAAATTACGTTGCAAGGCATTGTTAATATAAATATATATTTTGATAAATATCATCATAGAACATATAGCAGAACTCAGATAACGAAAGTTACAACTTAAGCTTTATGCAACTCAACATTTATTCGCTGGGAAAATGCTACATTATATAAATATATACTTCATCCTTCACAGAAAGTGAGTATATATATATATATATATATATATATATATATATATATATATATATATATATATATATATATATATATATTGGTTTAAATATAATTGTTTACAATTTTCTGTTGCAAGTCAATAATATGTATAAATATTGTATGATAGCCGTTGACATATTCCTAAGCCCGTTATTAAATGTTTCACTATTCGAATAAAACATGGCATTTCATTTTTTTAGAATATTGGCACATTAAGAAATATTTTTTCACGTAACTTCAATGACAGCTTAAGATACGAGTTAGGTTTTAGTAAAAAGAACGAGTCCGAGTTATGAACGCTTGGAAGAAGAGTAAAAAATAAAACTACGCCAAAGAAATTAAAAAAGTAGAAAAACTACTTCCGATACATAACCTTTTTTCCGTCAAATTAATGTAAAATTTAACCCAATGTCTGAAAATGCAGTCAAATACAGCAAACCATTGCTACGCATCATAAAATTTAACATGCTCATTTCTTCAAAGACGCTATGAGTACATAAGTGTGTAGCACAAGCGTTAGACAGAAAATATGGCCCATATGAAACGGAACTTCCAAAGCGAAAGGTTAAAAATTCGTGAAGTCGACAGTCCTAGCAATCCCGCGGAAACATTTATACCGATTCTATTACCAAAGTTTACCGCTCAAGTAAATTTTATCCTTCTTTCCTTCACCTCTGAAATTAATGGGATCCTGAAATATACACGCCGACTGTGAAATATCGATCTGGTTAAAAAAAATCTCGACCACTTTCGGATTAACGACGTAATCCCTACAAACAGAATGACACTGAAAATGAGCGGGAGAGGGGGGGAGTTAAATGCCTTACAAGACCTTCGGAGTAAGATAGAGAGAGAGAAAGATGGGGGATCTTTAATCAATCAAAAGACTTGAGAGAGAGAGAGAGGTCAGAAAACTAAATAAAGGATGAGGGGGAGGTTAGAGGGTAAGGGGGAAGGATGCGAAGGGATTAATGCAGTGATTGTAGGGCGAAGGGACGGGTACGGAACGGGGGGTGGAGATAGGAGGGTGAGGGAAGGATGCGAACCGACTTGGGCAGAAATTCAGCGCGAGAGGGGGGAGTTAGATCCTTCCACTTTAGCCCCTCCCTTTTCTAACCCATGGGACAACTCTCCCATCCTCTCTTTCCACCCCTTTCCATCCTCCTCCTTCCCACACCCTCATCCCACCTTAACTCCCGCTCGACCCAGCTCACCATCCCCCGCCCCCTTCGTCACTCTTCCCGCAACCCTTCTCTCCGATGGCCTACCCCTGGAGTTCACATACAGGCCACATGCCCTGTCCCTATTCGTGAACCCTTTCCATTTGCTAAATTCCCTGGCCATCTTCAGAGACCCAAGGAAAACTCAATCCATGAAACTCTTCCTAAAGGGAGACGACGAAGGAGGAAGGGGAGTCCTCGGGAATCAAGAGACCGTAAAAACAGAGAGGGATAGAGTTTACGCGTGGGAGTCAAAAATTGTTTCCTTCGAATCATAGAAACACTGTCGCAAACCATTTACGCTCAATATTCAACTTTGCTCCCCGTATAGCGAATGAATCCCGTGGATAATATTTTGTTAAACAGCTATGGGCCTTTTACGAAATAAAAATGTATACGATGAACACTTTACCCAATGCCTAATTATCTTGTCCAATATCCCATCAAATTATATTTATTATTTAAGATTATAATTTTATTAACAACGTACAGGAATCGAAAGTAGAAAATTCAATACTAGCACGTGGATGTCTATTTTCATATAAGGTATTTATATTTTTCAGTTTACATCAGACGTGTACCCTGGCAATGAATGTCATATATCATTCCGTATTTAAACTTTAACCCTCTTCTAGTAATTCACTAAGTAGTTTTATTGTGATAATGTGTGTATTTTATTAGAAATTACGATATAATTGCATTTTACGAAATATCAACAACTCTAAAGAACGAATATTTATTGAAAAATGTTTTCTTTTATGTTGAATTGGTAAAATTTTTCTGCCGAATTTACATGAAAAGCTTACTTTCTATGTGTATTTGACACTGAATTGGAGAATATTTTCTACTTTATTTTAATGTAAAACGAAGGACAGGACTTCCTCTCCGCTTGAAATCTGATTCATAAAACAATGCTGGACTTAAAATTTTCTAGAATACTTTGTGGTAATAAACCTTTCTGTTACCACCTCTGAAATTATTAGCGAAACAAGGAACGCAATATGTTTGTACACATATTAGTGAAACTGGGCTGGCAATAAAATTTGGTCTCTTGAGTAAGACAACCAGGAAATAAGTCAATACAATTCTTTTCTCAGTCAAAGGACAGGCAGGTTCATCTGCTTCTCCCGCCTGCTGTGAATAAAGCCGTGGCATGTTGAAATCACAACGTGCATATTTCGACAAAATACAATTTATCTGATTCGTAGAACTTCAGCGAACAAAAACCCTCAGATAACACATGCATACTTGCAAATTCTTGCACTTTATTGAGCGATATTGGAGATTCAGGCTTAAATGATCCTAGTCCCTCCTTTCGAGGGAGACCCCAAAGCATCTCCTGTGAAAAACAATGTCAACATACTCCTGATAGTGAATGAGAAAGTAATACTTTCGTAGAAGAGATGGCAGATTTGAAGAAGGGAACGGTTCGAAAAGGTATAGAGAAAGAGAATCGAGAAATAAAGGGGAGGCGAAGGGTGTGTGCAAGAATAGTTGTGAGAAGTCGGAAGTTAGCACGACGGGGACTTCCAGGAGAGAGAAGGTGCACGCTCGACGACAAAAACCGCCAATATTGACTTCCGGGTCACTGAAAGGGGGGCATCTGTCGCCCACGATGGGGCCCGGGTTCCGTAAAGGCAAACGAGAGCAGGCAAGATATGGGCGCAGACATGCCCTTCCAACGGGCCTTATGACACTTAAGGGCGCAGGGAGGTAGTGTGTGGGTGGGACCCTATCTACGGAGTGGTTGGAACGGCGTCTGCGTGAGTTCGTGGGGGGCTTGCTGTGTGTACTTTCCAAAGAGAAAAGAAATACGGTCGTCTCAAAATATCTCCGTATTCCTCAGGAGGGAGGAGAGAAAGAGGTCTGAACCTTACGATTCCTTGCGGTTTTAACGATATATTGGACAACGAAAAGGTCGCTCTGCCAGATAAGGTCGTATACTCTGCCACGCGCATAAATGATTGGGTTTTACGGCGCTTATAATTTTCGGCGAATCAGCTTCAGTTTTATGGGCCTAATGAAAGAGCCGTAAAACCATGGCGTTTTGAATTTGCTCGTTGTAACGCTTTCGGTATTCTCCGGTGTGAGTCAAACGATATTCTGGCGTAAATTATAATGAGAATGGACGTTTGATTCAATTAACTATTTACGCCTCATTAATTATCGACGTCCTATCAACGTTCCCTTATTAATAATGAACGATGAGGAGCAAAAACAAAAGTGAAGAGAATGGAATACATGTTGCAATAATAAGCTAAAAATAATGCATATCGAAACACTGTGAGTCCTCGTATAAAATCATACGAAGCTATTGCTGGTGTACATGGATTAGTCCACCGAATTAAAAATTGTTCATTTAATCACTGCTATTAAGAGAGTCCACCTTCCTCTGTGGAGCGAAGGTTTCACTCACGTATCTGGTGACCACAAGACCGATAGCCACATTTTCAAGAAACAAAACCCCGACTTCACCACAACGAATATCTAACCAGACCGCCACGGATTCGAAAGGTAGTGGAAGAAAGGCGGGAAGGTAAAACAAAAGAAGACGACAGAGCTGCGTTTCCATCGGACAAGGATAAAGCTAAATTCCATTCCTTCTCTAAGGAATATCTTCTGACTTAACTCTCAATCCTCCTCCCTTTACTCTCCCTCCCTCCGCATCCTCATTCGTTACTATCTCGGCTACCCAAACCCTACCATCTCCTCGCTCATCCTTCCTTTAACCTGACTTCCTTCTAGAGAAAGCTCTGAAAACCAAAATGCCGGAGCCGCGCGCCCCTTTCTCCCCCCAAACCAATCCCCATGCCCACACTCCCATTTACCGCTCCCACGCAAATACTGACTTCGACGCCCCGTGCAACGCATTCTTCTTGCTGGGGAAGGAAGGAAAGGATGCGTTTTGGGGCCGAGGAAGAAGGAATTTTGAAAGGCTGAGGAAGAAGGGAAATGGGAGAGTGAGTGATGAAGGGAATGAGGAGGTGATGTGGGAATAGAGAGAGTGGAAGGAGAGGTTTAGGGCGGACTTGGAAGAAATAAATGGAGAGAGGGGAGGGAAAGGATTTTTTCCTTCCAGAGGGAAACAGGAAGGTCGGATGTAGGGAAAATACGAGTGAAAATTTGGGAAAAGGTTTTGACTGAAAGGGGAAACAAGAATGGGTGTGAGGGGGATGGGAATTTGCAGGCGCAGGGAGGGGAAGACGGAGCCCTCGGTAGGAAATTGCCGCGCGTCGAATGGGCACCGGGAGCACATGGAGCGAGGAAGCGAGGGAGGGGGGTGGTGGGGGAAAGTGGTGGGGAAGGAGAATGAGGAGAGTGCTGGGTGTCAGGAGAGAGAAGCGGAATGGGGACCGGAAAGGGGAAAGCGATTCCCTGGCGCAGAAATGAAAGAGCAAGACGGGGGATGGGGGGATCTCTCTCCCTCCCTCCTCCAACTAGCCTTCCCAACCAAGAAACAGGGGGACGGAGGTTGACTGGAGGTGGAGTCGCGAGAGGGAAGGGAAATCAGGGGGACCGCGGTAGGGGATGTCAATTTGGGAGGAAAAACATGCGATTTTACCACAAACGAAAAGGATATTTGACAGCAAATTGGCAAAGTTCGTGACCTTAGATGTAGGCGATGGCATTAGAGGGAAGCGACATGTTTTGTCGAAGTATTAGTAATAAAGTTAAAAAAAACAATGCCTATGTCACCATATGAGGTTGTTCGTTTTAACAGGGATAACATCTTAGGACATGTTTTAGGATGGATACAAGAACTCTGATACATGGATTAGATTAAAATTTACTTGCCGTCGAAATAGGCCTTAAGATCTGCTCCTTTTTAATGAAGTTCCTACTAGGATGATGAGGTGCTATAAAAACAAAGTTTTTTACTCTCTAAAAAGTACTCAAATGCAAGCACTAACGAAAAACAGGAAAGAAAAACAGCATGAAGTATCTCAGAATTAAAAAGGAATGAATCACCAAACATTTTCAAGATTCACAACAAACAATAAGCTTTATCAGAACCAAACTCTTATTTCCTCATTTAGATTTTATTATGAGATAGCATATGGTTGTTTTCAGACACAAAGCATAATTTGTAATAAAGTATTAAAACAATTAGATTATAATGCATGCTAAAATCATAACAGTCAATTCTACTGCACATCTAATAAAAAAACTGCAATGCAAGGGCAAGACATAAATGAAAGAAAATATGCTTAATGATAGTGGAATGTTTCTAAGCCTTAATTTAATGTACACTGCAATGAAGATGGGAATATTTTTACAACTGTCACATCATTCTCAGGAAAAGAAGCATACCCGATTGCTAATCGGTTTCCTATTCTACAGTGGGTGCAAAAGTTACTGTAGCAGCTAGGCTACACAATCTCTGCCTATGTTCTCATGGAGCTAAAGTTCTACGCAAGATCGGATATTTAATCCTTAAAATACTATTACTATTTCAAAAGAGTGCCCCTTTATTGTAAAATTCATATTTTCGAGCACACCTCAAAGAAATTTAAAAAAACGTATTTAGGGCAACCTAATCTAAATACAGCTTTTCAGCATCAACTCCAAATTTAGTTGAGAAATGATAGTAGCTTTCGCTAAAGTCACGATAATATCAGCTCTAAAAGTCTTCTCCATCCTCTAGTTAGTTTCGCATTAGCAGCCATTGTACAAAGAGCAAAATTAGTTATATCGAGAAGAAATTCAATTTTGGGATCTGAACATGATATTTAATACAAATATAATAACTTATTAATTACAGTTAAATAGAATTATATGTAGTCAATAAAATAGAACACTACTGATAGTTTTACTATGGAGGTCTTACTATGAAACTGAAATGGCATTTTTTCAACATTTTCATTAACAGGAAAGACACCACTAAAAAATAGATTTTGAAGCACTAATGTGCACTCATCACTAATTGTTATCTATAGTACAAATCATTTGAAAATGCTACAATGGTTACATCACTCTCAGGGGAAGATCGAATGAGAAATGCTTTCAAATCAATCTACAACTAGCTCTAGAAGGATACGGGAATACAGTGAGGAGTAAAAATAAAAAACGAAATATGTTTAAAGTCCTTTTCTTAAGTCCATATTATAGTGAATCTACCGTAAAATGTTTACTTAGTGTGCAACTAGGTCTGAGGCTACTCTGTTAACCTTATAAAAAATATTAATTCCGAATTATACGACCCCATCGAAGAACGCATACTATCCGAGGTGTAGCCTAACAAAAGAGTTGAGAATCCAAATAAAAAGTAATCTAATTCGAAAGACTCCCTCGAAATTTTCTTCCACTTTCGAGAATCATACATGCTCCTTGATTAGGTTAGAATGGAGAAAAACCTGAGCGGGAGACTTTCTTTCTTGGAAATTATTCCTTCGTCTAAAAATATAAAGGGTAACCCATGGAAATTCGGAGGGAGGGGAAAATAAGCAGAACGAAATGCAAAACCACTCGAGCAAATTTTCATTCAATTCAACAAAATGACTCCCGCTCCCCGCACTTTACATTTCCGCTACTATTCGATGCCGCACCACTCCTTCCGCCGTTATCACCCGACCCCACATTTTCAATTCCCGCATCCCTCAAACCTTCTCACTCCAGCCCTTCACCATTACAGAACCTCTTCCTCAATAATTGCTCATTCCCTCATCTTTTCCCACTCATACTGTTCCCAACAACACTGCCCCATCTCCGTCATCCTCGAAACCCTAAAAACTCCCCCTCACTTTGCCTTACAACCCAAAACTTCCCACCCCGAGTCTCCTTCAGGCTCAATGGTAAGCGAACGCCTGCATCAATCTCACCTCTCCTGAAAATCCATCGCCATCCCTTCCAGCATTGTGCCGCTGCACTCCACCGTCACTGGCAATGCAATAAATCCTTTTCCCTTCTCCTCCACTACCCCCCTAAACATCCCTCCTTTCAAAAGCCCTTCACTCCTTCAAACCCGTCACACCATCACACCGTCCAAAGCCCATTCTCCATTCCTCATTCGAGGTCTCCTCGGGCGCAAGCGTCTATCATGAGGCATCCTAGATTTACCCTTCCTTGCCTTATACTCAACCTATTCCATCACGCTTTGCTACCGTTCTTTCCTTGCACTTCATGCGTAAAAAATTTCAACTTCTTCCTTCGTTTCTACCTCATTCCTTCCTTGCCCTTCCCACCACTCTCCGCTTCTCTCCATCAATCATGAAAATAACTAAACAACCTTATCTTCACTCACGCAAGGATTTTCAAGAAGAAAATGAAGAAGTACAACGGTATGGCGGCGAATCCTTTGGGGATAAGGGAGTGAGAGAGGTTGGGGCACGATGAGGAAGCACAGTAATGAAAGAAAAGAGGATATGGAGGCACGGAATTGAAGAGGGGTCGGGGCGTGTTGGGCCAGTAGAGAGAATCGGGGCTTCGAAATGGGAGGCGGATGGTTTTTTCTGAGGGCAGAGGCCGAAATGAAGGGCGGGGAGGAGTGATTTCTGTTCCAAGGAAAGCAAGGGAAAAGTGTGTTTCACTCAAATCTGTGAGAAAAGTGTTTTGGTCCAAATGAATGGGAAATATAAGTATGAGTCGATCTCTTTTCAGGAGACGCGATGATCGCAATTAAACTAGATCCGTAAAATGATACATATTTTTTTTTTAAGTTAAATGTCGCTGCTGTCTTACCGTAAACCAACTTTTCATAAGAGAATCACAAAGGTTAGCAAAACATTTCACTATCCTAACAACGCCTTTATGACTGTAAGTGCAACTGATACTTGTGTTGTTCGTGACCAGGTTGAAAATACTATACAACAAATATAAGAAGAGACATAGCACATTGTACAAATAAACGAGAACAGTTTTTGTCCCATTTTTGAATAAAGGGCATTATTTTTCCAGCTTTAATTCATGCTAGTTCGAGCTTATTTTCAATTGACGTTGGCATGTTCTCGAAAGAAGATTAAATCTCTGCTGTGCAGCTTTTATCCTACCAATATTTGCGGATGCAGAGTTGATAATAATATAGCTGAAAATTTCACGATTGAAAAAACTTGTTTTACCTTGAAAGCATAAATATTATTACATTTTTACAAATTCTTATTGATAGAGAAATGTAAAAACTGCTTTTTTTGATTTAATAACCGAAGGTTAAAAAATAACAATTTTTCTAATTCCGAGAAAGCTGAAAAAGGAAAGCCATTACCTCCCAATAACTATAAAAAAGTGCGACTTTGGGTTGCTCTAATGGGGGATCATCACATTTGTGTGTAGCTGTTGGAAAAAATTATCAAAAAATATTGTCACGAGTGAAATAAGAGATGTCAGTAATCAAGGTCCTATTGCCTGGTTATAATAAGATCCTAGTTAAATACATATGATTCTTTTCCTGATGTTGTTGTGAAATAAAAGAACTGACGGACTCAGCATATAATGATGGCTGGCGTTTACGATAGCTATATGAGACAGTTAATAAGAGTAGTCACCACCTAAATTGCACTGCATCCATCAATTATCTTTACTCGTATCTACTTACGCAGCCGCTGGGAGATTCCAGCTCTTCAAGTTCGTCCTGCAAGCAACATAATTTTCAATTTTTAATAATGTCAATCACTTAATAATGTTGCATATCCCCTTCGCTATTTATATAATTTTTAATGACAAACATTAGAACTTAACAGAGAAAAGTCTTAATTTACTCAAAATATTTTTGAAATGCTACTAAATACAATGTACATTTTTACTGACGGTTACCAAACTAATATTCTTGAAGGCTTCATACAAAATATCAATTTTTAAAATATGCAATCATGATAAATTATGAATACAAATTATTTAACAATAAATTAATCGAATTAAGACAGTGACGACCAGAATTCGGAAAAAAATCTTTCATGATGATTCTTAGAAGTCATATTTTTAACGGTTAACAAATAAAAGAGCGGAAGTCATTGTTGTATGTGATTGTTTGGTTGACTCAAGTAATAAGATTAAGAATTTTTTTTGTATTACAAAGACAAAACTGGAATCTAGCCATCGACTTACTTGTTTACCTATTGCATTATACCTCAAAATAGATGGTTTGTATATTTATTTGGTCGGGAACTCAGATTGCTGGTATGTATATGTGGAGGTTAAACGAAAAGAACAAATTGGGCTATAAACACTTGACATTAACTCCTTCCATGAAGGATGAGGTCATTAATTATATGTATCTCTCCATTAGTAGTTATCTGTGTTTTTTGATTGGCCAAATATCACAACTACACGCATACAGAATAAAGGTTCTGACCGTAAGCGATTCATTTTTGAGAAAAATCGCCACAAATGAAGGTGGAAGGTCACGTCCCTCCTTACATTTTCATCAGATGAAAATCGTTGGCCACAGCGAAAAACTACACCATACTTATCGCCTATGATATCGTCTGTCGATCCACTACTCCCCGTTCCTTCCTTAAGACCGTCTTGCCTTTACTTATAAGCAATCATCTACACAAACGTATCATTGAACCTTCGAATAACTCATTAAAAGAATGAACTAGTTTATATCAATAAGGACCTCCAACGAGATTTGATACCTACAAGGCACGACAGCAGCTGTTTAGTTCGCTGATTGTACTGCTAAGACATATGCCGGCCCAGACTACCTTCTTGGACAATCCCACAGGAGAAAAGATTCACCTTTCTCTAATCGAAGTGAAAAGAGCGAATTCAACATCCACACTATGATCAAAGGTTCTACACTCATCAGCAGAAATGACCGCTAAAAGCAAAGGCCAAGCATGCTCGTCCTGTCTCTCATCTTCCCGCTGCATGAGCACAGGTGGCCATCGATGAGTCGAAAGTATTCCCTTTTTCGTCCTTTAATTCCCTTTCCACAAGAAACCTCGCCATCGTAGTTTTCTGGCCTCATTACCGAAATAAATGTCTTTTATATTAGATAGCGTCCTTCAGTCTTTCGCAATTGTTGGAAAGTGCACCGCAAAGCCCCGCAGATGTACTCTGTATGTCAGCAACACCTGGAAGGCACGAAGAAAATTCAGTTGAAAGCCTAAGAAGTAACTACGGTCACCATCAATCAAGCTGTGATAACGTCTCCCTCACAACACCTGAGAAACAAAAAATCCCGCGTTATCACTATAGTCCGATGCAAAGAAAATTCTGATTTGTAGCATCCTAAAACCTCCCTGCTACCAGTATACTCGCTAAGACTCGCTAAGCGGTCCGGCATTAATAGCGACGCCTGAATCAACACCAGAAACCCTAGACGGGTAGATAAATATATATTTCCACAGTGATTATCATATCATTCTGTCGGAATATTATCTTCTTCAGTGATGTCCTGCATCACATTGCAGTCCCCAAATGATGTTACCCTAAGATATGCCGTAGAATACGCCTCCGCAGAGCACATTGTGGTCTAACTAGTAAACTGCCAGAAAGCCTTAGTCCTCATCTTGTGGAATCGAAACTTCCCGACTCTATCAGCAACCACCCTTTTCGTCATTCATCTTTTAAAAGTATCTGCCTACCCACCTAATGTTGCTCTTGGTCGTGAAACAACAACGGTCCTTAGTCTAGCGGGAAATTCAACAAACTTTTTTCCTCCAATCATTACGTCAACAACCGACGACATACTATTAACATTCTATCACCACCGGAGCTCCATTTCTTTATGAACTGTTTTTTTCCGCTATCTTGTAGTATAGCACACAAAAGAGACACAAAAGATCAGTCCAGATTATATCTAGTTATTTGAAGGGGCTACGTACACGCTACCTGACCTGACTTAGCATTACTGACCTTCGTGCTATAAAAGTCCTCGATCACTGTGTCCTTCACTCTCAAACAACATCAATGGGTAAGAATCGACATGTTTAGATACATATATACGTGTGTATATATATATATATATATATATATATATATATATATATATATATATATATATATATATATATATAAGGTTAGAGCGCCCGCCCGGCAAGTGGAAAGATCCGGTGTTCAAGCCCCAGTCAAGGAAATATTTTTACACTTGCGATCTGCTCAATTCCGCCTTTCCCACCTCTCCTGTGTTCGTCCTTTATATGTGTTCCTATCCCTCTTTCCTTATATCTATTTCCATGTGAGTGAATATATATATTCAAACTCGAAAATCCCGCCATACGGCGAACAAGGGGGATCGGGATGGTGCAATGGCTAACGTACGGGCTTCCCACCGAGAGGACCCGGGTTCGAATCCCGGCGGCGACAGATATTTTTCAGTGGTATCCCGATCCCTACTTGAGGTGCTTTGAGGAGGGCACTTTGAGTGAGTACGCCGTCCGTCGGATGGGACGTTAAGCTGCGGACCCCTTGGCGCCTTTCGTTAAGAGCAGGCTAATGCCGACGCCGGGTTTCTCTCCACCCTTCATCCTTTCCCATCCATCCCTAATGGCGCAAATGACCTGAGCTGTCGGTCGCCTCCCCAACAATACTACTACTACTACGGCGAACAAATATTATTTTTCGCACATAGAAATAGAGATATAAGGAAAGGGGATAGGAAAACACATAAAAGACCAACACAGGAAAGGTGGGGAAGGCGGTTTTGAGCAGATTACAAATGTAAAAATATTTCCTTATCCGGGATGTGATCTGCTCAAAGCCGCCTTCCCCACCTTTCCTGCGTTGGTCTTTTATGTGTTTTCCTATCCCCTTTCTTTATATGTCTATTTCTATGTGCGAAAAATAATATATATATATATATATATATATATATATATGCATACACATACCCTCGTTAATTTCAATACCATCGCCCGATGCGTCGGTGTTACTACTGTCTTACCAATATGCTGTCATCTTGGAGCAACTTATTGGAAATGTTAAAGAGTTAAAAATGAGAATATTTCCAAGAGTATCTACTGCTATCTCAAACTCTAGAGAATATGGATGTATTTAGAGGCAACTGGTTATTATATTGACTACCACTAACAACGCCGCATTACTAAGCAGCCATTTAACATTAGACTCCCTGATCTAACCTTGCAAACATAACAGTTCCTTCGGGAAAAGAACACCGCAAACGACTTTTTTGTAAACCAGAACGGAAGAAGACCCAAGAACCGAACAAAACCATCTGACGAGAGAAAATATTCATCAACATGAACAACGCTCAGTGATTTCTTTGTGAAGTCATAAACACATTCACAGATATCCCGGCCGGTGTATCTATGTCTTCTGGAGGTAGCCCTATCTTACCCAGAAGAGAATCCGGGTAGGATCCCCCGTAGTCACACTGGGTCTCGTCGGCCCCTTCTAAGGATTATTTTCAGCCTTCGGTTCACATGTGGTATAGTCATCTGATCAGGACTAGGTAATTGCATGCCATAAGATCCAGTACCAGAAACGTCTTAGAACCGTTTTGCAAATACATATGTTAAGATTCTTGCCGAAACAACCTCCTACATGCACACATTGCATGTAGGGACCTGTTTCGTCCGTCAAAGGTAAAATGTCTACATTGACATCAGCGAGCACATATCAAAGGGTCTCAAAACTTACTACAGTGAACACTTAAGTTTTTAAGCATTTAAAAACCTCGATATCCAGAAAAGATTCAACAATTGAGCATGGACGTTTTTTCGTCAATATGTGGCGCAATCGAACATTCCAGGAAAGATCAAGTCATAGTTGTAGTAGGTGGAGACCGGCGTGACCTCCGATTGTGAAATAAAAAACTCAACACTGCATCATAGAAACTAAAGGGTGCGTCCCAAAAGTAATGCAATTAGTATTTTTAAGCAATTTATTGAACAGATTTGGAAAAACACTCGATCGACGGTCAGAGTCCAACAATTGTCGAACACGAGCCACAATGCTGTTGGTTTTGCTGGTTGACGGCTCCACAGAGCGTTTTTCATCGTGAACCTCTTCCTGCCCGTGCTTACAGGCCTTTAATCACCTCGAAACTTGAGAGTAGGACAGAGCAGAGTCCCTGTAAGACTCACGAATCATTTTGCAAGTTTTCTCAAGAGATTCTATCATTTTAGCCCAAAACTTAGCAATGGCGTAACGTTCCTCGATCGTCGATTCGTCTTCGAGACACGGTCGGCGAGCAGAGGTTTACAATAGCCGACGTCCTACCGCTTCCACAGCTTGGAAAGCACTGAGACCGGTTTCACGGCAAAGATTAGTATCCCCCCACCAACTTCATGTAGTTCGATCCCATTCCAAATAATAGGAGTGGCGCGGGAAATTCAATTGCATTACTTTTGGAACGCACTCAGTACCTCTCATTCAAAGAAAATGCCCCGCATGCACTCTGAAGTAGAAGTAGTATATCCTGTCTCATAAATATTTCAAAGGCCAATATTAATATTCAAATTTCTCAATCGACTCTTTCTAGTTGCATACATTTACACAGTCTGCTATAATCTGTTATAAAAATTTGTTATTTACGCTATTCGTTTTAGAAATCGGAATATCGTTATTCTCATTGGCCCACTTAAGCTTAGAGGTTGTGATTTACCAATTCCATTTGCACGTGTGTCTAGCTCTTGTTTCTACCAGTGACATTCAAATGAAAACCGAACACCCACCATAACACAGTCCGCGCGAAAGGTGACAACAATGTCGTTAAGTATCGATACTGCCGTCGCTGTGATGGGAGAACTGCAAAGTGACAACTCATAAGCGAACGCAGTTGTTCGTTTACCTGTATGTCATTGCTGGTGTGCGGACTGATCTAGTGTGTGCGCCCGTTAAGTTTTCATTTGACTGAACCTCACACATTCAGAACTCACGCTCAGTATTTTGTTTTCTTCTTACTATTATACTCGTTTTTAAATAAATCTTTGCAGTAGTTAGATTCTCTCATTTTATATACCTCCTAGGATCTTCCATTCACTTTCTCCTCTCCACGTTCTTTCCATTAAATTCAAACCCCTTCTCAGACTTTCCGTTGACTTTATTCTCTTATTTTTCCTCCAAAATTTCCCTGTATCCAGTAGAAAGCGACCCACTTACGGCCAATGAAAACCCCGAGCTTTTTCTCCTTTCCTTCCGTATCTGAATCTCGCTAACTGCCACCTTCTCACCCTCTACCTCTCCAGCTCCTCATCCCAACGGACCACCATCTCATTAGCGCTCGCCTTCATACTATCCCCATAATCCCTTCCCATTTCCCACACGAATTTCAAAATCGTCTCCATCTGACAATCTTTATTCCTCTCTTACATCTCATGCCTACTTTGTTTATGACTCTGTCACTCGACGTCGTGGCATTAAGCAGCTTTGTTTTCACTGCCGTAACAAATATTTTAATATTTAATTTTCCCGAGAGATTTTCATAAAAATTAAATTATCACGCAGCTGCTGCAGTGTTAAAGCTAACTTAGTGAGACGCGGAATAATTTATTATTCTTGTTGTATTTGGAAACGAAAGTATCACAATGATAATGCCTTTATCATTGCATAAACATGAGGTCAATAATTTGGATTGAGATTATACTCTACCATTGGGTGAATTGCAATCGCTCATTTAATTTGAACATAATCCAATTATTAAAATAACTAATCTAAAAGAGAATACTAGTAATCAAAAATTACTCTGTTCCATGCTTATTTTCGTCCATACACTTCCCTTTTGTCTTCAAAGCTGTGATATTTATTTCACCTCTTTGCTGGCATTACATCGTCTACTCGTAATTGCCTCCCTAACAGTCCAATTACCAAGTGTTAGTGGTGCCCTTTTCCTCGAGAAACCACATCCCATTGCATAGCGAGTAGATTCCACGGAGTCACGTCGTTTTAGAGGACCGAACTAGGCCGATAGGGGCAAAAGAGTGTTGTTAAGGTTGAAGGAAGGCGGAATAACGCTGCAAGTTAAACTTTTCTTTATTTTCCAGTGCCAAACGTTTCCTTTTTCCCTTCCACTTGGCCAATTTTGTTATTTCAAGAAGTAATCTCCTTTCACCCTACTCCTGACAAAAATCTCCGTTTTCGCGCCATCACACAACCTACTCATTAATTGCCCTTCCTTAATTCCCGCATTTGGATTTTTTTCGATTTTTATTTTCCATCCTGGCTTCATTTTCCCAAAGCCATAAGACGATTCACCTTATCTTGATCAACTCCATTGTTTTTTTCACTCCTTTACTTCCTCACTACCCCCACACATACACTCATTTACACAAATTGTGTTACAAGACGATTTTCGAAATTCAAACGAAGATCTACCTTAACATTTCAAAATTTTAACGTTTTCAAAACAACGATTAGCCACCATTAAATGACATAAATCTATTAAAATAATCTATTGATGAGAATTTGCTAAAATGTTTACAATTTTAAGGTTTAATTTCAATGTTGTCACTACTGGAGACATTATTTCAAATATTATTAAAGCTCTTTTCATGGAAATAAGAAAAGAATCGCGATTAAATTACAACTTGAGCCTGAACGGTCACGTTATGTCGTAACCGGTATAAAAACATAAAACTCATGCGAACGATCATTATCTCCAAAAACCGATGCAAAAAATAATGTATTACAAATATTTCAATGGATAGATTGAAAATTTATGCTCTTTAAAACGGTACGGAAAACAATTATAATTTGGCCAGATATTTTTTTTCAGAAAATACGACGAGTGGGCACCATGCATTATCTTAATCGAAAATTCACTTACCTTCAATGCAACGTAAGAATTTAATGAGCAGCCAAAAATCATTTTATTCTATCAGGTTATTAAATAATTCCTCTCATTACATATGACTCAATATTATCAAGCCATGAATTACTAGTGTAAAAGAAACTAATCTGGACAAATTAACATATAAACTAAATGCGCGATGATCATATGTAACTGAGTTTCGTAAAGTGCTATTTAAATCCCGAGTAAAAACTAATGACATTGGTGCGACTATTTAAAATAAAAGCGGAACAGCTTAGCTTCAGACCTAGCTAGGATTTCTGCAAACTTGGAAAAAGCATTTTGGATATGTAAAAAGCCATGTATATATATATATATATATATATATATATATATATATATATATATATATATATATATATATATATACATATATATATATATGTATATATATATATATATATATATATATATATATATATATTCACTGATAGTCATAACAAACACTTCCTTCCTGATCCTAATGTTCTGTTCCTAATTCCTCTTGAGAAAGGTGGTTGGACCACCGAAAATTCGAGAACCAGTGAGTTTTCCCTCTTTTGTGTGTTTTGGTTTCTGTGTTTGTTATGACTATCAGTGAATTTACATTACACGTTTGTGGGTTTTCCAAAAAAGTGTATATACGAGTAAGTGTATATATATATATATATATATATATATATATATATATATATATATATATATATATATATATATATATATGCATATGTATATATATGTATATATATATCTATTCATACAAACATACCATACATATACATATGTAATATATTCATAGATATAATACACACATATATTAATGTTACATATATTTATGTATATTGGCAGTACGAAACCCAACAACGTGTGAAATACACATATCAGGTAAGGGGGGACCAAATCTATTCCCTAGACCGGTTATGGTTCTCCAGAAGGTCTGATACCCGAAAAATCTCACAGCTCGGGTGAAGCTGAGGGCTTCCGAGATTCTGCTGATCCTACGGTCAGTCCTGGACTTACAAGTACCCATGTATACATACGTGTGAGGATATTGGACTGAGATTTCCAAAATATAATTTTAAAAGGACATACAATTTTCAGGAAGAAGTTCAAAAGAAAGGCTCTGAAGTGAGGAAGGGAATGATTTACTTCATCCGTTGCTGAGTTGTTTTGTTGATCCCTTAATTATTTCGAGTTGCTAACAAAAAAGTCGATTTGATCAAATATAACCAACAACCAATGTGTAAAACCAAAAAAAATACAAGGATAAAGAGGAGCACGTTCTCTGTTCATACTCTCAATACGCTTCAATTCTACAACATGCCTATAATAAATTTTTGAGGTCTACCGAAAGAAGTGCACTGACCACAAAAATCACAACAGAATCCAGTCTTAAGTGAATTGGACTTCATTCAATTCAGAATCATTTTTTGTGTATTTTAACTTAGCCATACATACATTTCAAGAGATAAATTTCTTCATATTATTTTAATTTTCTTACCTCACTTAAATGGATATAATAATAATTTGAGACTGACCATCACGTTATTTTTTACTTGATGAATGCAATCCTTTTGAATTAATGGTAAAATAAAAATTAGTAACTCATAGGTTTATTAGATGCCTTCGCGAAGACATATGCAAAGAAACATCTCTCTTTCTAGTATTTGTATCTAGGTATTCAACGTAAGATGGTCATACAATTGATTTTTTCACTTGCTATAATATGGATTCAATATAAAAAAAGGAACATATATACTTGTGGTACCTTTGGTAACAATAAGACCCCTTCTAGCACCGTAATTAAGCAAGTTAAACAAATGTTACTTATTTTATTTCTGTAGATATGCTTTTTGGAAAAACATTATACTTCTTTACTTTTAATAAAAAAAAACTTTATGAAAAATTGCAACAGCTATTAAATGGCTTATAGTCGGTCCATATTTCTTCAAAACCCTTTTTTGGCTGCTTTTTTAATACTTCAAGAAAATTCGAATTTTTTTGAAAGAATAAGTTCTGCACCGCGATTTTAATATGGCGTATAAAACTTTCAGTTAGCACTCTAGTACAGCCATAGTAAGAACAGGGTTGATATAAAAATGAGAACTTGCAGAATTCTTCCTTAATGGCCACGCTGCATGCTGAACTTTAATTAATACGGTTCATTAACAATTAATATTTGCTTGAATTTTTTTCTTTTTCAACCAGCTTTTACTTTATTAGCAGAAGTTAATTCATGAGTAAGAAAAAAAACTGTAAAAAGGCTGATAAGTATTTATTCCGGTCGACTTGAGGATATCAGAGAGTAAAAAATATTGGGTGTAGTAAGGAAAAGTTTTTGGGATAGTGGGTAGAGAGCATGTCAGGGGTACTGTAAAGAATAATGAATGACTAGGGAGAAGCAATGGGGCAGAATGGAAAATAAGCAACCTCAAAGTAACATTGCAACGTTTTAGTTCAAGATAAGGCTATGAATAAGTCAGAGAGCCCTCGCTTCCGTGGTTACCCATCTAACTTGATCTCTGGTTGCAACGGAATGAAGAATGCGGGATGGTAGACCGAGCAGCGAAAAGGGTGTTACAGAAAAAGAGATTAAGAAAAAAATACTAAAGTATGCATTCAATAAGAGCCTCTTTAGCGATCTTATGCATCGGTTGTTTTATATTACTGAATGACAATGATTTCCAAACCGACGAGGACAATGGATAATGGATTCGCTTTAGGCAATGGGGCTATGAAGTGGGAATTAGATAAGCAGTAAAGAGTGAATTTAATTATTTTGGACTTGCCTTGTCTATGAAAGGGTAAAACTTACAGTAATTTAATTAAACAGTATAAGAAAAGGTAAAGTAACATGAGATAACAGATGATACCACTAAATTAGCTTTAAATTCGTGAACATTAATAAGTGGACCATGGACCACGGATTATAAAGATTAAATGTACAATTTTAACTGGGAAAATTTTAAGTTATACGCATTAGGTTCTAAATTTTGCACTGACTCTTAAAATGGGGAATATTCTTTTAGAAGCTTGCTAACTTTGTCATACTGCCATATCAATTTCAAATTTACCTAATTATAAGGCATAATTGGTAGTCTCCTTTTATTTCTCTCATTACACTGCTTTCATGAACATGCGATTCATATGAAGAACTCATTAAATAGTTTTTGTGTGTATATTATAAGGGTTTATAGAGGAACTAGCCGAAGTATCGTGTTGAACAAGCTTTGCTTTTCCTTCAAAGTTTTTGATTCCCTGTCTTTCCACCCGAAAATCTTAATCTACCTCTGTCACATTGCTCCCATTTTCACATACGTCCCAGCGCTACAAACCCCCCTTCTCCCCAACATCCATCCCCACCCCGACAACATCTCCCCTCCTACGGGCCAACCGACCGGGCGGGATGCTAGCCACCACTTCCCAGCGCGCGCACTCTGCACACCCCACCCACTGGCCGCCGCCTCCAACACCCCACCGCTCACCTCCTCTCTGCACCCTCTCAGACCGCTCCCCTTCCCCCTCCTCCCTCTCGCGTTCCTGAATAAAACCGGTAATTGAGAAATTAATATTTGAGGCACGGCGAGCTGGCTGCATGAATATTAACGACGGTGCGGCCGCGGCAGTCTCTTGCACCGTCCATCCCAACATCTCCCCCCGCCCCGTCCTTTCTCCCCCCCCCTGCCAACCCAGGTCTACTCCCTCTCCCACGAACGTTCTTCTCCGCTCACCACACTTTCCCATCCCCCTCCCTCTCTTTTCCCATCTCGCTCTCTCCTTCTCTCTCTTTCGCTTCCTCTTTTCTCCGACCACCGCCGTTCGCTTCACTCCACGGTACGTTACCACGCGTGCACACACTTTCTTTCCTGAATCTATCCATTCCCCTTTTCCGCTCTCACATAACTGCTCTCTTCAGCCTTTAACCCCTCCCCTCTTCCATTTACCCCGGGATTCTGTCCCTACCTCTGGTGCCCTCTCACCTTTTCCTCTTCCTCGCCGAATAGGTACCCTTTTCCGTGAGGAGTCTCCCCCGCGCCGAAACCCATCCCACCCATCAACGCGCCCCGCTCTCGGAAACCCAACTCGCCTCACCCTTGTTTTTATCCCTCCCTCTGGCCAGTCACCACGGAGCACCAACAAACCCCCTCTCCGCCACACCTCTCCTACCGTCCCCCCTCCGGCCCATCCTCCAACACGGCTCTTTTTCTTTAAGCTGAACCTCCGCCCGATCGCCCTCTACCCACACTCCGCCACCAGACCTGGCGGCCTCTTATGTACCTGCCCAAACCATCGTCTCATCTCCTCGCCGTCTTTCCCCCAGCCCGCTTCCAGCCTTATCTTCATGCGACGGCAAATTTCGACCTTTCAACCCACCGCCCTCCCACTCACAAACTCCCTTCTCCCCGAGGCTGCCCTCTTCTTATTCTAGTCTTCACCTCCTCTCTCTCCCTTCCTCACTCCACCCCATCCCCCCGGACGACGATTCCGTTCCACCGTTGTTAGAGTTATGCTAATCCACGTCTTGGTCTCTTTTCATCTCCTCGGCGGGCCTTGCCTTTTGTCCGACTTGAACGCCGTTCTTCCGTAAATTCAACAGCCATTGTTTTCTTTGAACTGTCACTTTTACCGTGATGAACACGATTTCTGACCAGAAAATGGGGTTGATTACAAACCCAGTCACACAGACATGCGTGTTAAACTAGATTTTGTCTACATTTCTTCCACTGAGCGAAAAAAGATAAATAATCATTAAATGCTCGTCTCTGAACAAAATAATTTACGCTAATACTCCAAATTTTTATTTCAGTCACGATCTGGGGGTAAAGGATGTGACGCCGAACACTAATTGGACTTTTATATTCTAATTTCATAAAAAAATTGTCCCATAGGATTTCATTGCCTATCATTAACAAATAATAGCATTTAATCTGTAAATATTAGAAAATAAAGCTGGAAACAAGCAAATATATAAAATTGTTTATACATTCTCATTCAGCGGAAATCATTAATTACTATTATATATATATATGTATATATATATATGTGTATATATATATATATATATATATATATATATATATATATATATATATATATATATATATATATATATATATGTATATATATGATACGAACAAAAAATACATAATTCATATAGTGGCGTAAAATATAGTTATATAGTCTGACAATTGTATCGAATAGGTTTTTTTTCAAATTTTCCAAGAAGATCCAAAACTTTAATCTCAATAAAATATTCCACATAATTAACGTTTTTATTATTCCACGAGGTTGCATTTGTAAGTTTGGAGACATTTAGGATTATTGCGCTCAGTATTCGGTGGCTCTTCATTCTTAAATTCACTAATGGCAGAATTTTCAATTAAAATTGGATGCATCATAAAAATTCCACTACACTGCGAATGTAACCAAAATTAAAAGATTAATCAAAATGGTTGAATTAAAACCAAGAAATATTTCAGCATATTAATCGTAGCGACGATTATATTAGGCAAAGGGTGCAAATAATGGCAGACATTTTAATCTGTGCCTTTATTTTCCCAGACAAATTAAATGCCGACCCACTTCAGATTTTTTTCCTTTTACTATCATAAAATAAAAATCCTTGTTTGGAATAAAACGTATACCTATCTAGAAAGGTCATAAATAAATGACCACGGAGCATTCATATGTACCGGTCAGACGAAGAATAACAGATTAATTCTATTGGATGTAACTAAAAATAATTTTCGTCGGTCAATTTTTTTAAATGAATAAATCTTTCATTACAGACATGCTATTTGAACTTGAAATGTGAATTTGAATCCTCCATTATTAGAAATGCCTTAAAATTGTTTTTTTTTATATCACGTTGCGAAAAGTGGGAAATCCCAGCAAAACCTTTTCACAATTTTTAAATTGTCTAACGTTGAACAAATACTTCACTCAAACTCAATTAACGATAAAAAGTCCATCTTCTAATTTTCTTTTCTACACATACCACATTTTAATTAAAAAGGAACATATTTAACGATAATTTTGTCCACTCACGGCAGTGCTTGACACAAGTACAGGTGCACCACATATCCATCAAGACTTTAAAATCGTGTATCTCTTCTTTTCAAAAGCGGTGTATCTCCTTCCACAAATAACTCCCTCGGGGCACGCGAAGCAGTTACGTTTGGAATCCTGCCAATGTATGCTAAGAAACATCTTTCACAAAAGTATATATAATGTTAAAACAAGTAACCCATTTAGAAAATCTTTCAGCTAAGTATCGAAACAGAATAGTTGGCGTAGGAAGTTTAAATTCTCAAAAACTTGGGGAGTAAACACTTATTTACAAGGTCAGGAATGAATCATCCTTTTAATTTTCCCCATATCTGGCCCAAAATGTAGTGGGCAAGACGTATTTCCTTATCACCGAACTCTAGACGCAGAATTAAAGGGCGTACTCATGACGGTAAAATTCTGCAACTAGCTCACAAAACCATCTCAATAAGCCAATGTATATTTTTGGAGCAGAAAAGACGCATACCTGAAATAAAACCAAGATAATCGTGGAGGTGAAGTTGGATCCAGCCAAAAAGCGCCAAAAACATGAGGTACAAGGCATGGAAAAATTAAGACCGAGGGGTTTTGTCTCCAGGACTCCAAGATTACTAAAACCACGAAGAAGCCGCGCTGGCGCATTTCTTTACCTGACATCCTTCTTCCAGCATTTCGTCAACATGACTCTTAAGAACAGTATAATTGACCTAAAAATCCCTCCAATCATTTAGTCAGTCCTCTAGCCTTGAGGATAACTCCGCGGACCCCATTCTGTCCCCACACCACCTCTTTCAGGCAACACCTGCCGCTCCTCGGCGTCCTCTCCCTTCTCGACCCTACTCCACTTTCCTTCGAAACACACCTACCTCAGAAAACCTCCCTGTAGCAACTTCTTCCTCGCCATCCTAATCATTATTTTCCCCTAAAAATCGTTTCCCTGCTGCGGTTCGCTCAGTCATTTTTTCTCGCATCATTGACTTTCCATCCCATTCATGACGCACCTTCTATCTTTTCAACCAACTCTTAACAACCACTGAATTTCCCTCTCTCTAAAAGCTGTCTGTATGGGTTTAAAATATCATTTTCATTGTGCATATGGGAGATTCAACACAACTTTCTTTTCCAGAGGATAGAAGTTTTACAGTCATCTAGCTTCGCTATACAGCAGTCTCATCTATATTCATGCTACAGTTTAGCGAAACTAATCGACTGCAAAAATTCTATCCTGTGGAAACGCAATATTATATTGATTCTTCCTGGTGCATTAGAATAGAATTCCAAAATTATTGACTTCGACTATCACTCAAATCATTTTTATAATAAACAAACCGAGAAAATGAGGAACTACCTATTGTTGAATAATTTGAGAGAATGAGATTTTTGCATGTGTCATTCTGCCCTAGAAGCGACACTAACGGAACCATTGCAAAGCATTATGCTCGCCTTTATGAAGAGAATAATTTTTCTTATCTGCATGAAGAAACTTTACCAACATTTAACTGTAGAGAAATATTAAAATACCGCTTTATTGGCAAGAGTGTTATGTACTACTTTTAAAGGGTAACCCACTCGCCAGCTCAGTGAAGTTCAAATGGGTACCGAAGTCAGATGCAATAACGACTCGATGAGTGCACTCGCGACCTAAGCAAGACAGAGCCTTAATTCTCTCGGGGGACGTTACTGAGAACCTGGTAATTTCAGCAAACGGGGAAATAAAGACAAAGGAAGTAGAGGATTGGCTTATGATGTGCTCTCAGAGATAATTGTCTTTTAACAACTAGAGACGATGAATAGCAAGACCATAATTGCATCTTTAAGTAGTTTCATGGAAGGGCGTTATACAATTATTTTTCTCTTTCCAACAAAAAATTCAATAGTTTTGTCTAAAATTAGCTAAGAAAATCAATCGAGGATCATTAAAGGCGCGACGTAAAGAAAATAATAACCTGTGGCATGGTTAGCTACGCTGTCTGTCATTTAATCATAATAGTCAAACGTAATATTTAAGTGTGCTTCCTTTTCATGATTTCTCATCCACATATGATACAGAGATTCCCTCTCAATATAATATTTTAAAAGTCTAAAATATTATCAACTTAAATAATAAAAAATAAAATATCACATCTAAATAATACTATTATTAACTTAACTAAATCTTAATAAAATAAACTTAGCCAAAACACCCTCTACGTATTCGCAAATTTATTTGGGTACCAGCGTGGAATCACATCTTCCTTTTCCTAGCACGTATGATGTAGTGCAATTCAAAATAATAACACATGTTCATACTGTGATTTCAAATTGTATCAGGCAAATGTGAACAAAAGTTTTCCAAAAAAATGCGAAAAAGTCTTCTAATTGAAGGCGCCTCATTATATTTAAGTGCACTCTATAAATTTTCAAGTTTTCTCAAAGGTTGAAGAAATATGAATATATCCAAAAGCTCATTCATAAACAAAACATTCGCATTCCAATAAAATTTTAAGCATTTTTACTGTATATCTGAGCCCCTTAAATCGACCTCGAAGTACCTGTTCGTTATTCAGCATCGAATCCAATGGATGTTAATCATTCTTCTTCGGCATTTACTCCCAGTATATAATATTAAAATCGAGTGAAAAGAAAATTCACAAATTGAAGAGAAATGTAAAGCTTAAGACAAGCATAGAATAACTATAAAAAAAGGAAAGGATTTCGAAAGATTGCACACAATGCACAAGTGACACAGTATTGGGAGATAAAATGCAGGCGATGACGAAGGCTGCATTCTCACAAGGAGCCCTCGAACAAACAACTCACTCCACCTCGCGCATTTCATTCACACCCTCTCCTCCTCCGTCCCCCTCGCAACCTCTCTTCCTCTCCTCCCTCGATACTAACACAAATGGCGTACCATTTTCCAGAGGTACGCTCAACGTCCCTCCTCCTTCGCCCGCCTCCTGCTCCTCGAAGTAGCGAGTGAGCGCGAGAGATTTTGCACAGCAGCGCCCTCCAGAAATCTCTTTTTACCGATGCTCATTTTCTCCCCCCCCCCAAACGGACCAGAGGCCGCTATTTCCCCATCCACTCCTCTAAAACCTCTTCCCACACCATCCTCCACCCCTACGAGACTAACGCGACCCCGTCTCCTGTTAAAACCCATTCCTAACCCCTTTCATCAAGCGCCTTGGCCCATCGTTCCCTTCTCTCCCTCTCACTCATACATCCCCTCGCCGACCCACTCCCCTCTCGACTCACCTCCATTTACGCACATCCCCACCCACACCTCGCAGAGTAAGAGAGAGAGATTGCGAAGAAAATCCCTTCTTTTCCATCCATTTTCCAAGTGCCTTCTCTCTGCTCTGTCCCCATCCCCCGGGCGCCGCGGGGAACTGAGGTGATGTACCACGGGTTAGGAGTGCGCGACGCAGACGAAGGATGGTCGGACGTATTTGACGGAGTGGGGTAGGGAAGAAGATAAGGGGAAAAAAGACGGGTTAAGTAGTGCAGGGCTAATGTATGCACCCAAATAAGAGCGGGGAGGTTGGAGGAGAAGGCGTAAAATGCTGGTCGGAAGGGGTGGCGTGGAGGGATGCGAGGTGGGGGGGGGGAAAGAATGAAAAGCGGGGGAGAGAATCGGTGCGCGGGATAATTGCGGAGAGAGGGTTTGAGCGAGCAAGAAGAGTTTGGCGCGAGAGCAAGGAGGTTTTTGGTGCGGGGGTGAGAAGGGGGGGAGAGCAAGTGGGCGGAGCGGATGTGGCGTGGCGGAATATGGAGGGTTGAAGGGCAAGGGAGATGGGGAACGGAGAGGACGACTGGATGTGCATACGAGTATGTGGCTGCTGCCTGTGTGCACGCGGGTGAAATTTCGTGTGCCCGGTATGTGGGCGCGTGTGTGCATTGGCCGGAGCGGAGAGGGGGTTGGGAAATGCCTTCAAGGGGGGGCAAGGGGGAAGGAGGCAGGGAGATAGAGAGGGGGAGGAGGCGTGGGGTAGGTGAGGCAGCCAAGCAGCCCTGGGGGCTTGAATGCGAGAAAAGGGAAACGGAGGACAATGCATTCGCGCAAAAATGAAAATAATGGAAAAAGCATGGCCGAGATGAGGACTAAAAGGGTTGTGAGACTCATGTGGAAAAGAAATGCATGGCGAAAATAAAGTAAAATGGGTATGGCAATAAAAAAAGGGAAGACTCCTCTCTCTCTCTTTCTCGCTTTACCTCTACCTATCTCTCACTCTTCCCCCATCTCTCTTCCACCCACATCCAGACGCACCTCTTGCTTTCTTGCCCCCGTCAACCTTCCACACTTCTTCAGCCCCTTCCCACTTCTCCCCTTCCTTCACCCGCCAGCATTCCACAAAAAACTGATTCCCACCACTTCTTTCTCTCTCTTCAAAAAGGAGTTGATGATACTCCATTTTTGGGATAATTGTCATTATTAAGACTTTTTTATATCACGTCAGTTCAACTTTTCCCGCAAGAAAACGGAATAGAAAGAGTGGGAGTAAGAGAGAGAGGGAGAGACAGACAGAGACGCAGGCGAAGGAGAGGGGGCACAAGGGATGAGGGCTCTTGAATACTCGAAATGTTCCGCGCGGAATGTCAATGGAAAAGTGCGGAAAAAATACTCCGCGGGAAAGAGCGTCGAGACGGGAAAAACAAGACATCGACGAGAAAAATTTTAAATCACATTTACAACCCGAGTTTGCCTTCCTCCACCCCCTTTCCCTCAATTCTTACTCCTCTCCCTCTCTTTCTCGAGTGTTGAGAAAATTCTAAGAAAAGTGCTACGCACGGCGCCTTTTCTTTTACATTAAATTATGAAACATTCTTAAGCAGGGGACGGCGTACGAACGTTTTCACTCGAAGTTCGAGTCGTTAGACTAAGTTCTGTTAATATTAAGGAGAGGAATATTCAGTTTCCGTGCAACATATATATATATATATATATCCATACATTCTCGTATTTCAATCTTTCCATAGATTTGAACGCCATTCAGTTAAAAAAAAATATTTTTTACTTCTAAGCCAATGTAGTCGAAATGACTTGGGCGTTGAAATATTTCAAATAACCGTATATCACAAAGAAAAAAAATTGTATCACGAGTTCATATCAAACTGTAGAGAAATAATGCCACCCCACAATACCAACACGCCAAAAGTTTTAATGTACAAGTATATTTTCCATAAAAAGTCATGCGAACGCATTTGAAACTCGAAATTTCAAAATATTATTTTATGAGAACAAACGCCAAATATGAATGAAAATAAGACAGAAAAAAGAGAACGGCCACTTCTTCGGACTACAGAATTTCAACGGGTCAACGAAGATACCCGTAATGATTGAGTTTTGAAGAGTCGAGAAACGAGAGGCATAAAGTGAGACATTCTTTTATTCCCGAGAAAACGTTGAGTATTTAGTTGAATATTTAGCGTCTGGATTACTAAATCGAAGTCATGAACATCTTCACTAAATACTTGTATGAGACACCAACTTAAACTCCGGCAAGTATACATGAAACGCCGCGGAGCAGTTAAAGAGAGGTAGAGATGGAAAGATAAAATTGGAACTTCAATTTCAAAATAGGAGGAAAATTGGAAGAAAGGAAAAGATGCTAGAAGATTTTACTTAAAAGATAACTAATAAGAGAAAGTTCCTTTCGTGAGAGCTATTTACAAAGACAGAGCGGGATATGTACATTAAAATTATTTTCGGAGAGGATATTTATAAACACAGCAGTAAAAATTCAATAGATTATTAACCCTATCACCTAACAGACCGGTGATATATGTCAATAAGGAAACAAAAAAATGATATGACACAAGACCATCACCACGAAAAAATGAATGCCTACGCTCAAAACAGCTTATTGAATGCCAGTGCCACGAGTACCTCTATTATAGCTTTTATAGAGCACAAAATAATACTACATAAAATCATACGCGAAATAAATAATACGTTGTAGGTGGTGAATATAGTGATGAAGGCACAAGAAACATGTCACCAACTTCCGCAAGGCTGCAGGTCATTTTTATCGTTCTTCAAGACGATTCCAGAAAAGATACCAGGCGGTAAGAAAGTAAACAGCCATAGGAGATGAAATGGTAAAAACAATGGCTATTTGGAATAAATTGTATTTGTTAAGTAGATTGTACATAATGAAAAGCTGAAAGTAAGTTAACTTTACGATCTGGAATCAAAATGGGCAATATCGGAGATGGCCTAACAATGAGGAATAGTGAGGTTTAAGGAATAATTATTGATCAGGTTTGTAGGTTGGCATGGAAATATAAGAGGACATGTCTTTTCGTGAATTGACAAAATATTCTTTGGAACGAATAAGAGCAATAGGGTACTCTGGAAATGGAAGAGTCTCCAAACAGTTAGGAGAAGATGAGTATGGAATCTTCTTAGGCCACCAATCCAATTTTACCACAGAGCTTAACGCACATATCCCGTTCTTATCAGTTATAAATTCAATGTTTTTGATTTATTTAGTCGGAGATGAGGTGTCGTAAATATTTTCCTTATTACATCGTAGGAGTGTTGTAGCTTTATACTTTCATTCACGCTCCCATCCCCAACCTATTTTTCACTTGAATTAAATCAACGGCATAGAGACCAAGCTATTGCAATACACTAGTTTCGACTTCCGTAATCAGGAATAGCATTCAAATTTTAGAATTGGCTTATTCCATCTATTGCTACGTAGTTAGAAAAAAATTATGGATCATAAAGTTCCACATTCCGAAATTGATTGATTCAAAATAACATTTTGCGTTAGCCTGGAAATCTTAAACATTTGCTACTATAGTCGGTGACAAAAAAATGAATGACTTTATGGTTCTTAAGCAAAAAAAAGGAGTAAAGTAAACGTAAAAAATGCCGTTCGTTTTATAAAATATTATATAATAAATTTCGTTAGTAAAGTAATTTATAATCCCGACTTCCATTTCACAATATTTCGCTAAAGTCCGAGAACTACCTACCTCTGCGGAAGGTTTAATAAGAATTTTGACTTGGTAACAGAATGTTCGCATGCTTTTTCACCAAAAAGTTAGTTAAGCTACAATTTGAAAGACAAGGGGAGAGTTAAACACTAGCATTTAATGTTACAAAATTTTAACTTGCTAACCAGCTTACCTTTGGATGAGCTCTCCTGGGGAAGGCTACCTTCGGGTCAATCTGTCAACCAGAAAGAAAAGAATAACATTATTTCTTTGTTTGTTAAGACATTTCTATTGATAATAAGAACATGATTTAAATCAGAACTTAATTCTAACATAATATGGAATTAAATATTATAAGCATGAAAATAAATTCGCTATCCAATATTAAATTATGGGAAAAGTCACGCACTTTGCGAAGTACAATCTGGATTATTTAATTAATTGTATCCAACTTATTTTTGTGAAAAACCATATTTTTTACACAGTTCAATGAAGAAGTCGCACATCTATGTGGAATAACAATCGGTATGTTTTCATAAAAGTAACAAAAATAAGTATACAAAAATAATTTTTTTAAACAAATTATCACCAAATTTAGGAAGAAAAACATCGAGAGGCAGTCAACACTTTAACAAGGCCTATCGTTTCTCACATTGACAAGTCCTAACATTACTCGATCAATACACGTACACTTCTCAAGCGTTCTTATGCAAACTTATTATATAGCCCATCTATTCAATATGAAAACAAGGAACCGTTTGTCAATTTCATGATTTTATTTCAATGTAAGTCTGAATTGAATTAGTGTGTTACATAGAAATGAGTAATTCCTATTGGTTAAGAACTGCCCTCTAGAGAGATGCGATCCCACAAGTAAATGCACAAACACCACCTATATTGATTAGTTAAAAGAGCTGGAGATGTAAAACTGGATTCAGGAGTAGGTTTCATGCCGCATAATGTGTACAGATGTATCAAGCTTAACGTTTCTTTCAATGCGCTAATAACCAAATATGGATAGAAAAAAATTTGAGACACTTATCTTGTGGAACTTGCTAATTATTGAGATACAATTTTGTGTACCTTTGATAATTATGTGAGAACATAGGAACTGGTCAAGTGCTTTAATATTCTGTGTAAAATTCAAAAGTACCAAAAAATAAATACGTTATCTATTCACATAGGATAGCCACAATGAAAACGATTCAAATTTTGGGAAAACATCTGATTCTATTAGGCAATATGATACGTATCGATCCTTTATGAGACTTCGACATATAATCTCGTTTATGTCTTGCTATACAGTATTACTATTAAGATAAATTTATAAGATTAATTATTTTAAGGGGCATAGTACCCTAGTAAGGGGCATAGTAGTGCACCCTATGCACCCACGATCTATCTTCAATACGTTTTCCGACCATCCGAAAATTGGAAAATATAATTCACACATAAAATACTTATTTCACACATTAATTTAATCAATTATTTCACAAAAGTTATTATTTAGGGGTCAATAAGTATTACTAATTAAATTATAGGAATTAACATAGAAAGAAAATAAGTGAGATAATCCCAGCTAACGTATTTTAGAACTTATTTACATCCTTTGCATGGCATTCAAATTGTTTTCAGGTAGAGTTGACTTTACATTTATTCTGATATGAAATTCCACCATGATTTTTAAAATATTTTATCCAATAAATATTTTCATATCAGATGTATTTATACAAAAAATGGCTAACTATGAAACAAATAGGATTTGACCATACACAGATCATAGTCTAGAAGCATTCAAATTAAATTCCTCAACAACTAACATCGTATGAACCTTCAACACTATAGAATAATTGAACTTGAAAAATTCACCCTTTTTGGAGGATTTACATACCAACAGTGGCAGGCTAAGCATACAAATTTGAGCACAAAACAATAAGCCATTCGCAAAGTGAATAGCTCAGCCCTAACATCAATAATTGTGCAGAATAATGGTTCTGTGTCATTTCGTAAAATATCTTACAACATATATACAACTAGAAGGAACTTTTGAATAGAGTAATTCCAATGACCGGTAGAAGCTCACATAGCCATCCTAGCAAGGATACTAAAGACTGGATAGAGATTGCAAGATGGCCTATGGGCGATGCGAGTGGATATACCGATAATTAGATGGGTTAATGATTGAGCTCGTGTAATTGTGTGGACTGGGGCAGGGAATGTGTGTTGTTAGAAAAGATAAACAAAAATGAGGTTTGATTGGCGGAACAAAATAAAGAATGAAAATACAAGGAAATGACAATAACAGGCTAAAAAGAAACAATTATATAATCGATGCAATGGAAAAACTCGGAAATTTATAACAAATCTAGCTATTTAAAAGTAAACGCAAAAGTTCTTCATGAAGTATTCTAGGGTCTTCCACGGGGTCAGGGGTTCTATGTTGGTCGACGGTTCGATGTCCGACTCGTACATCGTCCTCGGGGTAGGACGATGCACGAGTCGAGCATCGAACCGTCAACCAACATGGAACTCCTGACCCCGTGGAAGACCCTAGAATACTTCATGAAGCAAATACGCCGGGAAAACACCGGATCTTACGACAAGAGTTCTTCTTTGAGACTTCTCATCTTCGTTTTTGTCTCATAGTGGTCATTAGTTGATAATCGTACAACCATTTCAACCCAAAGAGTACTTTAATAGCCATAAATACTTATAAGTGCAACAAATCTGGAACCCAATTAATGCTTAACTAAGCCCCTTTAACTCCTTAATGTGCACTTGCAAGGAAACTTTGCCTTTGATAGAATAATTCCAAATTTGGAAGGGTAAAATGTTGATCGATTGGTAGAGTTTTCTTTACATCTTTTTCTACAAATGGTACTAACATTTAATTTCCACCGGATCGTAATCGAAAAAATAGGTACTGAGTTACATGCTACAATTCCAATTGTATTGTGGTACGTTTTTATTTACACTCATTTCATAGACATGCTATTTTGGTGGGTGGCTGAGCTAATGCATTACCAATTTTATCGAAGTATTATTAAAGAAATTAGTTTAGTACACTAATGACAAAGTATTTTATCGTGATATTACGCAAATGGAAAATCATTTCTGAAAAGAAAACTTGAAAGACCTAGTCTGACGTTGACAAACGTCAACAGAAACGGGAATTTAACTTACTACACGAGAACAGCCGAGGAGTCTGGAGAATTTTTATGGGATAAGGGGGAAAGAATAGGGTAAAGGGATGTAAGGAATCTCAAAGTGGATTGGTAAATCGGATTCTGGAGCTGAAAAAGATGGGAGACGGAATATGTGTCCACCATGGATTCCTACCCCAAACCACCCTCTCCCCCGCAACTCTCTTAGCCTCGCCCATTCTCTTCACCTCACTACCATCCCTTCCACTTCTTTCGCACTTCCCGCCCTCTCTCCACCCCTAAATCCTCACTCCCCTTTCAAATCCTCCCACCCACCCGAAGAGCACACACGCGCTCACGCACTAGGGAACGTCCATATTGTCATCGCATCACAGCCCACCCTGTGGTCCGACATCACTCCTCATCTCAGAGAGATTCTGTGTTCCATTTTGTGCCTTTTCATCCCTCCTCTGTCCTCCAGCCCCTATTTCACTCTCTCCCACTCTCCTCAGAGTCCATCTCCCACTCATCTTGCTCCATTTCTTCCTCTTCTGGATGGTATAAAAGAGGTAGAAAACGACGGGGATATATTCTTGAAAAAAATTGAGGTCGGTCATTTTGTTTCAAAAAATAATCCCTTAGGGCGTAACGCATTTAGGAAGAAGAGTATAGGCAGAGAGCATCCTACAAATTCCAGATACCTAAAATCAACAAATTTCTCGGTACATTCTATTACTGCTAGCGAGTAATGGAGTTCAGAGAAGGACTTCATTCGATTAGACCATGCACACCATAACTATCAAAACTGGTTACGCGCGACCAATATTATTTTAAATACAAGAAATTAGGTTTCTTCAAATATTTATCCGCACGAGATGAGCTATAAAAGACTCAGAGGGAATGAAAGAAATCATGGCAAGGCGGTATGAGGATCTTGATCGCGAGCTATTCACCGGAACCGGCTCTTTCATCAGCGGTGTTTGTTCTCCTTCAAACCTTCCAGTACACGCCTCCTTCCTTTCCTCCCACACTATTCCTCTCTCTCTCTCTTTTATATCCTTTCGCACAAAGACCAAATAAAACCTTTTTCACAGAAAAAAAAGAAACTCTTTCACGTCGCTTTTTATCCTACTCTCCTTTCCCGCTCTCCCCTCCCTCTTTTATATCCCACAAATGGGATGCCGTTCCCGCACAACCTCATCCAGCACACACGAATGAATACGGAGGGAAAAAAGCAAACACACACAGAGAAAGACGGAAAAAAGACCTGGAGTAGCGCGTCCGGCGAGAAGACGGATCGTAACACTTTTCACACTTTGAGAAAGGGAACTCATTGTGCGGACGTATGTGACTGAAAGGATTTTTTTTCCAGCGAGCAGTAACAAAAAGAAAAACCTTCCCTTATTCCTTTCCTTGCACACACCAGGCCTTTCCCTCCCCTCTAATATCTATCTCTATCTTAGTGCTGGAAGGACCCCGGATCGGTGAATCGGAAGACGCCCTCCGTCCGAATTCCCGCGTCTCCTTGAGCGCACATTTCGTCCCCCTCACACTCACTTCCCACATCTCTTCCACTGCGACATTCGTCTCACTTCCACAGAATCCCTTCTTAATACGGCGAGCGAAGTTTTATTTTTGCGAAAGAAAAGACACGGCTGCGAGTGTATTACTGAACCTTCATTTCCTGCGCTTTCGGCAAAGACTTTAAATCTGTGCTTCAATTCATTTTGGAGAAGGAATTGGTGGGTTCTCGAAATTATTCACGGTGACGGTTTGAAAGAAATTTGATGCGAAATCACGATATCAGTGAGACACACTCAAAATTTATACAATTCCCTCGTGTAATTTTAAATGATATCAGACAAAAAATTCATCAGGACGATCGGATAGCCCCAAATAATGCTGTATTTACTGCTCTATTACTATTAACTCTATGAATTTATTCCCACTCATGTCTGGCTCTCTTGTTGTAATTTTTTTACTTTTCGCGAAACTGTATATCACTGGATGTACCCTTGCAACAATCATTTGCTCCTATAAATAGATCATGGTCACAGATAATCATTGAAAACATCCTACGACGTAAAAATTAAAATTAGTGCAATCAAATGTGATTCCCCTCATTATTCGCGGTTATTTTGGGATAAATATAAAATCCAATAATATATTTTTTTAATTATGGCACAATTTTCTCCAATGTTACCGGCATCTCAACTATCATCTTCAATAGTTTTAGCAAATATACCTGACTAAATAACGAAGAGCAACCATTTAAATATTCCATTAAGAGCTGAAACAAATATTTCTCGATATTATGAACTTTTCTCGCAAGTATCCAATAATATTAATTCCACATTTTTTTAAATATACCCCAAAATAGATTTACAAAATTTCAAATTTGTTTGCTCTTCCAGACGCAAATTACTCGTATAATGGCCATCTATGAGAGTCACAACACTTCCATGATAATATAACAGAATGCATAGATTTTATGTCATTGAAATACATCGTAAGAAGGTGTTTAGTAATAGACAAATGGGGGATGTGGAATTTTGAATTGGAGTTTGCTTGCAATGATTGTTGAAACGCTTTTCGTCGGTAGAACATAGGTGGTGAGTTTTGTCAGTTGACAAGTGTAGAGACGCGAAGGGAGTGAAGGTGAGCCACGTTGCTGTGTGGGATCTCGTGGTCAGGTACGGGTAAAAGGACAAGTTTTATACCAAAATATTGTTATGTAAATAGAATATTAAAAAGTGTCTCGGAAGTAGAGAGATTAAGGGGTAGCGCGGAAAAGTGGAAAGCTTTGAAATATTAAGAAGAAACTGAATGAAGCATAAAAATAGCGATCGAATAAAAGAGTAGACAAGCTATAGAGTACGAAGGGAGCGGATTTGAAGATTATCGGAGGAAGGCAGTGCCAGGAATATTTGAATGTCGAGAAAGGTTGACACAATAGACGAAAAACGATAAAAAATGGTGGCTCTCACCATCAAGATGAAAGAAATTGTGCATGAGAACTCTTTTTGGCGATTCTCAAAGAAACGCTATGTTTTCCACGACATATACCTCACATGAAAACTTGGTCATTTTTAAATGTAAACATGCTTTTTGACCATTGAAATTTATTTTTCGGCCAGCATTATAACAAAAAGCAATGGGATGGTAAACGGTGACGTTCAACATTTTTAAATTATTCATTTTGAATTTCAATTTGAAGCGTTTCTAAATAAATGAAATAATGGCGGATAAACATTTTTTCGACAGAATCACACATAAAGTCAAAGCAAACTGAAATATTAACACTTTTCAACATCTAATACGGATAATAATGCCTTGCTAAGCGCATACACGACTTGCTTAGCAAGACAAGACAGTGTAAACAAAAAGGAGAGAAATCGGTTTTAGACTGAAATTCATTTTTTTTCTTTCCATAAGAAGTTTTCACATATGTTACCGATGATATTTAGTATTAATTAGCCAATGAATTGATTTTTATCTCTGCGGTGAACAAGTATATTCCGAATAAATACTTAGAAACCAAGTCACGGAACTAACAAAGAAAAAATCCAAAACAAGCTTAATTTTGAATATGGAAAAGGAATTAATTTCAAAACCATACATTAACTAAAATGTTAATAGCTAAATAACACATCTACTCAAGTAGTCCAATAAAATACTACGTTACATGTGATGACTTTTAACGCGAACTTCACAGTAGAAATATTGCAGATATGAAAAAAATTAATATTATAAATTCATAACCACAAATATACATCTTACTTTTATTGATATAAATTAACCATTTTTTAAAAACCTGTCTCTTTTATTGATAGGAGCAAGGAGTTTTTTTCCACCACGAAATAAATAAATTCGACCAATACATGTACCTTCTAAAAAGAATAAATGTCCTCGATTTTTCAAGTCCATCCTTTTTTCCCAATAATTTTGGGAAGCCAAAATCTAACCTGTCAATTGGATGAGTGATGGTGAATGCCTTTAAAAATATATCGTCGGATAAATATACCCAGCCTCTTTGGCGACATGTGAAAGCTCCGTGCCCGTTAGCATTTTCCTTTCGTCTTTATTCCTTTTCATATTACTATGCCGTCGAATTTGGAGGAAAAGTGCAGCTTTCTCGCCTGGCTCTGAGAGGATGTCACGAGAACTGGAAGGGACACGGGTACCGGGCGGTGTTATAGGACTAAGGGCCGCTTTTCGACGATAACGTAGTGCCTACCTACCCCAGGACGCCCATTCACAGTCGATGCGCAGAATACATGGCCACAGCTGAGTGCATGAAAACTTCTTCGGAAGATACCCACTTGGATAACCAATACCGCTACGCTTATGGTCACTTTCTCGTCCTACATACCTATACTCGCACCCACGCTCAAGTCAAAACCCACAAAATTCCCCAAGCAGTCTAGTGGCAGCAGAGATAAAACGGTACAGGGCGACATATTTTCGTTGTATTTTAAAGGCATTTTCAAACTTGAGATCCTAGGAGATTTTATAAATCGGAAGGTTGAACCCTTTCCCAGTTTTTCCGTTAACGTCCAGAATATTCCTCTGTGTATACCCATAAGGATTGTACCTCTTTGTACATATGTATTTAAACAAATAACACCTTAGTGACATCTTTATGTACAATACTGATTTATCTACCCCGATCTACATCAAAATCCGCTACAGTTTTTTTCAATACTGCACGAAAAAAGGCACCAGGTATCCATTAGTCATTGTTGAAGTTGACAGCAGTAGCGTGTCAACTGGGAAACTTGCATATGGATATTGCCGTATAATATGAATCCAATACACAGTTTTAAAAGTAGAAAAATTTGCTATTACCTAATTACTTAATGGCAAATATTTAAAATTTCGAAATCACCTTTCTCATTTTTTTTTCGCTAAAATATTCCCATCTGAGTTACGCATATGTTTCAGAACAGTGAGAAATTATAATTATTTTTGATGACCAAAATATAGTTTTATATAGTTTTAACTGATGGAGGAAGTGAGAGTAACCATTAATAGAAAACTAACACAAAATAAGTACGCTCAATTTCGATAACAGCTATACATTTTTCAGTTTTTATAGCGAAAGATTCGACCAGGCACATAATACACTGCCTGGTAATTCATAAAGTTTACCAATAAAAGAAAGAGGCATCTAAAAGCTCCTGTTGGGATAAAAAAAATATGAAACAAGCATCTGTAGGGACAGCAATGGAAGCAATAAAATCAGAGTACAGTCACGAGAAGAGGATAAATAGCCGAAGTTTTTGAGACCCCTTACAAATGGTGTGGATATCGAAACGATAAGTGAAAAGGGAAGGCAAGAGACATTGGGTGAAGTTTAGTCCGCCCAATGGGACGGCGAAGACAGGGAGAAAATATGAAACCTCCCAGGAAAGGGGGATCTGGGACGGAAGATGGGATAGTGAGGGATAACACAGAAAGTCTCGAGTGGACAGTAAGAGTGGAGTGCTTTGATAAATGGAAAAAATGAACGAAGACTGTGGAAAATAGTCTATAATCTAGGAGAGAAAGAAGTAATGTTGCTCTATGAATCAGTAAATTTTCCAATGCTTCGGTTAAAAATCCGACATTCCGAATCAGTTTGGCAATAGTGTTGGAATAATGTATGAGATGAGGAAGTATCTTAAATGATGTAAAGATTCTCTGACCCACATGTATCGGAGGATAAATTTATGATATTGTAAATTAATTTTATTAAAACCGATTCCTCCATAAGCTATTTTAAGGGGCCACTTTACATATCGCATTATAATAAAAAATAACCTAAATTTTATCCCCTTATCTTATAGATGAGTAGGAAGAGTATTTTCTAGAGCTTCATAAGCTTGCATGCAAATTATGACACTGGATTAAGAATAAATGGGAAAATACAAAAAGAGGAGATTATTCCTTTCATATTTTAATTCACTCTCAATTAAAACACTCTGAATGATATTCCAAATGAATACCCCTTGGATTTAATGATAGTTAACCCCAAGGCCTTAGTATTTAATCCATGTGCAATTCATTTGGAAGGAAAGCAATTTATAAAATTTTGAATGGTTAGCTCTATGGATAGAAATGTAAAATGCCTTCCATATTGGTGAGAGACTCGAAACGGTAAAAATGCTGATAAATTGTGCCATCTGCCCCTAGATAACCGCTCGTCGAATCTATAGTATGTGGATGCCTCTGAATTCCTCAAGTGCCGACAACTGTATCCCAGGAAACTGATGAAATCCCATTTTTTTGATGAATCATTTTTTAGCTATACCTTTACCATATTTAAATCTATTGTACCTCATAAATTAGATTAGTTTAAGCTTGAACAAGCCCATAGCAAAACTAAAATAACTATATAATTCCAAAAACTGATCAATAATGACATGTGGACAGATGAATTTTCAAATCTGAAAATTCTATGGTAGCTTAACTATAGAAAATTTACATTCTGTGACTCATGCTATTATAACCAGTTCGTGTACTGATAGGAGAAATTTTCTTCCACTCTAATTTATGTGTGAAATATAAAATTCTCATGTTTTTCAGCACTTTGCGACCATTTCCAAAATGATTTGTAGACATAGTGTAAAATCGCTTTAGGAACCACGTATATCCATAAATACTCGCCATCTCTTAACTTTGGATTCCAATAATAACTAGTTTTATCTACACCTATTTCCAAATACAAGGATGCTCAACAATAGCCGTATCTTAGGAAGGAGTAATTCGACTATAAATGTAGCATTAATAAAAGGATGATATTTTATTAATTAAATGTGTCATTATTATTTAAAATGAAAATTTAATACTTTTTCATCTAATAAATGTTATATACTTTTTGGGTTCTCAACGGTTTACTCATTAGTTAATTCGATCAATCGTTCGATTTACTTTAAATAATTAGACAAGTTGACATATTTTAAAAGTATATAAGGGATTATAATAATACCATAGAGACAAGTAATGGTTTTAAAACGATAAGAAGAGCATATCGGAAATTATTAAAAGATTTAGTTTTACCACCAAAAATGAAATACATAGCCAATTATCGTCATCAATTGCAATTTTCTTATGTTTCATGCGCACCATTTGATGAGAGCTTTGAGAAGAATGCATCCCACCTATCACATAGTTTATGGATCAGCCAGAGACAGGTTGACAGCAGTAGATTTCAAATGATGTACTTTTAGACTTATAGTTTAACCATTATCACAGAGGAATTTGCAGGGTACGTAAATAATAATTCCTTAGAATTTAATGAAAACAAAACTTATATAGTTAGCCCACATTATTCAGTGAATTCGTTTTTATCTTCGATTTTACCGAGCGGCAGTTTAATACTTGCTTTTCGTATATAAAATTAAAAGATGATTCATGAAGCTGCTATGACAAAGGGCGGTCACTTTTCCATTGGTGTATTTTTATTTTGAAAAGCCCGTGAAAATGAAAGCGCCATTATTCCGAATGAAATTTTGTTGTTTTGGAAACAATAGACCCGTTTGTGTGCGCATAATACAGCACGTAAATTTGCTGAGTTCCCATTGTCGCACTGTCACTCCGTCGTGAAAGCGTTTTGAAATGAATTACCGCCCTTTATTATGAATCGAAATTTCCGTGGTTTTGTTGCACGCTTTGCTGAAAAATTAAGTATTTACTATTCGCGAATTCAAAATTTTGGTAAGAACATCTCGCATTTAACTATAAAAAAAATGAAAAGCCTACCGTTTAAATTAATACTCTAATCGTCACTCCATACAAAATAATTTCTCTCCACGGGAGAAATCGCAACATTTCACTGGTAATCCGGACATAACAATTTTTCTCTCCTTTCAAACGTTGAGCGACAGAATATGCTATCACCCTCAAGAGTGTACATTCGATCCAAAGCTTTTAAAAAAAAAATGCTCACCAACTGACGCAGCGTAAATACCTCGCCCGTCCGCGTAAACAATTCCCAAAGCCTTCAAAACCTTAAAAGAAACCATTACGCGCCCTCCAAAATTCCTCCTGAGAAAATGTTTATGGGAGAGGAGAAGAGGGTATAAAACGTCAAGGTGGATAAGGGCGGCCATGAGCAGCGCGGCAAAAGGGTGAGGACGCAAGCTGATGCTGTAGTATGCTGATGACGCAGGTAAGAATCCGGGATTAAGTCGCGAGACAAAGACAAAGTGCGCGTGCACGGTAATGGGAGGAAGCTCGTGGAAACGAATTGAGAAGAGGGCACGGGGAGAAAGTAAAAGGGACGATCCAAACTGTGGAAGGGACGGGGACGGAGGCATGAAATTACAGCGGAGGGGATGAGCGAGGAAGTGACGTGCGGGCGGGTGAGAGCATCCGAGAGAAGCACGAACGGAAAGATTGAGGACGGGGAACTAGATCGCTGGAGGAATTAGGGGATCCCTGTAAATTTCTTCAACCGCGGTTTTCTCAGCGCAGGCATTATTTCTTGCACTAAACGTACCACCCATGTTTCATAATCCTTGGAGATGTTGAGCGATATCAACTGTTGAACCCTTGCAGTAGAGGACAGAAAATTGATTTATGAATGCATCTAGAGCACGAATTTATGTTATCTTTTTAATTTTAAAACATTTGTGATGAGAAAAGTGTTGCTTCCAATGAAATTGCGTCATACTATATAAAGTTTTGAAGCTCGATTGCAGCGACCCAAATTAAAATCCGAGGAAAGGAAATTAAACGTATTGAATTGCCAAAACGCTGCCATCATAAGGAAGAAGGATAAACTCTACCATCAACATAATTTAAGCAAGAATTGATATGACTCAGCATATGTCGCCAGCTGAGTATGCTCCCTTTATTCCTGCCCTTGTTTTCACGCATGCCTGTTAATTAGAACGTTCAGAGGATAGGCCGGATACCACTCTCGTCCGGCAACAATTAGTGCTCACCAAATGAATGAATTGGAACAAAAATAGTCAGTTCGGGAGAAGTATGCCTGGTTCAACATTTACTTTTAAGGTAGCCGAACCACGACGGGAGAAATGAGGGGTGTGCTTATGGGATAGGGTTGGTTGGATGGATGGACCAGGAGGGAGGTGGCTGGAGGTAATGAATACAAAAGGAGTTCAGAGAAGAGAACGCTCTCATTTGTAGAAGCCCGTCGTTGAATATGTGGCAAGGAAAATACACAGGGCAAAAGAGAGAGAGAGACGGGGAAGGAAAGGGGAGAGAAGTGGAGAAGGGAATATAATGGTTTCAAGCCCAGATAAACAGTGAATATCCATATAGCCACGGTGGAAACCCATTTGTAGGCATCTTTTCCCTTTGCGACAGCCGAACCCATCAGCGTCACGCTCATTAGCAGAAGGCCCTTACTTCTCCCCTTACGTCAAACTCTCACCCTTCCTGACCACCTCCCTCCCGCTCTTTCCCGTTCATTACGAGATCGTAGCTAAGGCTCGCTCATCCTACCTACATCCATCCCAACCTGTACTGCCACCTCCCACAACAACAACCCCCTTCCCCACGTCTCCCCCATTCCCCAGCCACACGCAAAAACTCACGAGGAAGAGGAGAGTAGGCCGTAACGCTCGAGCCTACCAGCGTCCAAATCTTCCTCCTCCTCGCCGTCCGACACCCAAAAAATTCTTTTTTGGCAGGCCTCCCGAATCCCCCATTCTCCTCGAAAAAGGACCTTCTAGAGCCACGGACCGCATCGAAACCCTCATTTGTTCTCGCACAGAGGATTAGTTGGCATTTGTTTGCGTTTCCGCAGTTCTTTGCCTCCTACCTTGCTCCCTGTCCATCCCCTTTCCCTCTCTTTGCCTTGAGTCTCCACTCAACCGCAGGTTTCTCCACCTCCCACTCTACCCATCGCGTCCGGGGAAAAAGCAGCTCTCTGAGGAAGCAGCGCATATTTAACTCAATCTCCGTATATGTTCCCAAGTTACTCGAGAAATCTGAGGGCGAGCATGAAGTAACATGCGTGAGACTACCGTTTTCAACTTTGCCATTAACAAAGTCTAATCCTCACCATCCATTCTAATTTGTTTGTACATACTGCCATGTTGTGGGTCATTGTATACAGCTGATACGTCTCATTAAATTCAATATCATGGAGAAAAAACAAATCAAACCCAAGCTGCGATTTACAATCGAGCTCCTCATCATTTGGAGTGAACTTCAGCGATAACTTAGTGTCTTCACTTCAGACTACATGCACATTATTTCGTAAACAAAAGCTAAAAAGGAATGAAAAATGGATATTTTATGCGGGAAACCAACACTTCTGCCAATCGTAGCAGGTAATATATTTCTCTCGGAAATATCAAGAGTTCTTATTTCCTGTGATTTCATATCCGGACAAAAATTTTGACGCATTGGTAAAACTCGTTTTCTTTTCTCAGTTGGTTCATTCCGCGGATATATAATAGAAGGCTTCTGGGATCATTCACATTGTTTTGAGTAAAAGTTACTTTTACCTAGTGGAAAGCAAAAAATCACCGCTTCCGGTCCGATAAACCTTATAAAGCATTTCACAGTTTCGTTTTTTTTTCATTTTTTAGCCGTTTGTTTTGATTTTTCTGACCAATCAAATTCAATATCTGTAGGAAATTAATCACAGGAAACTCGAGTGAAAAAAGTGTACAGCAAGGCCGGAAGGAATTTAAAATCATTATTTCAGTACCCAATGCAATTGAAAAGAACTATAACACTGTAATGAACTGAGAGATTACCTTAAGGTTCAACTTCTGTTTTAGAGATACAAATTATTAAAGAAGGACGTGAGCAACAACTATAGAATTGAAATCGCAGCAATATCTCCTCAGATGTATCTAATTGAAATATTTAGCAAATTATGACCAAGTGAGAAATTTTTTCTCAAAGGTACTGAAAGATCTCACCTATCGGAGGGAGACTACAGAATTGAAAGGTGAAAAAAATGACGAAGTTTTTCGAATGAATAATAAATGCAACTAAAAAAGTACATAAGAACCAATAAACTTAAAAACCTACGATTAATTGGAAGCTTCGCGAGAAGAAACACATAATTCATTATTTCAAGAACACACTAAACATATAAGCCTCTCTTCAAACCTACATACTCGATAATCAATTTCCACTTAACATGCTCTACATTCATTTTTAACAGAAGAAATTCTCCCCACGATCTTCTCTATAACTATGACCAAGTTCAAATATGTCCCTATTTCTCACAAGCTTCCAAGAAGGAAAATGCGATGTACAAAGTACGGCAGTGACATCAAAAAAATATTTTTCTCACCTAATAAACTAGCAGATCAGATATATTTTAAATTTTACAAAGTTAATGAAATAATCGTATATAAATGAAAAGTATGCATTATCCACATGACGCATTGAAGTCTATTTGAAAAATACTTTCATCAAAGCTATTTCCCACATTCATAATATATTATTATTCAACACTCGATGAAAACAACTCAAACGCTGTTTCACAACATAGAATATGATGGGCGACTTAAATAAGCCGATAGAGATAAGGCTATAGAGAGGAATGCTTACGTAGTCCTTGGCTTCTGGCGGTGAAGAGGTCTGTAGGCAGTGAGATCGAGAAAGGGGGACATCGAAGCGGGGGGAAAATGGAAATATAAGGAAGGATTGAGGATCTGTATGGAAAAACTGGGAGTGGGAAAAGAGAGTAGGGCTTGTATAAGCCATGAACGAAAGAGTGGGAACGAAATTCGAGCCCATAAACGTACTCTTCGAATCATACGTTTGCAACTAGACTCGAAGTCAGGCAGGAATCGCGGTTGGGTAAGATGTAGTGACAGAATGAGAAGACTTGCTGTTGGGAAAAGAGAGCCGAAATGAGAGAAAAATGATAGTTTTCGGGACGAATGGTGGGAACGGAAGTTAAGTAGGAGAGAAAGGAGAGAGACAGCGCTAACAACCTGAAGAAAACACATCGAATGGACTTAAATTGAGCGTCGAATCCCCACGACTGTGAAGATGCGTGGTGGAAGGTGAAGGGTACCTAATGGCAAGGGGAAAGAGGCGCAAGGGAATGGGCGTGTGTTGTGTGTGAGCACAGGGAGTACGTGTCGAGGACTGTTTTAAGAGTTTGTGGTGGAAAAATGAGTGTGTTAGGAGGAGAATGGAGAGACTTTATGGAGGACAAAAGACGTGGAGAAAAGATGGGGTTGACAAAACCTGGGGAGCGATGGTGGCGGAAAATGTAATGGAATCGATGTGGTAGAATGTCGTGATATGAGCCGAACGATAACTGCAGGAGACTGGGATACGTGGGGGAGCTTAGATCAGGAATGGAGTGGGAAGAATGGAAACGTTGGTTGGTGGTGGGGTGGAGGAGCTGGTTGAGAAAAGGAGAATCAAATTTGATAGCGCAAAGCACACACAATCCGATGAAGGTGGATAAGTGGAGTCCAAACTACTTTTCTTCCCTCTGCCCTTTTTTTTGGGAGCTCAGTAAGACTGTATGTACCGAGGACATTTTTTTCCGAGCTTAAAACTTTTTATTTCGATCGTGAGGTAAAGATTTGGGAAGTTTTGTTCCTTTCATGGAGCATTATTTAAACGTTGCTGCTCAAGCCTCCTCTATATAAATGCGATCTTCGTTAAACTTAAACCCGTCTCTGTTACAGCAAGATGCTTTTTCACGTGAATCTACGAAAGGTTTGACTTTCAGAATTGATGATAATAGTTTCCCCATTACAAGATTTATCTAATTTACTGCTTAACTACATGATAGTATATAACTAATTGATGAATTTAATAATTGTGTTTGTACGTAAAATAATGAAAAGCCTAGGATTTAAAAACGCAAACAGTTTTTGTGATAGGCCCAGAAACTGGAAGCGTTTATTCAAAGAGGGAATAATACGTAAGAAACTATATTCCGCATGACATTTACAGAGGATGTATGCAATCCACAACTTTCATCTTGAATTAATGCTGCAGTCGAAATAGCTATAAATACACAACAGGTACCAATAGTAATTTTTGAAACAATTACGTCTCAGATTGATGCCTTATTAAATCTTTCAAATTTCAAACATTCAATTTAGACTTTCCGAAAAGAAATATATGCTAAATAACATGATTATAGCGACAAGATTAGTCATATTATTAATTAATAATGCATCTAGAATTTTTAATGGTAGGGTATCGCTTGCTTCCACGGCATTTCCTTCTCATATTTGGTAATGATTATGATTACACTTGATGCTTATTATGATATGAACCCAATTAAGAAATTTTAGAGCCCTATGGTGCAGTTATTAGCAAGGAAGACGATTATTTTTCATTAAATATTTCGTTCCCCTGGTCAAATATTTTTTTTATATTTATCTAACGGCTTTGGCTACAAAGCTAGGAAATGAAAATGATACATGCTTTTGCGCGGAAAAATTTAAAAGCAGTGTGAATGAAATTTACAGGTCTATAAACAAAGTTAATATACTAATTTGGAACAAAAAATTGAGAATTTCTGACTGTATATAAAGCGTTAATAAAAGCTTTTTATTTCAGTATTAGCATCTGTCACAGCTAATTAGATTTAACTGCAAAAGAAAAAATACAAAGTCAGCCATACGGGTTACCTAGAGAGTTAACATGACGGATATGCTCCTCATTTATTCTCAGCTGTTTCCTAGGCAACGCCAAACATTTTGGACGATTTAAATATTAAATATTCCGCTATTCATTAATATATTAATTCAGAGGCTGCGGTGTTGATCTTCTATATTAACCTCTTCAGTAATCAATCAAGTTAAACGAAGGGACGTCATGTACTCGTACATGCATCCATATAATATAAATAAGCTACAGAAACTAGTTTCCATATAAATTTTAAGCGTCGTATTTTTCAGAATTAAAACAGAAATTATATTTAAAATTACAGAGAGGTAGTAAGGGGCATCGCTAAGGACCTCTGAGGTTTTTGAAAGACTTAATATTAGTTAATTGATGAAACGTTAGTAGGTTTTTGAAAACTATACCCTATATAAAGAGGCTATTGCATTCAGAGGGGACGGTCACCATGTTAATCCAGTAAAACACACAGCTCAAGTCACTAAAAATGCAATCAGTTGAGTTTGGATGAAAAAACGGAGAGAATAATACACACAAACAGGAGTCTTTTTTCCCGAGGAGAAGGGAACGACACTTCCACGGCAGTTGAGGACTGCGGAACGCAGAGTACACCGAGTCTAGACGTACCGACCCAATTTATTTAGTTGGTAAGGCATTTAGATTACCACTACGTCTCTCCCTTCGCCTTGTCCCGCTTCCCCTCCTACTCCTCCTCCCTCAAGCCTGCCTACCGGGAGGTCACCGGTGCAGGGAAGGGGGATAAAGGAAGAAAGGGAGTAAAGGGGAGAGCAGAGGGTGGGAGGGGCGGTGACTCGCGGCGGTCGTGAATTGTCGGTGAGGAACGGAAAGGATTTCGTGGGGAGAGAGGGGAGGGAAAGGGATGGGGGGAGAGGAGGAGAAGCCAAGCTCGAAGTCGGAAAGGTAGGGGAGGGGAATGTGCCGAGGAAGGGAGGAATAGCGAGATGGAGAGATAGTTGCAGGTAAGCCCCGCGGGAGAACGAGGGAACGACGTCGGAAGGAAATGAGTGCTGGGAAGAAAGGAAAGACGTGGGACAAGAGAAGAGCACAATAAAAAAACTGAGAGAAGGAAGCCCCAGTGGCTGCAATCGCCGGGTTGGGCAAAGGGAATGGGAGACTTGGGACTGTGGCCGGCTGCATGTGGGACGAAGCAGGGGACGAAAGAGAGAGCGAGTTGGGAAGGGGGAGAATGGTGAATGGGAGAAAGGAGGAAACGACATTTGGCCTTCTTAAACCGGCAGGTTTGGGCCGAGAAGAAATTTCACCGGGGACCGAAAACGGTTCGCCTGTCAAACGCTAGCCGGTACAAGGTACGAGCACAGAAAAATCGCTGGGGGAAGTGGAACGCGGAGCAAGGGTATGAGTTTAGAAGGGCCGGGTAACCATTGAGACGAAATCCAAAGAATCCGGAGAGAGCAGAGTAAGTGACATGGAATCGGAGACTATGGCAATGAAATACAGACACCGAAGTACGGATGGATTTGCTTTAAATGATTCTGCACATTAAAAAGACTACATTGAAAAGAGACAGAAATAAATTTGGTAATATCCTAAATTCCAGTTTGAAATACTATTCCAAAAAAAAGGCTAAATGGATCAAAGAATAAATGCTGCTTTCAACTTGGCTCCCAAAATAATAATAAACCTGATATTAAAACAAGGAATAACAGGAGAAACTGAAATCTAAAAATTGAGTAATTTATACCGGTTTCAAGATTATTCATAAAATACAATACTAATTTTTGGGGAAAATAACAGAATATCAAGAATTTGAAAGAAACATGACAGCCCTCAAGAAGTAAAGCAAAAGGTAAAACACGTAGGGAAATGGGAGTGAATAAAATGTATTTACTCGATCCAGTGTCCGATGACAAAAAATGTTATGAATAACTCGATAAAAAAATCTCATTCCACTCATGAAAAAAACGGATACTCGCTTGATATGCAAAAAGTCATTATTATTAGAAAGCAATGAGGGAATGCAGTGCAACCCGGAAGAGAGAAAGAGAGAGAGAAAGAAGGAGTTTGAAGAAAGCGGTGAGCGAAGACAAAAAAGCATAACCTGCGACCGGTACGGAGAGCGGAGGTAAATGATGACAGACAGAGAATTTGAGTCGGAATGTGAGATTTGAAAGAGATAAACCTGCCGAAGGAAAAAAAATGAAGACGAAAACGGCAGAAATATGAAAGACAATACAAATTGGACGTTTGACACAGATATTGAAGATAAGGATTAGTTTGAGCAATGGGAAAGGGCAGGACGAGTTCAAATTGAGGGGTGGGTAGCCTGGTACAAATCTTACGGTGAACTCCCACCACATTTCAACCGACCATTATTTATATATTTATCTCATCACTACTAATAAAATTCCAAGCTTCACCGAAAAATATATACATCCACATGAAGATAAAGACAAACAGCCACAAAGGTACGCTGAAAATGGACTCACCTAAAACGTTTTCTCTTCCCTTACAGCCTCATTAAATGATAACCACAAGAAATCAGTCAACTCTCATTTCCATCATAATTCCACTAGTTCTTTTGCAGTTGGTCCCTCCATTTGTTTGATCCCATTTCGAAAGCGAAATTGAGCGATGGGAACGAAGGGAAGAAAATTTTGGACAACAACCGAATCAATTTGTTCTATTTTCAGACTTTAATTCATTAGAGCGTTTTGCATGAACGTGCGTCACATTTTTACCTTGATATAGGTAACTTTATTCCTCCCTCAGTTGTCATATTCTATTCTATTCACGGGGCCAATTCGGGTCACATTCTTTAGGAGCATTTTGTTTTTTTTACCTTATCTAGGATTCATTTACAATTCAAGTGAAATTCAAGAAATAAGAGACTGATACATAAGCAAAGGAAATAAATATACAGTAACATTAAATGTCAGAAATCATCAGTGAAATGTGTGAGTTTAAATTGGAATAATCTGGATATTCTTTCAGTTATGTGATAAAATTCTAATTTTAATATGATATATATATATATATATATATATATATATATATATCGATCATTTTAACGTAAATATATTGATTATGATTTATAATGGACTATCTGAGGCTTTTGAGATATGTGTGGTTCACGTGGGATAACACATCTAAGAAGGGTTTAAGGCTCTGATATGTAGAATATGGCGGTGTCTACAAGATGTGGAAATTGACAAAGCCGATGAAGGTGTATCAGAGTTTTCTGAGACAAGTCTATGTTGATGAAAGGTGGATATTTGCCTAGTTAGATCTATTACAGATAATTCAATATGTCTGGGGAAAAGAGTAAGTCCTTGGTGGAAATTAAGGGACCAAAAATGTGAATATATTTTATGCCTAAATGCAAAGGGTTGCAAAATAGAATAATGTAATGAAACGAAACAATGTAATTCAAGCAGGAGATATGGAAGCATTGGAATTACTATCTGGATGACCAATAGGGGGTATACGATTTGAGTAATTAGGGGGGAAAGTCTTCAATGCCAATTCGTGTATGAGTTAACGGCAATATATAATAGAATTGAGATACTCCACGAACCAAAAATTAGTTCGTCGGCCACAGTGATTGACATGCCAGTCAATTTTCTTGCCTTAATTTTAGAGGGAAAATTCCTCACATAGAATTTTACTGCAGTTTTAGGCACTATGAAACACTTTTGCCATTCTAAAATTCAAAAACTTAACTAGTAAACTCTGTCAAATGAAATTAACGAAAAGCATGCGCTTAAACCAGCAAGTTTGATCAAACACATTTGAAAAGAAATGGATGTGAATCCGGAGTTGAATCAGGTCATCTGATAGTTAGAATCGGTTTTTTCACATTAAATCTTTACCTAAATAATTATTTACTCAAACCATTTAGTTCCACAATGTCATGAAGGCTATATTGTTAAGTTTTTTCATTAATCGCAAGATATCATTCTTGTTATACTATAACAAATTTTTTGTATTATTTTATGCTGGAGAAGTATATTACGAAAATAAACGGCCAGTATATTGTTTATGTTTTTATGAAATGGTACTAGATATTTTTCTCTCATACTTCGTACATACACGATTCAACTTTTCCTCTGACGGCTAGGTATCAATTTAATAAATTCCCTGTTCACCGATCTAAGTCACGGTTTTGCTGCCATATATTTATTTCCTTGAAGCATAGAGCTTTTTTTAAACAATGGGTAACATTCACAATATATCTTTTTCATGAGTTAATTGAGTATGAAACATACTTATTCACAAAATTCCTCTTCATAATATATCATCAAATGAAAAGGTGGCCTTGCTATGGAATAAACTTTAGTTACACCAACGCACAAACAAATATCCAAAAATTGAAACAAAGCCAATTTCACCGCAACAGTCCTTTAACTGCCTTTCTTATGAATGCAATTTGGAAATTGCATGAACTAATATGATTCATAACGACAGAATAGGAGACAAAGAAAAGTTATTTCACCCTCAACTGACTAGACCAGTGTTATAAATCGAATTCGAGAGGAGCTTACTTTGCAGCCGAGCGTTTAGTTTCTCTATGGAAGACTGCAAAGGTGCAAGAGCAGACCTCTGGCACAAACTCCCTTCGCACTATTTTCGAATTCGCGAATCGTGATAAGTATATTGCATCTGTGCATGAAATGTACAATATTTATAAAAAAATAAATAAACTGTATTGATATTTGCAGGATACTGAATTAAAACTACTACAGTTCAAGAAAAAAATAACATATAAATTAATCCTGTTTTATGTATCAGGTATAATGAACAAATACATATATATATATATATATATATATATATATATATGTATCAGCCTTGCCTATATACGCTTGAAATTATGCCGCAAGCTCATGAATAATTTGTTTGCACGGAGCTCCGTGAATGACTGGTCATTACCATGGTTGTATTGAGAAAATATGCACTATATATTTTTGTTATTCATTGCGTCATTCACCGACAACAACTAGTGGCTAAACTACAAAGTGATCGTCTTCACAATGCCTTAAACATTGTAATTTCAGGGGTTAACAAAATCAAAGACTCTTAATGATCGAGTCTTTCGAGAGTTGTACGATGAGAACGACGAAGATTTCAAACGTATGTCACTGAACATGTGAGTCCGTTGGCTATTAAAAGGCAATTGTATAAGAGGCTTCAATAATCTTTTTGAAACTCTCGTGCAGTTTTTTGAGGAGATAGATGATTTTCTCAGCGGCAACCATGAAGACATTAGGAGTGACGTTGAACTTGTGTCTGAAGTTTTTGCAAATTTCAATGAAATGATTTTACAATTACAGGAAAATTATTCTAACCTTATAAAGATAAAATTTGTGGTGACTGTGTTTATTTCCAAGTGGCTTTTATTTAAGCGCAACATAAACCGTCACGAGCTCTATCACTTAATTCCCTGCTTAAGCTAGAAGAGCAAGCTGGTATTGATGATAATATGAGTCTTTTGCGACCATAATGGCTAGCATAAAAATATGATGCAGCAGTTTGAGGATTTTCTTTTGTTGGAAATTCCAAACTGGGTGATAAATCCGTTTGTATGCATTGAAGAAGTTGCACTGTTAGAGGAAGAATTAAGTGAACTACAAAATGAAGTTGAATTGAAACCAAAGTTTAAGATTCTGCCCTATCCTGCATTATGGACGGTGGTTAAAAAACCCCTTGTATTTCCGACATCATATCTGGTGGAACGTGATTTTAGTGCAATCATTCAGCTTATTTCCAAGTAGAGAAACATATTTCAGGTTTGTGAACGCGGTGATTCAATACTCCTGCTAAGCGACATTAAACAGGACGCTGGAAAACTGGTAATCAAGCCCATTCATGCCATTGAAATTTTATTTAATTGAAATATGTTATTAAATTAGGCAATGGAATCTCCTTAAAAAACATCCAGACAATGAAAAACTATTAAAAATAGTCACTTAATTTTTTAACTAATTTGAACACAACATGATTGGTATTCTAATTTTATTTGTTGAAAATTTTCATGTGATATAATTGCTTAATTTTTAGTAAAAAAATTACAAATAACCTTCTAAAAAAAGCTTTCTTAAAATTAATTGCTTTTTATAATTTATTTTTATACAAAAAGTATATTCTCACCTAAGTGTCATTTATTGCGTATCACGTCAATTGCATACATATAATATGAAGACTATACATCTATTTGATTGTAAATAAACATTGGATTAGTCATTATTTTCAATTTAATTATTTCAATGTTCCTAATTTGTTTTTTTTGTTTTACGATTTCATTATTTTAAAGATATCGATTGGGGGGGGGTGTTGAGTATAGATTTACGGATCCGAAAGGGTGGTGGCTCGAAAACGCTTGGGAAACACTGGGAAATCATTCTGTGAAAACTTTAAAAAATATTTTGATAATATATTTATACGCTAACAGAGTAACTCATACATAAGTGTACCTACAGAATTTAATATTCTTACGAATGCAATACAAACTGCGCTAATAGTTGAGCTTAATTCTGGAATAGAATTAACTTCACTGCAAAAGGGAGAATACATACATGTATACCTATACAAACTTACTTAAAAAAGAAAAATACAAATTAAAGTTCTCAGCAATTTGAGTCATTTATCAATAGACATATATCGTTGGTTATTGAAAAAAATAAATTATTACGAGTATTTAATGAATTATCTTATATTTTTTACCATGGCGGTTTAATTTCCAATTCTATAATACCGCAAACTTTTTAATTGCCTTCCAGTTATCCAGCTAACGTAGGCAATCCCACATACAGTTAAATAATGCGGGCGAGCATTTATCAGGCGTTTATTTTACCGGTTGCCTAATTTTTGGGACATTTAATATAATATCTCTACATAACACATGTATTGCCACACTAATGCAACCGTTCTTATTATGCTCTAAGACAACAACCAATACAAAACAGCAATTGAAACGGGAAATACACTTAAAGTAATCAAATATAACCCGGATAAAACCGTCGACTGCTCGTCCAAATGGAATTCTTTAAATAAAACTTATATTGAAATTATTGAGCACAAATCGAAGTTCATATTAGTCAGCCAAATCAACACTAAAAAAACCACCTGGATAGTTACCACACCAGCTGAGAAATATTTTTCGAAGTACTCGATCGCTTTATAAAAGGATTGTATTTTATCTTTAATTATTTTAGCTTTTGGTGTGACGCAATCGGTAAGAGTGAACGAAAGAAAACGAAAGTTTATTTTCAATACTATGACATTCCATTTATTTGAACTAACAGTAATGTAAAATAACGTAAGGAAGGGATAAATATAACTATCACTGATTTCATCACACTTACGCTCGTATGAAATACTTCAGATGTATTTTCTAATTTAAAAAATGTAATCTAAAAATAAAGGTCAGTTGCAATATTTAAACATTCTAATGCCCATTGTTTCCGTCACACGAAAAACGTATTTAAAAATATTTTCACTTTTTTTATGATTGCTTGTGAAAAGTGGGTACGATAAGAGAATACCGTGACACTAGAGAAATTAGGTTGAGAGGCGGTGACTTCCTGAAGAAACCATGCAAGGATTAATGTTCTTAGAAATGCACATGTGATACCTGAATGTTTTGTTATACCAAGAAAATTATTATGGTACAGAGTTATATCGGTAGATTAGGCCATAGATATCAAATAAGAGAAATAGACTAAATCAAGTGCTCTTTCTTCTCTAATCGATAGTCAAATTGAACCCATCTTCCGTAAACAAAATTACTTGAATACTAGAATTTTATGAAATGGTCAACAATCACGATTATCGCATCATACAGAGTGCGTTCCAAAAGTAATCCAATTAAATTTTCCGCGCCGCTCCTATTGGTCGGAGTAAGTATGTACCTGATGATGCCGCAAGTCGGTGAACCGCGTTGTACCTTTTAATAAAATCTATGGAAAAGTACAAGTCTTTCTTTTTCGTATGGATATTAAATACTTCCACGAAGTGAAGCCTGATACAATAGAATATACTAATGCTAACGTTGAAATTTGTCATTTAGGATCACACCAATGGTATTTTGCGTAATTATATAGTTTTCTTCTAAGATAGATACGTTGCTCATCTTTCCATTTAAATCTAAAACGGATATGTGTTTCAATGAAATTATATTTTTATATTCCACTCTATTTTAGGCCGTAAAAATGAAAAGGAAATAAGGTTCAAGGAAAAAAATCGACAAAGGGAAAGGAGGAATATGAAGGCTGACAGGAATGAACATAAAACACGAGAAAAAATCCGAAAGCGGAATGACCAGCAATACGTCACTGCAGTGTGGTCCGTTATTCTTCCTGCCGTTGTCATTCAAGTTGCTAGCGTGGGAGGAATAAGCGTGCGTCGGAGAGTGTCAGCAGAGGTTTTGTACAGTGGAGAGGACGGGGGATCTTGAAAGTAATTAGTGTAAGGGGAGATGACAGAAAAACAATTTAATGTTGAAGAAAATTCGAAGGATAGCATTCATTTGGATGAGACGGAAGCCAATGGAAAAAAAAGGATTATTAAATAATTATGGTATGCTGAACATTCTCAACTATGTGTTACATAACAATGGATGAGATTAAAGAGAAGCGATAAAGCCACAAAGGTTGTGACTGATTTAACAAGGACATCGTGAGAAAACGTAAGAAATTGTATCGTAAAGCACCTAGAAGGAAACAAAAAATGAATGAATAGAAGTGGAAGAGCAGAAACAGCGAGGCAGAAGAAGAGTGGAGTCAGGAAGAAGAGGCGGTGAAAAAGTAAAGGGGAGAAAAGGTGCCACAAAGGAAATTACGTCGCATTCTATGAGGTCCGTGGGGTTGGATGGAAGGTAGATTGAATTGGGGGAGCGGAGATTGGAGAGAAGGACAAGGATTTTGAGAGATAGAGAAAGGAAGAAAAAGAAAACAACGGGAAGTATAAAAAAAGGAGTATGTGGGGAAGAAAAACATGGGAGGAAGACTTTTGTGCTACTGGCAAACCGTTGACCAAAAGACAGCTATTGCTTCCACGTGGCGAGTGCCCATTTTGAGGAAAAAGATTTCGTAAGTGTAAGAAAAACCAGAGAGTGAGTGAAATTTTTCACGTAGATGGTAGTAGTAGGACTATCGGAGGCATAAAAATGAAATTTATACGCCTGATGATAGAAAAGGCTTCAGATCGGATTTCATATAGAGTGATGAAAAAATCTGGTTAACGAAAACTTTGAAAGGAAAAATATTAAATATATATATATATATAATATATATAATATTTATATATATATATAATATATATATAATATTTATATATATATATATATTATATATATAATATTTATATATATATATTATACATATAATATTTATATATATATATATAAAATTAGATTTCATCGAGATCAAGGATTACGAAACACTAAGATTGGTCCATTTATCTTTACATTTAGTCTAAAATTATTTGCTCATAATAAATATTTATTTATAAAAGCTCGTCCTTCAAAAATAGTCCTACTTCAATACAGTGAAATTTCCTTACATTTTAAGTTAATACCACTTTCAATCCACAAATACGAGATATTTACCTATTATAAATGCCATCCATGCCTTTCGTTGTTAGCATTTAATATAAAAGATAGATCCAAGCAAAAATATTAACTGTAAAAAAAATGACACACCTGTCTTACGTTGTCTTGATTTCAAAATAGAATCCCTCACTATTTAAACCCTCGGCTAGCAATAGTTAAACAGAGTATTCAAAAATCGGCTTCGGTAGAAATAGGTACGTCTTATACCGCCTTTTCCATATTTTATTAGTCGATTTAGTAAAAAATAAACTAGGTTAGGATTTCATCATTTCAAAGAAAACGTTCAGAAATGTGGAATAACGTGGCTACTTCAATGCCTGCTACGGAACGTATTACGTAAACATCTTCAAAAAAAGAGTATTAATTTTAATTAGTTGTCGAAATCTTCGAACATTTCAATAATTCCTCGTACACTTCATACAATATCATTGTTTTTGCACAGTTACAAGGCCTACAAAATTCAATTATGATCAATTATATCTAAGTACAACAGAAGTGAATACGATATTGGCGGAGCTGCTCATTTTAATTGATAATTTTTAGGGTGAATTATTATATTTCAGGGACTAACCCGAGCGACCACTAATATTAATCAAATGGCGACCAAAAAAACCAAGCAATTCAAAAGTAATTAACCAATAGGAAAAATTCGAATAATATTGATAGAATATTTTCATATTTTCGTATTAACGTACATGACAATGATGGACACTTGGAATACTTTAAATATATTATCAATTTTAAAAACACCTCAATTTTTAGCGCATTATTGACAATTTTCATGAACATTTGTCACTCATACCATTGTGAGGAATTCCAAAGAAAGTCAGGGTGGGATTAAACAGCCTGGTCCTTAAAATAAACCTATTTCATTCGTAATCACTTATTTCGTGCAAGGCACGGAATTAACTTTTCATTTTAAAAATGAATTTGAAAATCAATAAGACAAACGATTCGTTCAACCACCAGTCATCATATAATAAATATATCCAATGGTGGTATCCTAGGGACTGAAATAAATGAGAAATGAGGGGAAAACTGGGAAGACTACAACGGAGATGCATGATGACTAACCGCAAACCCATAAGTTACCCAGAGTACGGTTAAGAGTAAGTTAAATCACGGCATTAGCTTAAAGGTCGACGATGGATTTAAGTCTACATTTAAATGTAAACAGAAGTAATCCGAAATAGATGTCCTAGATATCATGATCCACGATAATCGATAATCCTCAGTTTTTAGAACTTTAATCTACACTCGCCATGTGTGCAAGTCTGGAGATTTTGTCACCAAAAACTCGAGATCAACATATCGAATCTTAGTCTGCATTTACTTGATATCAAATCCAGGAATCAACTCTCAATACCGCAAAGGACTAGGGCGGCAGAAGAGGGAGGGAACCAGGAAGAAGGCAAAAAGATGTAAGAGACACACAGAATAGGAGAGAAGGGCGCTCTTATTTTGGCTGAAAGCCATTGCTCGGACGGAGGATTAAAGAAGACTGAGGAGGGGGAGAAGCGGTGAAGAGGAAAGAGAACGGGACGGAGAAAGAAGAAGGGTGGTACTGAAGGAAAAACTCGTGGCAGATAAATACTGGGAAAGAATAAGGGATTCCAGAGAGGCATGAACGGGGAATTCGAAGAAAGATGGAGGATAAGTATCGAAAGGGAAGGGGTGGGCGACTAAAGTTTTGGCTCCCCATTTTCCCCACCCATATTTCCGCCGGGAATGAAGGAGGGCAGCAGCCCAGATATGCCCCCCGGCCCATCCGACCGCGCTCCTTCTACCCCACTCCCCTTATCCCCCCCTCGTTCTACTCCCTCACCCCATACTTCCACATCATCGAAAACACGCCCGCCCCGTGTCCCGCCTACTTTACTCTGCTCCCATATCGCGGGGGAAGGAAAGGTCCGGGGGGAGGGAAGAGGAGTGGTTGGACGGATTGAGGGGAGAAGGAGAACTTTCACTGTTTTTCCCAGACTTGGACGAAGAAAAAAGGATCGGGGAGGGAGGGAAGAAGTGCCCTGGGAGGAGGAAGGGTAAAGGGAGGGAGAGAAAAGAAAGAGAGAGAGACCGGCAACAACTTATCCAAACGGTTTCCTCACACACTTTTCCTTTGCAATAGCAATGGGTTTTTACCCTTCAATGAACCGGGTCCTAGGGAGAAATTTCCTAAATGGTAAGAATTTTCCCCGCCAGGAGCTCTAACCCATAACATGCCACCGTACGCTGCATCGTTTTCCCTGACAAATGGAAAAGTTCCGCCGGGCACGGGATTTCTGTGATATCGTGCTCTTTGTATTTTTCATCTCATGGTTTCTTATCAGATTTTTCTCTCTCATTTTTATTTGAATAGAGCTACTTGCAGGCCTTTCCTCGTGTAAGAAGAGACTGTCTATCATGCAAACAATAATAAAAGTGGACACATACTAAAAATGAAAGATTTATGAACTTTGCTCTACAAATATTATCTAATACACAATAAGATATAAATTTGAACTATATTATTGGTAGTTTAAAACGTTACTTTGCGAAAAAGGTTCACATTGAAGCAAAAGCATTTTTTATTTCAATATAATAAAATAAAGAAAAAATAGGAATACACAGCCACATATATATATATATATATATATATATATATATATATATATATATATATCTGAAGTGGCATTACTATGGTAAAAATGATAATTATGGTAAAAGATAATGATGTTAAAATCATCCTTTTTTGTACCTTGAATTTGCAAGAATACGTTATGTATCGAGCTTACTCGTAAAAATCCAATTCCAATATTGATTGCTATTCGATCAATTCAGTTCGACATATATTTTCAACTACTTCCACAGTATTTGGGAGGTAACCGTCGTTTCCACATTTAGTAATACTGATTATGATTACAATTCTGTCATCCACCCCTATGTTTACTTAATGTTTTAGTATCTGTCATCATATAATACATATCATAGTGAGAACAAAAAAAGATATTCGATGTAGAGATGTATACGCCGCGTTAACTTCACCTGGAAATAGAATCATTTTACATGAAAACATTCTTGTATTATAGACCTACGCCAAGGCAATATCAGAAATATATCACAGAAATGTATTACCAATGAAATGTTACATCATTTGTTGAAATGTTTTAATGAGCTACTAAACACCAAAAACCATACATACGTCAAAATCGGCGCCATATATACCCAAAATAATTAACGTATTCAGTAACAAATATTGGAAAGTAAATATGTTGAATAACTAGACCTAATATTTTTTCCAATTCACAATATATTTTTGATGTTTCTTTCTAATATTAATATTGGAAGTTCAATTCAAAATACTTCATGCAAACGCGGATTGTCTCCTGAGAAGATTTCTCCTTAATCTGCTCTTACGTGTTTGAAACAGTAGTAAATCACTACATGCAACAATACCTGCTCAGTTGCCGTTGCTCCAATCACAGAAATCTTCAAAGTGGAATACCAATTTAAACCAAAAAAATATATATGTTATCAATGAATTTCGTAATTCTTTCGATCCAAAAATGATTATTACAGGATTAAAAAAATTTAGATAGCTAGAATAAATTGCTGGCTAATAATTAATGAATCTTCTACCCTTTAATTAACTGGCATATTCAACGTGCAGTCATCAACAGTAAATAAACAAATGACAAAGATAGCTATGCTAATATTTAGCAAAATTTGCAAAAATCCATAACTTTACTACATAGTAGATTAGATTATTTATCAGTTCTATGAAAAGACTTGAATTTCGCCTAAAAAGCAAAAACTATTTTGTAAATGTGATATATCCACTTACACATTTTCACTCTACGAAGTTTCTTCTCTAATGTGATATTAAGTGCAACCACCATTACTAGGTTTAGTTTTACCTATACGTACTCTTCTATGCACATATCCATCTATCTAAAATGATTACAACCTCTTTTAGTTTAGAGGATTCAATTGTAATGCTACTACGACGAATACCTCAATGATACATTTAAACATATTTCACTACTCATGTTATTACAATCTAAAGAAATAAATCTTAGGAAATACTTAAAGATAATGGCTCATTTCTCTTACGAAAGGACATACCTAATACGTATTAGTTTAATTAAGCATGAGATCTTTTAGATAGTCGCAGTCCTTCGTAAAGAAGAGAAATGAATTAAAGGACACAAAAATAAAGCAAATTAATCAACTATGGATGATTCAGGGGTATTTTTGATCGTGTCGAATATTTTAATAATAATTTCTTTAAAGTATTAATCACAAAATCATCAAAGTTAATAGATAATTCATTACAAGGAAGCATTAATACAAATCCATATCAAATTAAATATAGTACGTCAAAAAATATTTATTCGACTCTCCCCAAAAATTAACCTGAATCACTTTTTATTAAAATTAATTTACTACCATGTATTAGTTAAAAAAAGTTCTACGGTACCTTTTTACCGTCTAGCTCATGACTGCCTTGAGCTAAAACCTTATCTACGCTAGCCGGGTCGGCGAAGGTGATAAACCCGAAGCCCCTAAAAACACAAATTATAATCATTACTAACACAGGACTACGTACGATTAAAAATGCACAAACACTAACAAAAGTTAACAAGGACAACCGATTTAAACTTTCAAAACATCTCAAAATCGGTTATTACAGAAATCATGTACGTAAATATAATTCACAGAATAATTATAAACGACAAGACATCTACACTGACTGTGCCAACTATGGAAAAGTTACAACGTGGAATCATTAAAGACAACATATTTAATGTACATTTTCATTTCCACGATAACTATGGTAAAACACAGAGTATTTTTCAAAAAATACAGACACACATAAAAACTTGAACTTTATCTTGCATTAAAAATTCAAATACACCCGTAACCACACTCTCCACAAACACACAGCCAATCTCACACCAGAGGTAAATGAAAGAAAGAAAGAAGGTTCTTAATTCCACGCTATTCACCCAGAAGGACAGACGCTCAAGATACCTAGTTATAAGAGCTATATTATGGTACGAGTTTTAAAATAAAACTCAACATTTTTACCTATAAGATTAATATCCTATGGATCATGCCAAATAAAAAAAATTGTAAAGGCCCTAAGAAAAACTCTAAACATACAAAAATGCATAGTCTCAAAATATGCCTATGTTGTTAAGTCTCCTATGATATGAGCAGAAAAACTAAGTTAAGGAAAAAAGACAAAAGTATATTTATCAAAGAAATACATACACTCTCTAATACGCTAATTGTTCGAAACCTAAGAGACTGTACCTGAATATTACACAAGACAAAAGATAAACACTGGCATCTAAGTTAAACTCGCAATTGAAAAATCTACCAATTTTTTTCAGTCCCCAGCTGTATGTAGGCCGTCTCGCCGTCGCAAATATATTAATTCCTTGGGCATGGCGGCGAGCGATCAAGAAGAGAGCGTAGGAGAGAAGGAAGGCGCTCATTATCCCTCGTCAAGACGCACTTGGAAGTGTGAACAAAAAAGATTTCGTAAGATGTAGTTTTGTAAAATAACCAACACAAAGAAATCAACAGAAAATAAAAAAACAATTTGAAGTAATCAGATTCATGGGGGCAATGTGTGAAAGGAGGTCTATAAAGAAAAAAGTTCTTGTAATTCCTAAATTCATCAAAGCTACAGAAATTACCCGGCTTTGATATCAAAGGTTTGATAATGGTCATGATTAGCACAAGGTGTTGTACAAAAATATATATTTACTGAAGTCAGTATTGTATATTTAATGCAATATTACATATCCTTTCACATATACCCATTCTCAAATTCATTTACACAGGCGCCAAGCATTCAACTGCCGGTGAGCAAGTAAATATAATGTATTTAAAGGTAAGTCAGAAGAGAAATGGACATGATGGAGTCTGTGTAAATCAATACTATTAGTGACAAAAATTGACACAACAAAAACAAATTTAAATTTAACACAATGAAAAAATAAATTCCCAGACATGGTGAAAGAGCATGAGATAAAGATTACCCCTGGAAAAGACTCTGGATGAAATCATGTCTTAGAATAAAAGCGTTAAATTAATATACCAATTAGATAACACATATTAATCTGTTTCTTCTCCATTTTCTATTGCGTGAAAAATCACTGAGCAGGAGAGAGAGAGAGATTTTTATTAAGCATGCAAGCTGATGATGAATTTCTTTTGCTCTTTGTGGCCATTGAGTCACAGTAGTAAAAACGTATCCCTCGACCGATTAGACATGAATTTTTATGGTCTCGTATGAGGCATTAAAATGAAATTATGCAAATTGTAGTAACGGATGCAAGTGAGCAGCTTTATTCCAGCAAGAAAAGCCACCAGTGAGAATAAAACTATACCACACCTATGGAGAACGCACAGCTTGACGCTAACTGCGCCAAGATAATAGCTTATTAATTACGAGTAATTTGTTTTATTAGACATCAAAAAGAAAAAAACCTCGGATCTTCCGCCAGCCAGGAATTATTTAAAATAAATGATCTACGCAGGAATTCTCCTCATTCCTTTCCCCAAACCACAGGTGCTCCTTTCACAGCCCCCCCAAAAGCCACCTCCACTTGGGCAAACTTGCTTATCCAAAAATCATTTATCAAAAACGATTTCCGTTTGAAGGTGCATGTAATCCGCACCATATCCCTCCTCCCACCACGTGGTTTCGAATGCAGGTTACGAGTCAAAGAAATATTGCACAGGGATAATGGAGGAGGGAGCGAAAGGGAAGGGCGGAGGGTTGAAATGGGAAAGAGAAGGAAAAGATTGGGCGGGAGGGGGGGGGGAGAAGGAAAATGCGTGACGTAAAAATTATGAAAAATGATTTTGCCTTGGAAAAGAGAAAGGAAAAGCACCGTTTTGGCAAATATTTTGCTCACAAAAACAGGCACTCTAATGGCTGAAGCATACCAGGACACTCGCCAGCGGCACACATACCAGTCACAAGTTACAATCATCCAACACATTCATTTGCTAAATAACAAAAAAAATCCACCGGGAAATTACATGGCTGACGAACCGGAATTTCGTGCGAAGTAAACGAAAACTTTTAGTGTTTACTAAAACATAACTTAATCCGCAGCCACAATCGAGTACTCAACATATTCATACATTGTGAGGAGTAACATTTCCACAAAAAATCACTAGTCATTTCCTTCAATTTTAAAATCGCTATTAGTAATCGTATATAACATCTGTATTGAGTCTGCAGAAATGCAGGAAAATTGGGGATACCGAACGAGTGTACTAATTCTTACTCCACAGGACTTAATCTATCAAGTATTAAGGACAGTGAGGTTGCAAATTATAATTTTAATGAGACTCAAGGTTAAGAACAGAACTAAAGAGAAAGCATTTAGTTAAATTACATTAGCCAATTGTCCTTTAAAATAGCATCATATTTCCCAGACACACACAAAGAGGATAATCTCGTGAGATTTTCCGAACTCATTAAGGCCAACATCGTCACACACATTTTTTTCCCCTTAGTACTATTGGCATCCTAAATTTCGAAGAATAGAGTACACGAGCCTTACATCTACGGAACTAATTAGATTCAAATCTCTCCTTCACACTAAGAATATAGTGCCCTATCCTTTCCTGGATTCACTGGCATCTTAATGTACCCTCATATATTGGTACATTATGATATACTTTTCTCACACATTAAGGGTGCAATGAGCATTATTTCCCCCGTTCCCCATTACTTAAAAATATAAACACTATTTACTAACGTAAAAAATGGGAGATAAGAATCATAGACGACCGATCTTATACACTTAAAACAAAGTCCCTTTAAACAAAGATTGCCGGTTCCAATTTCTACCTCCTCGGGGATGCATTTCTTTAGTTAGAGGAAAGAAAGAGAGTCAACGCTATTCTTCGCCGGAATGAAAAACAAAAACGTGTTTCTAAATGGAAATTCTCTTTCTCGCTTCTTTCCCCCCTTCAGTCCTAGTGAGGTTAATGAAAAGAGGTTTTGAATATGCAAATCGTGTTAAAATAGAACGTACACTGAAAGCGTTAATTTCCAACTTGAATTCTGGGAACCCCTTGAGGCTCATACTCCCCCTTTTCGCCCCTCACTTCAACTCTGGTCCCGTTCATACTCAATCTCACAGAGCTCTAAAGAGTATGAAGTTTTTTCTAATTTCTTGGGCGCATCATTTTCAAATTCTGTGGAATCACGTGCATTCGGGAAAAGTCTCACTGTAGGATTGTGTGCCCCTAATGCAATATTAAACTTCAGGATATTTACAGTCTATAATACCTTTAATCTACCAATTTTTGCTTAAAATTATTTCATTCTTAATGCCTTATCCGTGATTTCACTTCCATCATACTTTTATTTGTATTTTTTTATCTTTTTCAATGTAGATCTTCTCAAATCTGCTCCCCCGTAATCCTCAAATTTACCAACTCAGAAATGCTGTTGGATTGAAATGCCCTTGAGAATCATTAGTAATTATTACTTTACTCATTTCAATTAACACTTACCCTCAATTTCCTGATATCTAAACCATAACCCATGTTTGTGAAGGCTAAGTCACTACTACAACCTATCGTTTGTATGTGTTTATAATTCCGCAAACGTCTCGATATTGTTGGAATATTTTTATTAAACATAAATTACAGAGATCTAAACTATATTTTATATTTGTCAAACTTGTATGATTATTAAAAACATTGAGATTAATTAAAAATCATTTCATGAAAATTAGTTCCATTTTACCGCATTCCATGAACAACTTAAATAAAAAAAGAGGAACTTACCATCGGAAATGCTACTAAAAAAGGGACATTTTTCGGTACATGATATACAAATGTAAACATTGTATTGACTGCTTGTTACGTACGGTAATGAGCCTATAGCCCTAGAAAAACGTACTTGCGTGAAATTCGCTCCATATCCGACGGGACGAACTTAATCAAAACCTAAGAAAAATTCCACAACTGACCATCACTTTCCTCTCTCTTTCTTTCCTCCGTCACCTCTCTCATACTCATATCTGCCTCCTCTACTCTTCTCGTCCTTCATTCCGTCACACGGGCTTCCGCGAATTGTCCGTCGATTTCAAAGCATCTCGAACAGTTGAAGATCGGTTTAGCGCGCGCCGACGCCGCCGCATGACCCAATTACGCATGAGACGGAAATTTACCCAAAGCGTTCATTTCTAGCTAATTCTCACGCCCCCTCCCCCACCCTAGACTTCCTCCAACTCCTTCTACACTCCTCATTCTCCGATACGCCACCATCTCAGCCCCCGACATCCTCCGACCAACTAACCAACGTCACAAGCCCACACTACCATTCTTTGTCCGCCTTCACCCTCTAACCTCCTCCTTTTCTCTTTGCCCTCTCTCCCTTTGTCGTATCTCGCCTCGCTCCGTTCCACCCTACCTCCACCCCGCCTGGCTCCTTTCCTGACGGCGTGACATCTTTGACCGCACCGATTGCCGGCACCGATTGCTCACACACCGTCGCCTATAACTCTTCCGGAGGAAGGGAAGAGTGAGGATGAAACTAAGGGCCATCCACCCGTGTTTTGTGCACCATCGAGCACACTGTCACGGCCATTGGTACTTTACACTCCAATAAAAACGGTTAAGGTGATATTATTACTTATCATTCAATAAGTGAACACCAAATGACTTACGATTTAAATAATCGCACAAACAAGATCAATTTTATTTGGATTTTATTAAATCTGTATCATGAATTGGAGTACTTCAATTATTCCAAATACAACAGGGAATTAATTAAACTTCTTCTTTATATAATGTCAGTTCTACTCAATTAAGAAAAACATTGCCTCTTGGATGAAACAATAGTTAAAAGACACACAAATGAAAAATTATATCTTAAAAAGAGAGTCAATTAAGTTTAAGCATTGCTTTATTTTGAATGTTTGACCTTTTACTGATTTCACAATTTCGAAATATGATTATACACGTAATTTTTAATATTTATTACAGCCATTTAAATTATTCTCGCAAGATCTTCAGATGGATGCGCTTAGAACAATGACTAGAAATGCATTTTAGATAATCTGACACTTTCTAAAATAACTTTCAACAATACCATCAACTTGGCTAAATATTTTGAATTTCGCTAAGTTACATTCTTCCCTACTATTACTTACCAACGATTATATCTCGATCCCTGCATCTTCTTCAGCCTACTTGGACTCCCACTGACAGTCTCAACCATTTTGCTCGAGTTTGCCCGCCAGCTAGCAAGAGAGCTTAGAGAGGCCTTCAGAAAACACCTCCCAACTAAAGACCGAAACGAGGGGCTCTTCAGGAGTGATAGAGAGGGGAGGAGGAACCACGACACAAAACTCTACAAGAGAACCATTCACGCACACGTAGAGATGGACACACATACACCCGTCCCACTCCTCTTGTGCCTATTCCCACTATTCCTTTTCCCCTCAACGATTCTTCTTCCTCGCCACAAACAGGAGTGAGGGTTTTCAGCTCGTCGGAGCCGAGAAAGAAAAAGAGAATGGCGAACAGGAGAGGGAAGCAATGACAGGAAGGCGAGCGAGAGAAGGCAAGATTTTCGGCGAAGACAAACAAGAATAAAACACGGTCGAAATCCCGCAACATCAGCATTTGTGGTGCACATACATTTGGACAAGAGGGGATGGTTCGAAAAGTTTCCGGATTTTCAAGGGGTGGAGTAGTGTGCGCTGGAGGCTGACTGCGCCCCACCCTCCTCTTCGCTTGCTCCAAATCTTCAATCCCTCCTTCTCTCTCCCTCTGTCTCTCTCTCCTTACTCTCTCTCTCTCTCCCTCGGTCGAAGTGGAAGTGAAGCAGTTTTGGATTACACTCCCTAACAGTGAGGCTTGAGGGAAATTGGGGCTGGGGAAACTGAGATGGGGTCGGTGAGGTTCGGGATGGATAATTCCGAGTAGAGTGACACAAGAAATCCGTTTCAACTTTGTTTGGATGAACATAGGGAGTACCAATTGGTGATGGGCATATTTTAGGAACGGAAATCGAAGTCCACGATTAAATCAAGAGCAAACACGGCAGACAGTTAAGTATATTCATATTGAAATTTTAACACCTTCATCTGTAAATGATTGACCACTACTTATCGTCTGTGAGTGTGAACACACATAAAATTTTACCATATTGCAAGAAAACCGGAACTCTGATAGGATCTTCCCCAAGAAAAAATCCATCGCAGATTATAGGCATGAATTAAAAAAACTAAATGATCCTAAGAAGTTATATTACATTATTCAGGTGATCCAAATTGATCCAACAGAATATAAAAATGAAGAAAATTGATTTTTTTTCGGTTACATACCTCCGCACAGAAAAACATCAATTGTTTGTATCGAGAATGGGTGAATAGGTCATTAAGAGCTCTTTATGCTTCATTTGACTTCCTTTATAATAATATCAAAAATATGTTTGGCATAAAAACGAAAATTTTGACGCCAACAAAGAATGTGGTACTAATTTATTACACCAGTCAAAAAGATATTTTGAGCAATATTTCGAGCAAAATACTAGTTGACGACAACTTAATTTCATTCGGTAAATAATAAAGGGATTTTCCAAAGGCAAAACAACTTCGACCCTACACAGCGGTTCCTTTTTACTATCTCCGAGGTAATATTTATGGTGTGATATAAAAATGATAACAGGAACGTAGTAACGTGTTAGTTATTTTGGAAGGAAGGAGGGCGGATGGAAGCGACCCCTTAATGGAAGTGTCGAGCTGGATTGCGTTTACATTAAAGGCAGTGGGAAGGAACGAGCTGTGGTGGGAAGGGAGGTAGGGAGAAGAGAGGGTGGGAGGGAAGGTTTGAGGTGATGGGCGGAAAGTTGGTGGGAGGGAAGATAGAGAACGTAAGCAAGGGAGGGAAGGAAGACGCCGCCGGGTGCTGAGCACACCAAAGAAGCATCTCGCCAAGCGTGAGAGCCGGGGTAAGATGCTTGGATGGCAGACAAACAGAGCAGAATGAACGAGAGCAAAAAGATAAATCCAAGGAGATACATGCACGAATGTGGTGTGAGGAGGAAAAGGAAAAATAAAGGAGTGGGGCGGGATTGGGTAGAGTGATCGGGCTACCGGACCGTAAATTCACCGTAAATATGCGTGGCATGGATTGATAAATTAATGAATGGATCTAATCAAAGCAATGAGGCAAGAGTCGAGTTTTTCCGACAGATTTACCAAGCTCTTTCATCCATGCGACCCAAGTGGAAATACAAAAAAAAAAGATGGTAGTGAACGGGGAAACAGGAGAGGGAGGCAACAATACATAAAACAGGTGATGACAGTAGGTACGATGAGAGACATAAGGAGAGAGTGGGTGGCGATTGGGAGGGAGAAGAGGAAAAAGGAGGGCACAGAAAGTGGCGCTTCCGTTGCGGCGACACCGGGTGCATGTATTATAATGCTAACAGCGCCTCTACCGGCCGAGAAATGAGATAGCTGTGGTTTGAGGGAAGATGTGTTGCCTTAACGACCGACCGACGTAGGGATCCACGCCGCAGAGAGAAAGAGTGAGCGAGAGGGGGAGCGGGGTGGACGGAGGGGGGTGGCGGGAAGGCCAGGCGAGGGGGATGTGGGGGAGGGAGGGCGGAGGATACGGAAGGAGCGAGAGAGAGAGAGTTAGGGTGAGGTTATCAAAGTCCACTTTTGGATGATTACGACAGCAACAGCTTAAGGACATACTCGGGAGAGCACCGTGGAGTGTGTAGAAGATTGAGTTAAGGGAGAAAATGTTAAATTACACAACTGCAACTCATAACTGAAGTTCTTCCACATAAAGTGCGTACATCACAGTATCGAATAGCCGTAAGGAAGCTGAGGACGCAAATGATTTCCTGAGATAATGAATACATATCAGATGAAACTTCTACTTGCAAATAATGTTGTCTTTCACACTCTTTCGAAAGTGTAAAAAAAAATATTTGTTCTTTTTCTTGTAAAAACAGGACTAATAAATAATATTAATTATATTTGCACCGCAGTCAATACTAAATTCAAGATTAATAGTCCCTGTGAGCCACTGACGTATTGAATAAATGCGAATCACAATTATATTTTAAAATGTTTTCTTGCAAGTGAATTGGAGTTTCGTTATTAATATCACTAAAACTTTGGGATGGAACTAGAAATATAAACATATGCAAATGTTGATAAAAAAAGCTCTACCCAGTTTTCACGAGCATGACTGAAGAAAAGTTTAAAACATCGAAAGTAGAAAGCAGTTATAAAAATGTAACAGCTAATTACAATTAGCGTAAATACGTAAGCCTAGCCCTTCTAGAACTCGAAAAAACTTCGCTTTGATTGTCCGGGGTCGATAATTAAGATTCCATGAATTACTTTTCTAGAGATCAAGGTTTTTTTTTCACGTATTAAGGAATCACTTCAATTTCTTCTCTTCTACATAAACTCAAATCAGGAAATACAAAATATTCCATTGAGCCCTGAAACTATTTACTTGCTGCCTTTGAAGCTATTGCCCTTTCCCTTTCTCTTTTACCTCTAATTACCTTTCCAACCATAACGAAGCAAACTGAAAACGGTTTTCCAACATCATTTCAATTCATCAAGTTAGTGGTAATTTTAGTTATCCAACTATAATAGTATGCAGTTAGAAACGAAACTGATCACTTCAAAATCACAAAGATTTTTTAATCCAGCTATATATCTAAAAAATTTAAGTTTGAATCCTACAAGTCAAAGAGAATCTATTATTGACGAGTCATTTGGAAGTCATACATTAAACTATTATCAATTACATAGAAATAATTAAAGAGTTAACACACATTTTTTAATACAATAGACAGATCTCTCTAGAAGAAAAGAATCTAATGAAATATTAGTAAAAGAAATACAACAGCGTAACAAGGAAATATGAGTTTACCTTCTAAGTTCTTTCATAACTCATACTTGACTTAGCTTCTTAGAAAATTCTTTAACTAATGTGCTCATAACTGTATGAACGCTAATTAAAAAATGAGCACGGGAAAAGCTTAAATTTAAGCGATAAAGTAATTCATATTAAAGATATGAAATTTTAATGACGACCAATTTCCTTTTATTTAACGGTAGAGCTGGAAAATTCTAGATTAAACGAATCGATTAAGTATTTACATGGTGTACATGCCGGTAGACCTATACGATACCTAATATTTTACTTATTCTTTAGGTGATGATTCCCATAAAATATATGAAGATAGATTCAGGGTGATATTAGATATCTTCCAGTTCTACGGCGTATTCATAACTAAGGGAATGATTAACACATGTTGAGCGATTCATTAATCACGTGATTTTCCTCAAGAATTACATAGTATGCCTAGCTATAGTATTGCCTCAAATTCCTGAGACCAAAAACACTTGGTTTGAAATGCTTTCTCAAGCAAATGAAGCTTCTCTCTCGCTTTAAGCAAATAATAACAGTCTTCAGAGGAAATGACCAGGCGCATACTTCCCTACATTCATTTTTTAACAAAATTACTGAAATGAAAATTTTATTCGCCTACCAACATCATTCCCTACCTACCATATGATCGATAGGTTTTACATAATGAAACTCGAACGATTAAAATTGGTCGAATGGCATCCACTTGATACTTGCAAACTCCCTGAAATGACTCCACAAGACTTAGCCCTTCTCCCCCTCAGCTGAGAAAGGAAACCTTCCCAGTGGAGCTCGTGTTTACGCCCGCACGGATCAATGAGAGTAGTCCACCACAGGTCCACGGGGGAGGAAGGAACACAAAAAATATGCAATAAATGTGCTCCGTTTAACACGAATTAGTAGTTGGGTAAGATAATATATCAAAGGCATATAACTTCTGCTACATGAACATTTGAAAGGAAGAATTCAGTAAACGGGGTACGATTGACGTACAAGCAACCATTTATCCAGAGGGGAAAATGAACACGTTCAATTATTTTTTTCTTAATTTGTGCATCCGTTTGCTACATCGGCGACACAAAAATGTTTCACTTGCCAAGTTGAAGTCACATTAATTGGTGTAACATAATTGAGCAAATAAAGAGTTATTCGCTCAATGAAAAGAGAGAAAATGGCCACGAAGTTGTGAGATGAAAACATTTTTCAAGCTCGAGGAATAAGAGAAATTTACAAATTAACTTCGGCCACCCATGCTTGGTGAGGTAACTATACATAGACATACCGAGCTACGATCTGAAAAGTATCACAGGAAAAATGTTTAAAACGACTCGGAAGAAGCGCATGCTGGAGCCTCGAATAATATAAGAAATTGAATAAAATCCTAGGACGGTGATAGATAGGCCTCACGTTACGAAGATATAAAACAAGTGAAATTCAAACAATAAGGGTAGTTATTCATGTTCATTTCTTTCTATAGCCTGTATTTTCGTGTACAGTTCCCATTTAGCTTTGACTTAGATTTGGATGCACAGAACCAGATTAGAACCCGGAACACTCAATTTTGTATTTTGCACGCTCGACCCATTAGTTAATCACATACTGCATCAATATATTATGATTAAATGAAATGGTTTATACATTATTTATTAGAGTAGTTAAACTCTCATAACAACCAGGAAATGGAATTAGCTAATTCTACTTTTTCCCTCGAACTGAACATCTGGTAGACAAGAGATAATGTATTTTCGAGTCAAGTACAGCTAATTTTTAATGTACTACTTTTATAATTCATCTTATCCGTCAGACATACCTGTAAGTGGTCGCTTAACGAAAATGTCCCGTTTCACTGTAACTGGAAAGTACCTGTCCTATTACTACCCTAACCTAAATGTTTTAAAGCAAAATTCCCATTACTAGCTAAAATAATGTCGATTAATATTACTATCGGTTCATGTTAGCATTTCCCGTAAAAAAAATAATCTAATTTGTAACAAGTATGAAAACCTCAATAGAAGATATTTTAAAATGCTCGGAAAAAGAGCCAAATGTTTCATAATTCATCTTACTCTATTTTTTCATCAAAAAAAAGGTCCTAGAAAGTGTCTACATGTAACTAAGGGAAAAGTTGTAGTTTAATTCAACATTTTTGGTAGTTAAACCATTACGTTATATGCTACTTAAGTTATATGCTAGTTCACTGTGCCCCTTACTAAGGAGTCTTCTTAGAAGACTAATACTAAAAGAAAAACTTTATTGGATGGCAGAAATCCCTCAAAATGAAAAATTAACTAAAATTATTAATAATGAAATCTAATTGAATTATCGCATTATGGATTTATTTTCAATTCACTAAGGATCCTATCCTCATATGTAATAGTGAAGTTCAAATGTGCTCCAACCCTACCATCCAGTAAGATACGATACATACAGCTGGACACATAGTATTTACGGAGTATTTCGATACAAGAAAAATCTTAGTGTCCCCGTAGATGGCTCAGTTATCTTAATTTGATTTCATCTTTATTACTGCAAAAACCAACGACATAAACCTCTTTTTCCAGAAAGGAACCTCATTGATTTCATAGAGTGAAGAACGCAAATGTTTTACCGAAGGGTGTTGGGAAGATGTAAAAAGATTTTAGAAAAGAAAGAGCAAAAATGTACGCACCCATAAGATGCATAAGGCTCCAATAGGAATACACTCCCTTGGGACCATAAAAGAGAATATTTTAAGCGCGAGGGATATGATTATGTAAATAAATGCTTGTACTCATCTTCCTCACATTCGAGAGCTGGAAAAGAACGAGTTTTATCTCCGCTGAGGGGATTTGCCACCCCTTCCAGGTCCGAGTTATTTCCAGGAGGGCCTCGAAACCCCATTCCGTAAAAAAAGACCCATTTACGACCCTTTCTCAACTCGCCAGCGAACACACACACACACACAAACACTAACACGCAAACACCGCTCTCATCCTCTTCATTCTCTCGGAGAAAAGAAGAGAAAAAAAATGCGACAAAAATAGAGGCAAACTGTTTTATTGCATATTACTCTTGTATCATTTTATTATTATTTCGTCTTATTTTTTTTATGCTCCTCCTTTGTTTCCGTAGCGCACTCGAAATTTCGGCTTCAATATTTTTACGGCCCAAAAGTTGGGGCTTTATCACTTAGCGCTCCTTCATTTATACGCGCGGGGATATGAGTCGCTGGGTGGGCTCCATCGGAGTGGGGTGTAGAAGGAAAGGGAAAATATTTTTCCCTTGTGCGGGTGTTCGCGCGTGTGTGTGTGTGTGCGCGCCTTGGAATGTGGGGGGAAGAAATTGGGGGGAGAGGGGATAGGAAAAGGAGGCAGGTAGTGAAGTAGGTGGGAGAAGGAGGGGCAGAGGGGAGGGCGAGCGCGCGCACGTGGGTGGAGGGAGGAGAGGGGTGCCTCGTCAAGGCAACGCAATATTTTTCCATATTCCTCCTGGCCTTAAAAATGAGATATGGAAATAAAAAATGCATCTGAAACTGTAAGACTATTCCCCATCCCTTTCCAGTTGATCACCAAAAGAATGGGAAAGGAATAAGCGAAGGAGTTAGCAAAACTAATATGTTTTCTCGCAGAAATATTTCTTTAATCCAATCCAGGTTGTAATAAGATAGATGGTGACGGAAAAAATGTATATATAAGTCATTCTACGACGCAAGAATTATCGTTGGGAACAGTTGTTCGATTCGGTAACATACGTATAACTTGGCCGAAATCTCCATGTTATCATGGTTAAACCGTGATAAATAGCATTTTGTGAGCACTCGTATCTAGAGCGACCGGAAAAAATCAAGAAACCGTTTAACTTTTCCATTGGGAAAAGCCAAATGATGTAAAAATAAACTGAATTCACAAAAAAGTGAAGTTTCATAAGCCATTCAAAAACATTGATATTAAGAAGCAGAAAAACAAAGGTCCTTTACATACACGTCAAACGAATATACCACTGCTAAGAGATATTGGCCCGCAGATGTTTTTAAAAACCAAGATTTGCTTTCTTTACATACGATCTCTTTGGTTGACTAGAATGGAAAATTATAACTCAGAGATCACTTTATTGCTTAATTCTAAACAATTACAATTTCGTTTCTTGGCACTTAATCTCCAATATTTTTTATCCAAAGATATATTTTTTTAACGTGCATACACGTAAGACCCGTTTCGTAAAGTCTATGAATATGTAAATTGAACCTATTTCATTTCAACATCATGCCACTTACTCTTGTCGATACCACATATTTTACTTAAGATAGGTTTCGGATGGCCCCTAGAAATTATTCACTTCGATGGATTTTGAGAACGTTTTCTTTTTTTTTTTTGTATACATTATTTCTTTCTTCGTTTTTCGGAAATTCTGATTGCCTTCACGTTGTCTAAAAAGTCTACTTTCTTTCTTCCTCTAACACGCTTAGTCATCCCTCTCCCTTCTACACAACGACTTCCTTGAAGCCTGTTTGAAAACAAAACGCACTTCATCGCTTCTTTCTCATTGAAAGAGGTCAGATTATTTTCATAAATTACCAATTAAAAATTTTTCCTAAAAACATTTAAAACTAAGAGTTAAACTGTACCTTTCCAACATGGGCCCTATGCAAACTCGCAAGCTTGATCTTGTCACACAAATGTCATAGGTGAAAGAAACGAAAGTAAGAATGCTTATACAAGAATGATGAAAAGATTTGTAAGTTCCATTAGCACATTATGACTTTTCAATTACATAAGCTTCCTAATAACTCTTTAGTCAAACTAATATGCCAATATGAGTAGACTTCGAAACGTATCTTACAGGAATACATTATTATGTATAATAAAACTGAAGGAACGTGTTGCATGAGGTTATAAATCGACATCTATTGAGAAATTAAAAGAACACATTGTAGAAGAAGGAAAGGGTAGATTTTTTATTGATATTAAATTTAAAATAATAAAATTGGATGTTTACGGTTGAAATTTGGAAGAATTTCACGTTCTGACTCATTCTTATTCAATCAAATTTCCTTAAATTAATGTAATGCTATCTTTTACAAGTTCATGACTATTTCTACGTTTTAAATCCTGGAATTTAATCAAATGTACCGCAAATAATATTCAAATAACGGTAATTCTTCGTAAAATAGCCGTTAAATAATAACTCGTAATTTTGAAAACTCGGGCATGTTTTCTTTTAAACAATAAATTTAATTTTTATGATAAGGTGAACAACAGATCCTAAATCAGTTTGTTTGTATTTTGTATAGGGTATCTAACTGCATCACGTTTTAATACTGTATCTACCACATACCACCAACCTGGTTAATCTCGGTGAGTATTAGCCTTGTCTAATAAATATTAGATCGTCAATTCGAATCCTGCAGACGAAAAAGTTGCTTAAATATATTAAATTTCAATACTTGAATCCTCATTTCGCAGCACGATTCAATGTGATACTACATGTAAAATCTCATGCCTGAAAATTCTCTGAAACATATATCTATTCACTTAAACATTAACGGTATCAATCTTAAAGTTGCATTTATTCAACAGCCTCGTTTGTCACTTATGCGTCAACATGCGCTCACCAAAACCATCAATACTCACTTTTCCACGTAATAACGCTATTTTTCTTCCAACTTGTGACAACAGTGGTATTGAAAATAATGGATGAAAAAGGAAATGAAGGTTACACCGGGGGAAATCGAGATGGCGAAATATAAACGCGCGTATCGGGAAGCCTGGTTGAAAAAGACTGGAGGAGGAGCAGTTGCAGTGCGGGTAACCGATGGTTAGGGAAGGGAGAGAGAAAAGCGTTGGAATATTCATCGAGAGAATGAAGCTAAGCAAAGAGTCGTGACTTGATGAAACGCGATGGTTGCCGAAGAGAGCGAGAAAGCTTCGGGGAGAAGGGAAATTGAGTTTACAGTCGTGTGGAGGATCCCAGCTATGCCCAAATAAAAACTTGACTCGCCCTCCAGCGATGCGGCCACAAAACGACGAGAACACGCAATATGAGGATTCACGAAGCCCAGCCCTCTTCCACGGGCATAAAGGAATAGAGGGAGGGGCGTCCGATTTTTAAGGGCAAGACAACTACAGGCGGAGAGAAGGTGGATCATGTGACGCCAGAAATCGAGACAGCCAGTTTTTCTCAGAGAAACGGAGCGGACTTCTCTTCCAGAAAACGAATGAAGGGGGAGACGAAGGAAGAAAAGGCACATATAATAACGGCGCCAAAGAAGATGAGAACGGAGTTATCCGCCTTGATGGAGGAAGAAGGTACAGAGGAAGGAACGAGGGAAGAGGCCAATGGGTGATATCGAGGGAGAAGGTTGGAAGGAGATTTTCAGCCCTAGAAATGAAGAATTGCAAGGAAGGTTGGAGCCAAGAAAGGAATGAGGGGGTGAGAGGAGAGAGAGATTAAGGAGGGGAAAGAGGATACCAAGAGATTAGAGATTTCACAAGAAGCGGGAGGTTGGGACGGGGTTCCTTTAAGAACGGAGGAGGGAGAGTGGAAGACAGGACAGACGAAAAGAGTGGGGAGAGTGGCAGAAAGAGGTGGATATTTTTCATGAGTGCGGTTTCATATATGCGACGGAATGAAAAGGACAGAGTTTCAAATTGAAAAAGGTCGAGGGTAAACCTTAAGGGTTAATGAAAGGGGAGGTCTGCGAAGACTCTTGAGGAATGCAAGCGTAAAGGCTCTCGCGGGGTAGAGCATAGCATGGGAGGAGTCTGCGCCAGGGGTTAAGGCACGTGGAGTTGGAAGGTGGCCCATGCAAAGAGTAAATGTAGTTTCCTATCACGTGAATTATAGTAGAGAGAGGAAAATGAGAGCATGAAAGTAGTATTATTTCTTACGATGGCACATTCAATTGAAATATCTATGATCAATAACTCGGGATTGGCTCAACTCAGGGTTACCTTACATTTCTAAAACTTTTTCTAATCTTCCCTAACTAATACCTTTTCACTATAATACTACCCAACTGGCACCTGATGACCCATAAACCATTCTCAGAATTTTGCCTGCTTCAAGGAAAATGAACGTCAGTAAAATTCCTGCAACAGCCATATTCGACCAAAATTTACACTGTCTATAATTTTAATTTTCCCAACTATGTTCAGTGCAAAGTTGCACCTAAAAGCTAAAAGAGACTTTGAGAAGTATATGCATTATCAATATATCGTTCCATTCCACTGTATGTCCTAAACTAATCTACATGCATAGAAACGACAAGAGCTGATAGATGGAAAGTAAAATTTCATTTTCCTCAGCAGCCTTTTGAAGTACTCGTATTTGATGTGGCACTCACTGCCATCCGCAGCCCTTCTTCACCATGAAATGAGACGGGGAGTAGGTAGGAAGGAGTAGACCAATATCATATATCTTTAAAGGAGAATCTATCACTTGAAGGCCTTTTTTACTCTTTCATGTGGAAGAGAATAAGAAGCATTGCGACTGTTCCGAGATATGAAATGTCATGGAAAGAAGGTTAAGAGTGCCAATAGGGCCAAAGAAAGCAAGTATAGCAGAATAGAGCCATGCACCAATTCCCAGATTGGATTTTCGATAGATGGATTTTCGACAGATAAACGTCACATGTTCCAGAATCAAAACATATTTGAAATCGGAACAATATTCTTTTGGAAGCGATTGATTAAGAAAGAATTTTAAATAAGTTTTTTATATCAGGTGGGGAAAATTGATAAGCATATGAATTTAATAACGATGAGATTATTATTCAGAATAATAAATTTTTTAATCATACCCAGTAATGCCACGTTATATGACCTCGATTAAGTATCAACAGAATTTTACATCAAATGTTTAATCACAGTCAATAATATTGAGTGAACAACCTGATCCTGCTCAAAGGGAAGGGCATATTATCGACAGTGCCGACGGTAAAGGTGGAGCAGGAAGAGACACTCAGCGCGACGGACCGGAATAAACTGATTTTACCTAAAGCTGTACCAAAATGAGTGAGAAAATAGCGCTAAAAATAAACCCCTCAGCGGAATGAAAAACAAACGAAGCCACTGCCGTGAGAGTTAAGCGGATCCTCCGTCCTGGCTTTCGATCGTTAAACGTCCGACGCATCCGCGGAAACCAATCGGAACCGGTTGACGCTTCGTGATTGATCTATTAGGTCATTTCCTCCAGAAAGTACATCTACGTGATTGGATCGCGGCTAAAAAGAGTCCGCAAGAGCTAAGAGGGAAGCAGGGAGAGTGAGAATTGGGGGCAAGAGATGAGAGGGGGAGGATAAGACCGAGCCGGACAAAAAAATAGATGTGGTGCAGTATGACGGATTACGGAGCAGGATAAAAACAGGATATGGCCTTGGCGATAGTCCGTGCGTGTGGACGGCGGTGTGTGGATGGTTCGCATCCCAAGGAAAGATTTCTCTCGACAACTTTGGAATTGCAAGGCACACGTGCAAGACACAGCGTCCCCGTATCGTTACAAGGAAAGCTACCCGTGGTGGGCGTGCAATGGGTAGTGCACGCGGAAGGAAGGGTGCACAGCACAGGAAATGATGGGAGAATATTGCCGAGTGGTAGCTCAGGAGGCAAAGGTTGAGCGGTGATCAAGCCGAGAAATGTGCTTGTGAATAAGAGGAGGAAATTTCAGGGAGCCGAGTGGCGACGAGTCAAGGAGGAGAATGAGCTCAGAGGGAGGTTCAACGGGTGGGTACGCGGCGATAATTGAGAAATGTAGAGTAGACGGGAAAGGGAAAAAGCTCCTCTTCTTTTGCGCGAGCTAATTAGCTCTTTTCTCACCCAAAACCGTTAGCCAATTTTTTCCAACTTTTGTTTCTCACCTTAATCTTGTTTTATTTTTAACGGCGAAAAGGGGTAATGCTCGGACTCGTTGAAAGTCGATACTTGGAGGTCACGCCTTTACTGGCTAACGTAGAACCTCTCACATGGCCTCTTGTTTGGGGGAGTAAACATGGTAAAATAGAAGAAGCCCATAAGGAGAGGAGAAGAGATGAAAAAATCCGTTTCCGCTACCAAACGAACAAAAAAAAGCCTCCCGTAATTGCTGTCTGGTATCCTGACTATTTCAACACCGTTCCTCCAATGCGGAATTAGGTGGGCATTGATGAAAAAAAGAAGCGAACGTGGGGGAGACGGAAAGGAGATGAGGAAGAGATGAAATGGACGAGAATGTTGAGGAAACGCGGTATGTGAAAAGGCCCCTCCTACTGAAGCAAAAACTAACCGAAACGAGAAGAGAGATAAAACCTGGAGCGTCAGGGGGCAGGGGGAGTGGACACGAGAGGAGAAACAGGGCTATAGGGGAGGGGTGAAAAATTGGCGAACGGAGGCAGATGAGAAGTGATTTTGACATCCAACAAATTTATCCGAAGGGTTCAATTTATCTCGGAATAGCTGGAACGGCAGAGGCGACACGGCCTCACATGCCCACGGTCATGCAGTGTATCGCGATACGGAGTGAAAAATATGACGGAAAGAGAAATATTTATATAAAAATTATTAACACTCATTCCATCGAGAGTGTATCCCTCTTGCTTTAATTTATCGTCCGAAAAGGATTTATGGTGGAATACCCGACCGGTGTCATTGAGTGAAAAATGAAATGCATAAGAGATATATTAAAGCCCGAGAAAAATGTCTACTACCGTCATATCTGGAATCTACTCCCACCACACACTTGTGATAGCGTAAAACTTGAACGCGCGAGTACTTTTACTAAAAATATTCAGAAAAATTATTATTCCCACCGCCACCGCTCTAATTAATTTGACTAGTTGGGAGATATAAATCAAGATGGAGCGCTAGTTAGTCGAGCGCCAAGATTAATTGTTCGGCATCATTTCACCCCTTCCGGTTTTTGCTTGCTGCCCTCCCAAGCCCCTTGCAAACTCTCTTCCCTCTTCCCTCACACCATTCCACACTTTCCCGAAACTCGCGTTATCTGGCCGATATTCAAGGGAGCTCAATTGCGCCTCACACACGCCCCAAGCCTCAGCGTGGGGCAAACCTCACACCAAAAGGAGCTACCAAGCCATTATTGATTGACGCCATACGCCAAATCCCTATTAACTCCTTCCCTCCTCGATCCGGGAACAAATTTTGCCAGATCATTTACAAAGCCTTTTTCTTTCGTAGTTGATAAAAAGTCATGCGATATATTTTAGTCATAACGGGGACGCTTTTTAGATATCCTATTGAAATACTTGTTTTAAAATGAATAGAACGATTTATAATACGGCTTTCTATATAAAATACACCATATTAAATTATCTCGCGCCAAAAAATAATATCTTTCTGCTAAGAAACGGCAATTCCCTAGGATGTGATCCACTCCATCCAACATATTGTAATTCTGAGTTATTATTCTGTGAAATTCCATAACAAAATACAAGTCAACGTAATTAGATCTCTTGCCAGAAAATTAATCATCGGAATATATAGCTGGGAACTTTCGTTTTAATGACCATAAAGGCAGGCTCAACTTTCATTAGGCATGACGACGGTTTCATAAACTCAACAGGAATGGACAAATTCAAGATTAATGATATGTAAATTAAGACCGAAAGGAGAACAAACCATTGGAGATAAGTCGAGGGAAAAATAAGAAAATAATCGAGACGGAAGGAAGAAGGCAAAATTCTGAATTGATATTCAGCCTCCGCCGGGATGGACTCAATTAAGGAAAAGTCTTTCTTTAAGGGAAAAAGGAGTAAAAGTTAATTTCGCCGAAAGTGTTTCTCAACATACTCCTTCCGACGCCATCCCTCCCTTCCCCAGTCTCCCATCGCCAAACGCTTTTCAATTTTCCCTTTCACACGCTCGTCTCTCTTTCATCAACGAACTCCCCTCCTACTCCTCCTGCCTCCCTTTTTGATGCCCTGACTCCCTTCCCCCACTCCACCCCGCTCTTCCCCATTCACCTCCTCTTCCCTCCGCCTACTTTCATCCGCAACTCTCGCCTCCTTCCTTCCTCAACTCTCTCCTCCGGCCCATTCCGTGCGGAAAAGACATCATCGAAAAGCCTTTTCCTGCTCGGATGAATCCATTAGATTTTTCACACCTATCGTCTTTTCCTTCGCGATCCCTTCCACCATGGCAAGCCAACTTCTTTGCCCCTTGCCCCCGTGGTCTTGTGATGCTGAATCGAAACCTCACGTTCATTTAGACATCCTCCCTTGACGCGGCGTTTCCTTCCCCTCCGTCCTTCCCGCGGAATCTCGCTCTCTTGGTAACCACACCCCATGGTGATCCCGCAATAGCTGAACATTCCCCGATTCCCACTCTCCGTTGCCTTCCTCTGTTTCCTCCAACCCCGCCTCTCGAACCGCAGGAGAATAACAAGCACACTCCTTGTTTTTCAACTTCGAGTTTCACTGCGGCGTGAAATATCCAATTATGAACCCACGCTTGGTGCCCTCACACCGATAACTCCCCAAACCACTCAAAATCTATGCAACCATCCCATGTCCCACTCCCGCCCCCATATTTTATTTCACGTCTCCCCTTCCAGTTAGCAAAGGAACCCTCAGAAATCTCCCTCCCTCCTGATTCCCCCTCCAAATAGCCCGCGAAAACCCAAGTTTCTCACCTTCAAGCGTCGAGGGCTGCTCGACCTCCTCTCCCATCCATTCCTCCCTCTCCCGCACGCCCGGCCCTTACTCTCTCTCGCTTCTTCCCCCTTGTAATCTTTCCCGCTCATCCTTCCACTTTTCTCCCACCGCTCCCCCGAGCTCCCGTCACCCATCGCTCTCCCTCTCGCCCCGTTCCACGCCCTCCCTCCCGCAAACCTCTCCACCTCCTTTCACTCTTTTTCATCGAGCCGAAAGCCAATCAAGGGTCGTGGAGTGAGGGAGAAACGGGGGCAGAAGGAAATTGAGTGGCTTGAGTGGATCGAGGGGGATGCGAGTTGGAGAGAGTGAGCGGAGAGGAGGGAGGGACGGTGGGGAGGGGCTGCGAAGAACGTAGCCCGAGGATCGCGGGGGCCGAGGTCGTTTCGCGGAGGGAGGGTAGGCAAAGGTGAGAAATGCGAGCGAGAGAATATAACGGGGAAGAGGTGCCAAAAGCTGAGGGGGAGAGAGAGATCGACCGACAGAGGTTTTTCGAGGAAGGAAGAGCATTGAAAAATTGGCGGTATCATGATTGGATGGTGTACCCTATCCGAAGTGTATTTGCTCCGCCAATTTTTTGAGCATTGGAAAATGTCAACTGCCGTAAACGCGTATTAAACTAAATTCATTTGTACATAGCAGGAAAGCGATTCGGTTTAACATGGAAAATTAAACAATAAAATTTGTCTCTCATTTTCGAAAAAATGTCAAATTATGCACATTTTAAACAATTTTTCGCAGGTTTATTTGATGAAATAAAATAAGAGACTATTGGATGCATTAAAATTGTCATATGGTTAGCGAAGGCCAGCAATCGAATACTTATAAATTTGTTTAACAAAGATGTTCAATGGTTCCGAAGGAATCCGTTCTCCAAAAATGAAATCATCTCCTTCATAATGAAAGGCTTGTCTTCATCGAAGACAAACATGAGAAAACGAGACGTTCGGAGAAATAACGTCGTATAATTCTATTTTTACAATGACCCTCGATATTGAAAATAATTCAACCGACAAAAACACTTTCCTTGTAAACAAATAAATAATGGACATCTGTCAAATATGATTGCACCAAATAGTAGTTATCACAACATTTCCTAACCATATACTCTTCCTATAAAACATTGCTTTATAAAATTCGTGCATTTCAAATAGCTTGAAGCCATTTATAAATTCAGAAAACGACCAATCCAACCTTATCATCGGACGAAAAAGCTATTTCCCGAAAAACAAGAACGGGAAAAATCAAAACTCCGTATATGGGTGGAAAATGGGTTAACAGGATGAGATATGTCTCGAGGGGCACGTTGGCTAGCGAAAGAGAGGCGGAGTAGGAAAACGGAGGAGACGTTTGGGGGAGGGGCCGTGAGAGTCAAGGGACGAGGGGGGAAAAGGGAAGCAGTCGATCTGTTATATAAGGGAAATGAGGGACATTTTGAGGGCATGGGTGTAGCCGCCGTGAGCCAGAGCCCACGGGGCGCATAAACGGGAAAACGATTTGATTTTGGTGGTGGGAGGGCGAGGAAGCGTGGTGGGAAGGAGAAAGGGAATAGGGAGAAGAGGGGCAGGAAGATGATGATGATGATGGAAAAAAAGAGAGAGAGGTGGGCAGTAGGCAACGCGGGAGGAGGAACCTCGGACAAGAGGGATGGGTAGAGAAATCCGCACTCCACTCGCATGGAAGGACGAGCGCTGGAGACGAAACCGGGGGATGAGATAGAAACAAGAAGATGGGACGTAAAATTGATGAGAAATAAATCGGAAATGGAGATGGGAGAAGAATGGGAGAGTGAAAAAGGGGAAGGCATGAGTGAGGTAAGAAAGAATGGCTGAACGCAGTGTACGCGTATGGGTGCATGGGACGGCGTGTGTGTCTGTGCTCGTGTGATTGTGTTTGCGTGGACTTGTTATAGGAAGGGCGTTGAGGAAATCGAATTGGGAGGTAATTGGGCGTGCCGGAGAGGGCGAGGAAAAGGATGTGAGGGGGAAAAAAAGAAGGGTTTGCCCCCCGAGGAAAAAAATACAAACGAGGAAGGATTGGCAGAAGGGGGATGATAAGATGCTTCGATGGATGGATCGTGGAATGAGAAAAGAGAGAAAGTCGGAAGGAGAGAGACAGATATTTTTCGAAAGAAAGGAGATGGAGGAAAGAGTAGATGCATATCACGAAGGCATTTAAGCTAAAATTATGCGCCTCACAAAATGAATGAGGATTTGTGAGGCAGGAGATTAAAGGCATTGCATAGTGGACTTCCTTACAATACCGGAAAATGATATGGAGCTCTCAAATTCATAAATATCGGTGATTAGGGAAAAGAAATTTTTAGAAATGTGCTCTTTGAGGACTTATTGGCATCTTTTACATGTGGTAATAAACAAATCAAAATTAAAATATTTTAATATGAATCAGGCAGCGATTATGAAGTGAATCAAAAAATATAATCAAATAAAAGAGGAGAGTAGAAGATTTTTGGAAAATTTAATTTTTTCGAAAGAGAGTAAACCTTTTGTTTATGAATTAAGATTTTCTATGCGTGTTTTGTCACTAATAAAAAAGTGGTTCATTTTCAAAATTTCAATCTTTATGGCATAAATGTAGCGCTTTTTTTATTCGTTTCGCAAAATTAGCTGCAATTCCTCTACAGCAAACCTTTCATGCTAAACAGAGGGTTGGGCTCTGTGAAATAGCACATAAAACCCAAAATGAGCATTGGATCGAATGGCTGAAGCTGTCATTTAAAGGGAACGGAGATGGATTCTTGATTGAGGAAATTATTTGCGGCTGCGTTGAGAGCAAAGCGATTTCGTTAGGAGCGTTCATAACCCAATCAACTAGCCAATGAACTCATCGATTGAATAAACTTTACAAAAATGACTTTAGGAGACAAACAAATCTCAATCAAAGGCATGTTCTAAAGGTCTAGCCTCAGCCAACCCTCTCAAGGAACGATAATCATTGTCTGAATCTCCTCTTCATTTTCATCATAGGTTATCAATCCAACGATTGGTTCTTAGTAGATCTCCCAACCTATTACCTGCCAATCTTTTAATCCCTTCACAGTTTTTGCACCTACCATGCGTGCTATTGTCGCGCAGGATTAATGGTCGTGAAAGTTAAATGAATCGACCTACCTCGATTCATCTTCTCAGTTACTTGGCAGAGAATTTATTCCCCGGTTCCGGGCACTTCCCACCTCTCCGATAATATCGCGCGCTCTAACTTATCATCTTCAGTGGGCATCAATCTTAGGTTTGACTTAACGCAGCTATCCACTCAATTAAACTTGATAACGTCTTCATGCAATCAAAATATCTTCAATTTAGCCCTCGTCTTTTTTTTTGTTTCTTACAATTGCCTCAACAGAGCTTTTCCTTTTTATTTCTTCTCATGGAGTCTTCCTTTCGCAAATTACCTCGATCAAATTATTTGACAAAACACTTATAACCATTAGTAATCATTATGAATTTTGGTAAACTACTGCTTTCTAGTCTTTTCCCCAATTCGCTATTTTTTTCTGTTTTTATAATATTCACTTGCACCATCACGTTTCTGAGGAAGCCTGTTATTGGAGCTATCCCTCAATTCTTATCATACAATCTCCCTATGTGTTTGTCTTCAACAGGCAGCTATGCTGACATGCAGAGGGTAAAAATAACATTACTTGGCGAAATGATAGCGGCACATAGCACAACAGTTACGATACCTTTGGCAGCGTATCAACCAGTTCCACTATCGTCAACCTGCGTGTATGCTCTCCGAGGGTGGATCACCAATTGCTAGAGACATAACTAATAATTTTGAAATGAGACAGTAAAAAAATACGGCATAGATTAACGATTTCCTTTGATCCAGAAAATTGCTAATGAGATTAAAAGTACGTGGTTGAAAAACCACTCCGGGATAATGCAAAAGTTATCCAAGAGCAATAAAACTTGTGGGCTGGAAAAGAGGAGGAGAACAGTAGCGGCGGAATGCCGGGTCTAACAAACACAACTCCTATAGACAGTAGTGAAGAATAGTTAGAATTAAAACGCCAAGTAAGAAAGGAGTTTTCCATTATGGAAGGAAAATCCCTCAAAGCGAGAGAGATGTGCGTGTGATTGATGGGGAAAAGGAGATCGATTAGAAGGAGGAGATCAGTGCGAGTAACGAATGACACGGAGATATAAATACATCAAGTGGAAATAAGGGAAGAAGGAGTATAGAAGAACGTGAAAGAATGAGCCGGGGCTGCAAAGAAATCGGTGGAAGGAGGTAAAATGCCTTCGCTGCAGGACGGGAAACCGAGCGAGCGAGGAAGGAGGTTTGGGGAGAGTTGGCGGGGACGGGATAAGGAAGGAGAGTGAAACGGAACCTGAAATGGGGAGTGGTACGGGGGACGGGGGAAAGAAGGAACCAAGGGTGGGCGTAATGAAATCAAATTACCGAGCAGATGAGAGAATCCCGGATTGCACGGCTAAAGTAGTAATGTCGTCGGAAATCGAACGCGGGAGGGTCGGAGCAAACTTTATGAATTTGGGTGGGGCGGTGTAGGCAGGAATAGACGGGGGGCGGTTGGGGGATGTGGAATGAGTGGAAGAAGAGTTCCGTAAGGTTGAGAAGGTGGGAGTGGTGGTGAGTTATCGAGTGCGATGGGCACATGGTGGGGGAGGAGAAGAGAGCAGTGGTCGGTGGGAGTGGGAAGCAGGAAGGAATGAAATGATAAGAGAGCGAGAGAAAATAATATGCTCCAAAATTATGGGCGGGGATGAGGACGTGAATCACGGGCGGGGAGGCAACTGGTGTAGGACCAATTCTATGGGATATATGAAAGGGAGGTAAGGGGGCGAGCCGGAAGAGAAAATACCGAGGTGCAGACAGGGACGGGCTGGAACTGGCCGAGGGGGGAGAGATGAGTGAGGGGGTTGAGGGAAGACGCTCGGGATAGTCAATTGGTATGGGAAAATAGAAATCGTGGCATAGGAAATTGGTTTTTGGGATGCAAAGTGGAGAGGGAATGGGAGTTGAAGATAGTGAGATGGAGCAGGAGAGAATTTACCGAGGGAAGAGGACACCGATGGGTGATGGAGGGTGATGACTCAAAAGGTTTCAATGTTGAAGAGGGTGTGCGAGCGTTTCTTTTGCTCCCCTATACGTGAAGGGGTCGCCAGGGGGCAAGGAAGAAGCTGTGGCCTGCCGCTAACACCGGCGCGGTCGAAGAGTAATTTAAGTGCTTCAGAGCCTGCACATACACGTCCGCACTTTCCGAACACAACGTCATTGGAAATCACTTTATGAGAGAATGGACTTCCTGCACCCATGCTTCCTTCAGTGCTCAAAGTCTTCTTTTTTCCTTCCCCTAGGTTACTCTCTCTTTTCTTGAAAAAAAATGTTCCCCTTAGTATTATCTTTCATTCAACCATCCATAAAAATGAGTTCATATTTCTTCCTTTTTCATTTTGATTGGAAATGACAGAGAATTTAATTGTACACAAGAAAACTAATTTCTGATGTAATGATATATTTTTTGCTGCTCAGTTATTGTAATATATCGTTGTTTTACCTATGTCCATCGAAAACCTACTTTAATCGGTAGAACACCAGTAATAATGATAATATCATAAACCTATTTGACATTTTCTCAATTCAATTATTATCCCAAAAATATATGACTATAATAATCCTATTCAAAAATATGCTAACAAGTCGAAAGTATGTTTAATAAACAATTTAACTAGTAAGATATATATTTTAGTCGGAATCACATTTTTTTAAACTTTATTTATGGATTGAAATGGCAAATTTAACTTGCAATATTTTCGGAGGGAATTCTTAATATAGAATGACCAAATAAACCATCGCATTCCACGTCAAATTCATAAGGCTTATATGAATTCTGCTTAGCTGAAAGAATTTCTCTACTACACTCTTGTAGGTCCTGAAGTTCAAGAAAAGTTACATGATAAATTTATCACTCGGTCCAACAGAAGAATCTGTGCCACTTTATGGCGACCGTCATCATGCCACCGGCCATTGCGTAGAAGCACACAGAAGGCCGTGTCACACAAGGGGAGAGGGACGAAGAGGAACAGGACAAGGGATGCATGAATGAAGGCGTGGGAAACGCCACTATGACGAAGGGGACGCTAATAAAGGCAGTATCGAAACGTCAAGCGCAGTCTCACACTCACTGTCGCAACAAGGAAACGGTGGTGATGGAGACAAAGGCGTAGTAGACGAGTAAGGTGCGCAGGAAGAAACAAACCGTTGAGTGGAGACCACGTAGAGAGAGGAGGAGGAGAGAGAGAGAGACAGTGTAGTAAAGGAGTACGGGAGAAGTGCCTCGAAGAGGAAGATCGTACGTGTGTGGAGATAAACGGGTAGAAAGGGCAGGCGAAAGGGGAGGGATAAAAAAGGATGGGAGCAGATTAATGATGGCCCCCAACGAAGTTTTTGGAAGAGGTTGAGGTTGACTTGCCGAACGGGTGAGAATTTCGGGGCAGGGGTGGGGCCGGGAGAGGTGGAAAAGGGTACCGTAGTTTTTGGGAGGTCACGGGTTGGATAGAGGGGAAAGAGAGATGAGAGAAGCGAGGGGAGTGAGAAGAAACGGGGATGGTAGTTGTGGTGTTGTTGGTGAGGGAAGAGGGTGTAGCGCAGTCCTGTGAAGGAGACGGGGAAGGGGACGAGGGGTGGCGGCAATTTAGGGCTTTGGCCGTGACATGGAAAAATACCCGGGCGAGAGGAGGGAAGATGGATGGACGAATGAAAATTCTGAGCCCCCCTTCCCTTCCTTTCTTTTCCACCTCATCCTACTCTCATTCACCTCACCCCGCCATCCCCAAAACATCCTCACCACCGCCACTGCCCCGCCTCTCCCTCTCCGCCCACCCCAATAACCCATGCATAATCGGGGCGTGGCTGTTACCCCCTTCGCCAAGGTTCCCCTCTCCCTCCGTACCCCATTTACTCCACCGCCGCATTCGCGCCCCTCCCACGCGACAGGGCGCTCCCACCCGAGGCGTCCCTTCAATCACACTTCCCTCCCGACACCCCCACCAATCCCGCCCCCCGAACACACACACAAACGCGCGCAAACGCATTTCAACGCCCAGTGATCGGCCTCTCTGGCGCATGAGATTCCGGACGTGGGTAAAAATAAAGGAGCGACGGCGAATCACCCTTCCTGACCCTCCAAGGTCTTCAAAAACGAACTCCTGAAGTCTCTCTTCTAGTTTATTCTGCAGGCTATCGATCCTCTTCCCCTAGCTACTACAAATCCACCTTGAGAAAAAATGAGGGCAAGAGATATCGTCGAGTCTTAATTTGACATTGAGCAGTTAGTAAATTGGGAAACGAGTTTATTCCGCCGGGTGCAACCATAGACATGGATCCAACATTAGTGTTTTTGAGCTTTTTTTCAGAAATGTAGAGTGCATTACGTGGAATTCAATTTTGATTGAGATGTTTGCTTTAGAAAATTTGATCGTCGCGCTCACTTCCTCCATTACTTCCGTAAAACAACCTCGAGCGAGTAAAGGTATTTTCCATTTATCCATTTAACTGCTACGTGAAATGTAAGAAGCAAAATTTCCTCTGCGCATCCTAGATTAAATTACAGTCCTAGCTGAATTGGTTTTAAAATAAACGCTCAAGATTTCTGTCGTTTTACTTTAATATGGTAAAACTCGTGGGTTATGATATCATCGTTTTCCTAAGGTATCCTCATTCGAAGTTGAAAGAGGTAGCAGTGCGGCTGATTTTCAAAATATGTTCATGACACATCATTATCTGCGACTGCGTTTTTTTAAATTTTGCAGGCATCTATTTTTATGATTCTGAGCCTTATCCAATGCGGTCTATTCTCATCCCGGCGTTTCCTTTAGAAAAAACATCGCCTATGAGCTCTTGACCTTTAGAGCACGAAGATGGTTCCCTCCAATAGCCAGCCAAACCTCTGTGCGCCACACCTGTCTGCACCACGCGACAAAAAATAATTCCGTCTGCGATATCGGTGCCGCGAATTAGCTTGAGGCCGCTCACAATCTTAGCGATTACTTTCCAAAAGCGAAAAAAATGCTTGCTGCCAGTGGTGCGTGACATTTGACTGGCTGAGTGAGCTGATGAGTGACTTTGGGAGACTGCCAATGAGTAATAAAAACGCTGGGAGTAAGAGGCTTGGTAGACGAATGCGACAATAAGGCAAGGTGAGCTCCGAAGGGGTCTCTCGTGTTGGGGAGGCTGAGGGTTTAAAGGAGAGAAGGGTAAAATGAGGTATGGGGTGGAAGGCCAAAGGAAAGGTCCTTTCGTGTACACATGGCGCACGAGCACGAATAGTCAGGGATGGGTAGTAGGAAACGTCAACGAGAAATGGGCCTTGGTGTCCTCACCCTCCACCAGCAGCGGCGCGGTTTAACTGATGAGAGAGCAGCAAGGTGCAAATACACCGCGCTCCACTCTGCGCTCTCGTCAATCGAAGAGTCACAAACAGCGTCCTGCCGTTGGAAGTAGATCAAACGGTGAGCAGATTGGGACGCGTGGGGTTTAGGGAGGGAAGGTTACGGGGGATGGGCATAATAGAGCGTGGAAGTTGCGTCGAGTAAAAATGACGCGACTCACGAGAGATGGGGAGTGGGAAGATGTGTGCAGGAGAAGCCGAGCGAAGAGTGACATCTTTTTGCGTGGACGAGGCCACCAGATCGGAGATACGGAAGCTATTTTGAGGTCTCCCTTCTAATCTTCAGTGGAAAACTTCCGGAGAGGAGTGCCTTCCTTCTATCTGATACTCTGAGGGAGCGAGATGGAGAACAGAGTTGCTCGCATGTCTCCCTATAACTAATTCCATGCCTGTTCGTTTCTATCATTCCACCATCCCTTACAGCAGGCCTAGTTCAAGCCCCCAACATCCGGCCTCATTCTACTCATTTTTTCTGACTGATTGCACAGTTCCTCAGGTCTTACAGTGGTATGTTCTATCCAGTTATATGGTCTATCCAGAATATTCATTTAGCATGCTCCTAAGTCACAGTTTCTCGACTAGAAATTATTTTTTCAATTGGATCGACTTCTATCGCCTTCTCCCAAAGCTGCAACGCTCACCCGTCTTTAGAAAACCTTTCATGACCTCGTCCGCCAACTATTCCTTTCCCACTCGGCCGAAGCGAAAAATGGAGGGAGTATTAACACGGCGAGACAGAAAGAAAGATAAGTTACATCGTAAGCATCATCCCACCGGATGATTCGAGGTTGAAATGGTCATTTTATGTTGTAATTTGATCATTTAATTTAACATTTGATTATTTGACTGTTGCACTTTCAAAAAAAAAAGAAACAAGATGGGACATAAACGTGGAAAGAGGGAATACATGGACCTGTATGCAGCATAATCATGGGAATCCTCTTTTTTTCCATGAAATAAATCAACAAACACATTAACAGACTCGTTAATCGATAAGGTCTTCCTGGTTTCATTTGACGTTTCTAAATGTTTAACTATTCAAATAGGAAACTCTTGTCGTGAAGAATCTAAATTAATTCAATTATGCTTTGATTTATAAATTGCACATGGAATATTACGAATGCAGGGTGCTCGCCTGATTTTTAACAACTGCTAGGGTGAATTTGAATGGGCGATTTTATAAGAACACAATCCGCGAAGCAAAATCTTCGATTAAGTAAATAACTTTCAAAATTCGTATCAAGAGGACATGAATATCGGAGAACGTAAAAATGCTTGCAAAACTTTTACGTTCCCTCTTTGCAGGACGTTATTTTTTTATTACGAATCAGCATAGTTGGTTAAGGACATCTTAGGCATCAAATACATCAACAACATAAACCTTAAGTGCTTAAAAATTGACACAGGTACATTTTCCTTCATTGGCCCCCACACTGAAAAGAGAATAACATTCTAGCCCTGACGTTTCTCTCTGTAGAAACTGTTTATTTTCCTCATTTTAATTTCACTCAGTTCTTTGTGAATCGTGGTCAAAACTATTTCTGAAACATTACCACGCACGCCATGCAAACAATAAAGGGAAAATGTTTTCTTTCTTTGATGAGATGAGGGCGTATTTCTATCCATTCCCTAGCCTTCCGTTCTCGTGAAAGAGTATATGAGGCACCGCTTGACATCATTTCATCTTCTCCCTTATTAGATTATGTCTAGTCTAACGAATCTTTACCGACGGAATTCAATGCTTCTTTAAACTTCTGACCGCAAGTTCCTAAGAATGCATGGCGCATTTTTTTGACAGCAGTTATAAAAGGAGAAATTGGACGTCTGTTTGCCAAGTTAAATAGCCTCTTTCACTACACCGGAAAGGGGATGAGATGAACTCTCATCTTTCCGCCCCGCCCTTTAATCCTACATTGTCCTCCTTAGTACCCTTAAAGAAAATAGGTCAACTCTTTCCTTGCACACTAAATTCTGTCGCATCACTTCCAAATTCTTTACTCACGTTACGCCTGTGTGTACACAGTGGCTGGAAGCGTGACATGATGTGACGAATCGAACCTCTCTCTATGTCCATGACGTTTTCCGACGCACTTCAAGAAATTTTCAGCGTGTGTGTGCTTTCGACGAGACAGTACAAAATGATGACTTTGGCAACTAAATCCTTACATATTTGACTTTTTTGCCATCACCAAAGGCAATTATAATTTAATGCAAACTATCAAAACACTGAATCATTTTTAGGTACCGGAGAAGTCTCCTTCGGGCGATGAACTAATATCACAAATCACGGACAATCTTGCACACATCCAATCCCTTTTACGCACCGAAATAAATAAATGGAATCAAGTACGCAAAATCATTCACGGAAAACACTCTTTTTGTTTCCACACACGTTTTGGCGAATGAGTGTAAAGGAGAGATTTGTATGCATTTCGTACTTTCCTAATCACTAGCCCATAGCATGATTTCGAATTATTAAACATGCTATGATGGATAAAATCATAAGCCGTATAAACACCTAAAATATTTCCTTTCATCATACCAACACTTTTCCTGCCTAAAACGAGACTTCTATTTAGGCTTGGTCGAACTTCAACCTTTCACGCGTTTTCGCCGTGTCAAACAGATAACATACGGGGAAAATTGGGCAATACTTCCTATATTCTTTCCGAGTTTATCATTGTCATTTAATCGTTGTTACCGTAAAAATATGCATCACAAGTCACACATAAATTTTATCAAAGGCCTCGCACAAATATTTTAAGACTACAAACACGAGAGACTATTTCTTTTGAACTAAGACGTGATTTATTAAATATTAGTTAAGGTGTATTAGAATTTTTATTAACTTTCAAGATATATGGATTGGCATGGTATAAACCGGACAATTTTTTTTCAAAATATTATTAGGAAAAACATTCCTCAACAGCATGATAACATTTATTTGAGTGAAGATATAATCCTAGTAGGAATCACCGTCATTTCAATAACACCCTATTTGATGACACATTAAAGTCATTTTAAAATATTATGTAACGTATGTGTTTAAAATGTGATAACCTCACGAAAGGTAATCAAGTAGAGGACAAGTGACTGGAAGAGGATTAAAAACGTTAAATATTATTCAACGATGCATGAATCGATCCTGGGCATGGGGATAACTGGTGCTATGACGCGAAGACAACAAAAAGAGCTGAAAGTTACTTCATTGGAATTGATAAAATGATAAAAATTTGTGTACAGGAAAAATCCTATAAAAACGCGGATGGAATATTTAGTGAAGATAGAAAGAAGAGAGTTCCTAAGAAAAGGAGGCGAGAGTGATGACGGAAGCGAGGGTAAGAAGTTATGGGAGAAGGGTGTGGGCAAGTAATGGGGCAAGGGGTGAGGGATACGAAGGAAGAGTTAGGAGACGGGAATGGCGAAGGGCTAAGGGTTAAGGGTTTAAGAAGAGAAAGGTAGTTAGCCGGGTTGGAGTTGATGAGTGTGATTAACGGCGTGAGAGGAGGAGACGAAGGGAAAGAGGAGGAGGAAGGACGGATATGGAAATGAGGGAAGATGAAGGGAGGAGGCGAGCGGTAAAGGGCCGAGTCTGTAGTTAAAATTTTTGTAAGAGGAGCGCCTACATTTTTTTTTAAGTAGCTCAGTTTTGTGAATGGTGAATTACTGGGTCCCGGGGACTGGAGACTCATAACGTGGCTGCGACGCTACCGTTCCCTTGCAAGAGTGGTTACCTCCCATTTGAGCCCGACCAGAAGCAATCAACGGTCACCCGGCCACGCCCATCCGAATTTTTATCTCTTAACTGTTGTACCCCGAGATTAGAAGTACCAGCTTTATACACATGTCACACAGTTTATTTGACATTTACTCGAGGTCAATGCGTTCAGCATTCAGAAAGACCAATAATAGCGTCATTTCTTACTTATTAGTGTAGAATAATATTCACACCAAAAACCGCTAAAAATATATATGTATAGTAACAATGTGGAGTAAAATCAAAATATATATTCTATGAAAGATCAGTTAGCTTTTAAATCAAGGTGAAACAAACATACTATTGGTAAAATTAGTCAAGGAAAATATATGAACCCACTGTCAATGTGCCAGGCAGACAGTCATATATTACCACACAGTAGCCTAACAGGGAGAAGAGTCTCATATGTTACTCAAAACAGCATATGTAAGGAGCAGGATTTTAGAACTGTTATAATAACAACGGTTCAAAATTAGTTGGTTCGAAGGATCCCAGAGAGGCCTTGGCACCATATGCTCAGTCTGTTAAAATACAAACGTATTTTTATTCTTCAAACTAATAAAATATTCCGTTCTGCGTGCTTCCAGGGAGCTAGAAATAAAATCGGTCTAACCCGTTAGGTGATCATATCTTGTTCAGAAAAATTAAATAAAAGCTTATGAAGCATCACATGAAGTGTATGCACTTTATAGCATCGACGTTCTCTTCAAACGGCACAAAAGAAAGCCTTAAAACTTAAAATGGTTACTGCAGAAGTTAGAAGCATTTTATCAGCTTGTTTTGTTTCCTTCTGCTCGAGGTCGTAGCCGATTAAAACGTACCGCTCGTGTTTCCTCCCGAGAGACTGTCCTCTTTTTTTCGAGGGTCCTCTTTAAATCCCCGGGCACTGCTTCAATTACCATTCTTGGGCGTAATCCAGTCCACGCTTAAACCGCTCCGTCTCCATTAGAACTTACTCCTCTCGTCTTCAACTACATTTCGCCCCATTAGGATGCCGAGATTGCACGAGCTCTTGCTACGGTAAAGGAAATGAGATTGAGAAATAGAGGGGGGGGGGTAATAAGGCGTCAGGGAGTTAGGTTAGAATTCAAGCGCGAGCAATGTGCAGCGTCTCCATTTAACTATGGTCTTCATCTTGGCTGAGGAAAAATACTTCCATAAAAGTAAATTTTTCTATATCCCACTTGAGGCTCATCACCAAATATCAGGGAAAGGGAGAGATTTTCTTAATCGCAATTTATTGTATCAGCGGTAATATAGACACAAACGTGTGCTCATTAACTTCAATGGTTAATGAATGCCTTTATCGTACGAGTGAAAAATAAAGCTCGATTTAAGAGAGCTCGAAAACAATCAAGAGGATGCCCGGTGGCAAAGAAGGTGATTCTTTTTAATTATTCAATATCTCCATCCTCGTTTCACGCAGAAATAAGCAGCAAGGGAAGATTCTTTGGTCGTAGCTTCCGCAAATGCATACACACTGAAATTATAAATTGTCACTCATTGGATTACTGATCATTGGGTAGTCCTTTCTGACAACGTACTCATAATTCATTCCTATCCATTTGGATTGGAGTTACTAATTGATCTTAGTATAATAAGTCTCAAAACTTCTGTTGCGTTGTTTTAGACTTGTTACTGCAATAAAAATAGCCACTTCTTCTAATTACGTTCAATCTGGATATTTTTCTTCGCATATTGGCAATTAAGATAAGTCCTCGAGAGTTGTCTACCCTATAACCGAAATATTTTGTTTTGTACTAACACTTAGAGTACATGAGTAATTGTTTTTCCCCCACACTATTCAGTTATAATAATATATTATCTCATGAATATCCAGATGTCCCAGGGCTAGCAGTTTCATTGAATCGCAGAAACAATCGAAATACTCCAGTATTTAAATTTCAAAAAATACAACAGGTTTCGTTGACGGCGATTAAAATAGTTAATGTCAAACGCTCGGCCATTTCCACTTTGAAAAATTAACATTCAAACCCTCAAAATATACCTAAATATAATCCATATTAGCTCATATCAGACTCAAAAGACGTCTTACACAGCATCCAACTTTCCAAACCTAATTTGTAACTGGACTATGAAGTCATTCATCAATAAATAATCACATAATTAGCTTTTCCGCTGCCTCGAGAATTGTGACCGAGCTATAATCAGATTCTCACCTTATTTCTGACTGCGATTCTTTCTTTATCTATGTATACAACAATTCATGTTAAAATCTTTCTCTCTCTTTTGGATGCAATAAGTCCAGAAATAAAAGGATAATGGCAAAAAATACCAGCCTTTCGGCTTTTTTCAAATAAAACTCTTCGTCCTTGTGGGTTTCGGATTGGAGCAGTTTAGCTAAAACCAAACTCTCACTGGCTCAACCATATCTTCAAAAAGTTTTCCAACCTCTCCTACCCAACGTTTATCATTATTCCGCTCACGTAAACGCATCTGTTCTGCGTGCAAGAAGATATGGCTAGCTGTGTATCCAGGTTTGAAAACAAAAATCCAGAATAGAGAGGGACTTTCTATAAACCACGCTTGAGCCCATGGGTCATATCCATGGGCAACTTTTTATTGATTCCACGAGAGGAATTCGGACACTTCTGGCGAAGGACACATAGACATTAAACTGATTTGTGAGCGGAACGCAGCCCTATTTTTTTGACACAAATGCCACAGGCAGGCACTTTTCAGTTTTCCAATCAAAGGGATGCGTACGATTTCTTCGTGTGGAACAATGAAATTCCGAGATTCATTTAACATGAATTCAGCGATTATAACCAAATCCTGACAAATTATAATTGAACCTTGTATTTCGCGGTACGTGAAAGACCGACTGGCAGAGGTTGAAGTCCCGGACGCCGTCTTTGTCGAATGACAAAATATTGCGAAATGAGATTATAAAGTACAACAAACACGCATGAAATACCACCTTTCAGTATAAGTTCAAATAAAAAACTTACAGTAAATAACTTTTAATGTTTAAGGCTAGATTAAACTATTGTATAAAATGAAAGATAATAGTGATTGTCCATTGGAAAGGCATAACCTCCAATCTTCATGAAGTTATCATGGTGGAGAATAATTAGAAGTAACCTGATAGAGTTATTAATTAAAACTTTTTACGTACTTAGCTACAGAAAACCGCTTTTTCCGGTATATGTTAAATTAAAAGTCAGGCTTGATTATATAGCGGTCCTCGGCAAAACTACGTCCTCATCATTTCCATTTAACATCAACTGAAGCAAATCAAGAGTTAGGAGGGGAGGGGAGGGAAAGGGAGGTGGAGCGGGGAATACAGGAGCAGGGCTGCGCGTAAATCGGATTTTGCGACGCGCAAAAGCCCCAAGTGGAATCTCTCTCCCTCCCACCTCCCAAAACCAGCTCTCTCTCCACCACCACTCCCCATCCTCCATCCTGCACGACCGCCCTTCGCCTAAACAGCACACGCACGGACACATAAAAAAAACTCGAGAGCCCCCCCCCCCCGGCTCTCTCCCTGCATGTGACTGCTGCGGGAACACTTATCCTCTCCACACGCGTTCCCCAGCCCACTCGCTCACCCACGCACGCGTGTATCCACCCACAAATATTTCCCCACGGCTACGCATGAGAGGGAAAAAAAGACCGGGAGGAAGGGGTGGGCGGGGGCGTCTCCGAGCGGCGAACGTTGAGGAGAGTGGGGCGTGTGGGAGTGGGGGGAGGGGAGAAAGCGACCGGGAAAGGTGGGGTGAGAGAGAGCATAATTCAACAAAGCCCGCGATGGCTTCGAGTTGGCTAAATTATTCGCCGCCTCCTGTTTATGCGCCCGTATATATCGCTCATGCCCACTCCTTCTCTCCCAAATCCCCCCCTCACCCTTCCAACTCTCCACCCCCAGCCACTCTCCCACTCCATCCGTCTGACGTCTGTCACAGGCCGACGAAACAAGTAAAGATTAAGTCTTGGGACATAAGGATAGCAATGATCGCCTCGATATGTCCAAGAGCTTGGTAAACAAGTGATCAAGTGATGCCTGCTGTGGATTAGGATGCGGGGCTGTGGAAAGTGGATCTTAACGTTTAGGCGAGAGACATGAGAGGCGTGGGAGGAGAGAGGAGGGGGCGTATCGGACGCACAAAAGTCTTGTGGATCACTGGAGAAGATTCGATGGAGACGAGGCCGGAAGACAGCGAGGAGAGAAACGTGAATGTGAATGGGGTTCGGAGAAGGCCAGGAAAAGGGAGCAGAGGCGGCAGAGGGTGAATAGGAGCGATGAAGGGGACGGAGGAGGGAAGGTGGAGATTTTGTGTGTGGGCGTGAAAACCGGTATGCGGGGATTAGATCGCTTAATGAGGAATGCAAACAAGCCGCGGGTAGGGGAACTACATATCGCCGATTCAGCGAAAGGAAGAGAGATTGCAGAGATACGGGCTTTTTGGCAGGAGAGGAAAAAAAATGGTGCGCGGCAGTTGGGGGCGGAGGGTTTGCGGAGGGGAGGAAAAATAATTTCGGCAATACGGATAAAAACGGCGGTAAAAAAAAGGGTGCAGCTGAAAAAAAATAATAATGGGGGTACTGTGTAATCGCGCGGTGAGGGGGAAAGAGCGGCGAAAATCGGCGTTTGGGGAAATTCCATCGGTAGGGCGCGGAAGCGGGAATAATGACGCTTGAACCGAGCCAGAGGAAAAGGTATTAAAAAGTTCTGCCACATTGACCCCGTTTCCCTGGCAACGGCGAAAACCTCGACGGCTGCCCGTTACCCTGCCGTCCATACGACTCGACTGGATTAATTTCTAAACCCGCACTACTCCACTATCCGAATTACAAACACCCCACTCGTCTCAAAAGTAATGACGCCCACCGATGCCGCCAAAAACTCTTGACACCTACATCATGATGGGTACTTTGTTCACTCGTCTATACCCAAAAAATAATCAAAACAGAAAATTCAAATCTCTTGGACTCGGATTATCCCATCGCGAAGGTAGATCGTCGGCTATTTTCCAAAGCGAATTGGCGCCAAAACATGATTTCACCACCATTTATATCACCCTCTAAAACCTCCTTCCGAAATTGTGGAAAAGAGTGACAATGCTCCTTCAAAATATTCATTATCACGCTACCACGGCATCCCTTTGCCATGTTTTTCATTCGCGTATGTTCAAACTTGAGCAGGACTGCATCAAAGGGAGTAATGTTACCATTTTATTCAACCGTTGTGGGAAAGCCTTCAACTGCATACTCCTCGTTTAAAGTTATTGCTTCCAGTGAGGTAAAGTGAAAACACTTAATAATTTGCTGGTAATTAAATCACACCTGAGTACCTGACCCAGACCTACCAAAAAGCACACGAATAAACCCTTGCATGCTCAGCAATACACGCCCTACGAGTATTTTCTCTGCTTTGGGTCATAATTTCTCTATAATTTCAACGGCTGCGAGTAATTTTCCCACAATTGGTGTCGCACACTCAAAAAACTTACGAACAGCAACACATGCTTTCATTACCCACATTAAAAGCAAACCGCATATTCCTAACGTTATAAAAAATCATTTTGATTAATACTATCGCGCCAGTTTTTACCTCAACAAAAATGTTCTACTTTTCCTTGACACACAGCAATGGAAGTAAATTTCGGCGAGGAGAAAGGAAATGACCAAATTGAAAAAGTAATTTTCAAATATAAATTCTACCAAAAACATATACAAGTATATACTCTCCTTTCTTGAACCGAAACCTTGAAAACAGCTTTTGGGTGGAGAGTCGATACAACATGATTGTACATGTATGGTAATTATTTTTAACCAAAATTAGGTATATTGCTATGTTGTCACGATTGTAATGCTATTGTATGTCGCTTAGAGAATGATTATAACCGTATGAAGGCGCTATTTTATGTCAAAACTAAACTAAAATACGCATCGTTCTGGTAGAAATGACTTATAAAAAGAAACAAGAAAATCCTGCTGTCATTCAGACATCATTGAGTTACACTTTCTGTGGCTTAGATTTATCATATCGCAGAAAAATATAAATGTTTACATTATAATAATATTTACAAGGATATCGTCTCACAAATCATCGACGACGAATATAAAATATTTTCCAGAAAAGTGATAGATAACTGACTAATTGTGATAAAAAAGTAAAATCTGGAATTAACTACATCCCTTCATTAAAGCACTTCTCGTATTATGGGTAAGCCTATGGAACATGCAAACTGTTCCTCTGAGCAATAAAGGATATGGAGAGTGAACACCAAATTCAAGTTTGAAAGACAGTAATCATAGTCGTCCGTAAACATTATACAGAAAATGTTTTGATACCTACGAGAGATTTTAGAACAAAAGAAAGAGTCCTCATCTTCACCTACGATTACACAGTAAGCCCCTGAAAGAGCAGTAGAAGGCCTCAGGGCGCCGTCAATTGTGATTGACTGTTCGACTGTGGATTTGTAGAAGTGTCAATATTTGGGTTACTGGAAACATGAAAAAGGAAAGGTAACAACACTCTGGGCGGGAGGAGACAAAAAAGAATTAATTTCAAAATTGTTGAGATAGAGGGAAGGTATAATACGTAGGAAAGCCTCATGGTAAAAACACCATGCTTCGCTAGCAGATAATTATACACATTTATTTTTGGAAATGGTTTTACTGGATATTTAACGAAAAATGGAAAATATTGTTTCACTGTATACTGAGCATAAGCTGTTTTCAAAGAAGAAATCGTAGTTCCATAACCACTAATGATTTGTACAAATTTGCATCGATTATTCATTGTAATATTGTAGAACGCCGACAGTTTTTAAGCTGGCGTGCAATAAACTACAAATGTACGGAGCTCGCATGTTTTAGGTTCTCTGAATCCAGACTGGATTCTTAACTCTTAAGTTAAAATGAAATATGGCTATCGCAATACTTACAGTGAAGTGTTCTACGATATTGTGGAATAAGGAAGTTGGTGTAAGTCTTCGGTAAATGCAAGGATTTGAATTTGCTCACGTAAAAACGTACCTAAATTTCACGATGGATGTTAGTCCAGAGACTTCATTTTTAGAACAATATTTTCTGAATCTGATCATATCATTACACTGACATATATCAGAGACTTCACGACATTCTCATGCATTAAAACTGAAGATTCAATGATTATACGTATATAAGCATACTAACTGATGACAAATTATGAATTAAATTAAATTCATAATACGTAAACAAATAAATATATCGAACCCGTTTAATTTCAACACCAGGAAACATTAATGCCATTATTTTAATGCGAACTATTTGCTTAACAGTTATTGATTTAAAGTACGCCTAACTACTGTATAGCTCGACACATAGCCCTGATGCATCTAAAATTTGCCCCTCCTTGGCTACGCAACGAATGCCCTCCGGGGCCCGTGAGTCAACCTAGAATGCTCACCAACTTTACTGAATATCTCATTCACATTAAGGGAAAAAAATCACTCTCTCGCTATAGTATATACCTACATATAACCTTGGAGTCCATGTAAAAACATATATGCTAATACCCTCTCGTCTCATATACAATGGACGAGGAGGAAACTTTTGTGCCCTTGACGAGAAAAGTCAAGACATCGTCGTCGACGACGGCTCGAGATATTCCAAGACGACGAGACGTCCGACCTCTTCAATTGCGACCCCTTTATTCCTTCTCCACACCCCCCTCCTCCCAAACCCCGTCGCAAACCCTCCCGCCAGGTCCTCTCTGCCACGCCACCGCCAGCTCCACTCGCTCGCGCGCCTTCCTCCCGTGACCCAAGAGCTTCCTTCATTAGCACGCAGCAGGGAAGCGAAGAAGAGTGCGGAGCGGGGGAGGGTGAGCATAAATTAGAGAGAGGAAGGGAGGGAGAGTGAGAAAAGGAGGGGGGTGAGAGGGAAAGGAAGGTGGAAGAGGAGGGTGGATGGGTCGAGAGGAAAGAACATAAAGGGGGCGGGGTGCTTGAGTGGAAAGAACAAGGGAAAGGAAATAGATACGAGCAAACAAACAAGCAAACGCCTTAGACAGGACGAAATGGATACCGCAATATTCTTCTCCTCCACTTGAATTTGTCCCTGTAAAGCAATTTAAAAATAGAAACAAAAACAATAGAAGTGCGACGGTTCAACTATGAGTCGGATTTAGTGGAGGTTTTTTTTTTACTCTAAAAGAATCACGGGAACTCGATGATTATTCTCACAACAAAAACTGGAGCATTATAGAATTATACGGTAAAGCAGTTGAATTTCTGGCAGAAAATGAATGAACCGGTAATAGAAGCACAGAGCACAGTTGCCATACATTTTTTAACTGTAAATTTAAAACTGTGTAAATATACACCATTAGGCTGACACGCTTGGATGGTGACTAATGAAAGCAACGCAAGTTTCGAAGCATAAGGTAAAATATAAGAGAAAGTGGATTATAGCTTGATATGCAAGATGACAGAATTTTCGTTATCATGCGTGGAATTCCGGATATTAATTCCAGTGAAGCCATCAATAACGAAAAGTCTATTAAATATTTCCGGCTATCTAGAAAACATCAATTAGAATCCAACAATACAATGTTTGGAAGTGGTAAATACAGCGTTAAAACTGGAAATTCATGAAAATACGAAAACATTACAGGGTAAATAACTATTTCATATTCTTCTTCGGAAATTAATGTATATATTAATGAATGTATCAAAAAATTATTATGGTAAATTCACATGGTAAAGGCTAAATTCTAACGATATACTGTTTTATGCCTTGTAATTTTACCTTCCAGGGATTTTGGGCCATATTAACTCTGCTTTCGAGACCGGTGTTAGTGAGTACCGACCGGCACACCGACAGACTGGTATTGTACTTCGGTGGGCAATTTGCACTTGACTTCAGCACTGACTGAAATTGTGCCAACACAAAGATGTATTTACAAAAAAAATAGTAAGGGATAAAATCAATGTGAATTTATTCCGACCCTCCCACTGGTAATCCAAGAACTAAGGTCAATAGCGACGTCGCCAGCAAAATTCTGGAGGTCTATTTTTCGTATCCAACAGAGTTACATTTCATCGCGTGGTGATTACAGGTACTTTACCACAAGTAATGGCGTGCCACAAAAAATGCTACAGTTTCCCTTAATTAAGGCGAAGATAGTCTGAGAAATTCTTCACTGGAGGTAAATTTAGATTAACACCTTTCATTTCATTAAAATATATGTGAGTCAGGATATTACAAGTCCTACAGTTGCTGGTCCACAGGTTAGGAGATATATTTGGTGTACAAAGATCGATGACATGATAAGAAATACTGGATATTGGCTTCATTACTTTGACCAAAATATGACAAATGTGACGAATAGCAGAGAGGAAAAGAAAGAATAAGTACAAAGAGTTTCTTTCAGTCTCAAATCATTCACTATTTTAAACGTAGATCATTTTAAACGTAGATCGCATAAAGTGATGCGTAAGTCTGTTCGAGCAGATCTGGAGTATTCATTGGAGTGTGCAAAAAAGATATTGGGCAAAAATAAAACACTATTGTGGCTGAAGGTCAGTCGAGTGAACAGTTATTTTGGTTGGTGTAAAAAGACTTTACATAAGACTTTTTGAAGAAGATGTGAAAAAATAAAATAGTAAACTAAGGCAAACTCCCATGATCAGTTTCATAACCGTTATTTGAAACCGAGAATATTATCTATATCCAAATTATTTCCTCCGTGAACAATGACCAGTGATTATTTGCATAAATTTACGATGGCAATTGGTTCCATCCAAATCTTTGATAAGGGTACATATTCAATTACCCCGTTATTATGCCTCCGTTATGTATGCATTAATTATACACAGATAGGGTGAAATAAAACAATTCTATAAACACAAACTATCGAATACATAACAGCAGCCATTGACACTGACCAATTAACGATTTGTCCGCGGGCTTTACATTTTTTTCTGCGATGGAAGATACAAAGTTTTTACGAGCTATTATATAAAGACTAAAGTCATGTTTCGTTGGAGCTCCTTGTAGATTCCCTCCACGAGATTTAAAAACTAAAATTACAATTTTGGTTGCTTTAAAATCGATTTGATAAATTTCTTACGTTTACGTATTTCCCTCTTGATTCGCAACTTATTGGCTGGTTTGCTCGATATTTACTCCAGGCTGACAATTTTCATAATAGTACCCTTTGCTTGATACCGTATGTTTTCCGGCGTTGTGAGACATCTAAAGTACGTTTTGAGCTTTCTAAAAGAGCAATCATCAACGTTTCCTTAAAAGGTTTGCATTCCTGCAAGTCATTTTTAATTCTCAATATGTAAAATTGGCCCAATGAAAATCACGCTGAAGCCAGCACCAGTATGGCCTTTGTGGTATATTATTAACCCCGTGCAGTGAGGACGGAAGCATGCGTAAACATCAAAGGAGTGAAAGGAAAGGCTCAGCGGAGCAATGGAAGGAAGACACGGGGATGCGGAGCGGAAAGGAATGGAAAAACACGTTCAGATGAACAAAAACATGTGCAATCAGAGGAAGGAGAAAGCAATGGGAGTGGATGAAGGTGGGAGACGTGGGACACGTGACCCTAGTCGATAGCACGTGATGCCCGTCACTTCCCTGAAAGCAGGTTTGCAATGCTTAACTTTCCCGAGAGGGATGGTGGTAAAGAGATGTTTCGTTAGACATTTTTTCAGCGTTGGTAGCTCACGTCTGGGTGATGGAGATGAGGGAGTGGAGGAATCCAACAACGAGCGACAGGCGCTTTGGAAACCTCAGTGGCAGAGGACACCGTTGAGCATTACGCGTTACTTGGAAGGTGTTCAGCAACGGTGAAGGAGAAGGATGAGAATATAATGATCGGCAGAACACATCGGACGAGTTGGCAATTTATTTTACACAAACACGCAGGCCTAGGAAAGTCAGTGAACGATTAGCATTCGCATATATTTTCTGTCCTACAAGCTACCGTTTGAACATAGGACAGTATGCGTCATTAAGGGTGCTTTATATTTGATTATTTGAATTAGATAAACTATTGTAATCAACCCGTGTGACCTTTCTAGCAGCTCATTTCATGTTGAATGTATTTCCGTCTTCATTACGCAATACTTTAATCAATAAATGAAAATTATTTGTTAATCATGACGTGTGAAAATATAAATACAATGTTTTCGTTCTCACAATCGAATAATGCTGTCAAATAAGCTTTTAATTCAATGGAGAGAAATACGAATTATGATCATTAATATAGCGTGAACATAAATTTCTACTCGCATAGTTCATTTTTCAAAAATTTTATTTTGTCATTTTGTTAGATTCATGCATAATGTATATTGGTACAAGTTAAATTGATTTGACTCGAGTATTTGCGTCAGCGGCATAAGTTGAAACCTGCTCATTTGGCCTACGGCAAACAAAGGAGGCAACGCACACGACGGTGCATTGAAATTTCGATTTCGCTTGATTAAATCGTCAGCCAAAGCTTATGTGATGCTACAGAAGGATTATGGAGAGTATTCTATTACCTAAAGCACAGGCAGAAGATGGTTTACGTAGTTTAAATAGGGGAGACATTCAATTTCAAAGTGAGATGGACCCAGAGCTCCAGCCACCGCTCATACGAGAGTAAACATTAACACCGTTGCTGAAATTATGAAAGAAGATTGCTGAATAACGTTCGAAGCACTCACTATTAGAACAAAAGAACATTCCATTTACTGCCGATCACACATGGGTATCAGAAAAATTGTGCTTTGCATTTTTTAACTTAGTGCCTCAAATGTAGGATTTTACAAGGACTTTTTTTTATCATCGTGCCTCAATTTGTGGGTTTCCTAAAATTGCGAAACGCTTTCTGTTCGATCATAAAATGTAACAGCAAATCGGAATTATCTCATTTTAAATATACTATTTCAGAAATGAAATCTCACTGATCTGATTATAAAATTTACCAACTGTATGGAAGATGATATATACTACTTTAGATGAAATAACATTTCTCCTTGATTTTTTCCTTTGACTTACTGCGCTAATGATCGTTTGATGAAACTAAATTTCTCTGTTATTGCTCCATAAATATTTCCTTATTCATTTTCAAAGTCGCTTATTAAGAGCAATATCAATTTATTTAAGCTAGACTTACTCACACGTGTATATTTCCCTGAGTCTATGGTCGTGAAGATATTAAGCTCACTTCCTTTTTCAAAATGTAAATTACTGCGCATCATTTATCATATTTAGGTTAGTAATTCAAACGTAGTAAAAATAATAATAATTTTGTCTTCGAATATATTTTAATGGTTAGAGTCATTTACAGGCATAAGCAGGTGGCTGTATTAACAATTAGCACGACATGGCAGACTATTGTTGAACTACTGTCATCGCTGTAAACAAAGAAGAAGTACGCTTTTCGTGGAACACCGGATATTATTTACACAATATCAAATTATTTTCGCCAACAGTGCCTTTCTCTTGCTACTAGAAAGAAAACTGGAAAGTAAATATATATAACAAACATGAAAACAATGGATCAACCATCGATGCTTCCAATATCTTATAATACTGCTGTATATATTCTTGAGCGATGGTCACCTTTAGCCTGGTTAAAAATTTCGATTTTTGCTAAAGACAAGCCTTACAGACTTCCCTTTACAAGTGTCGATAGTATCGTAAAATTCTACAAATATTCCCGCCACAGCGTGGTAATTCCCACAAGCAAATAAGGGGTGGAAGATGGACGGAGCCGAAAACATAACATAACAGTGGCGCATTCCCTCGGAGGGCAGGTTGAGGATTTTGGAGACGGCACTTCGATCCACTTATAGGACGGGACCGCGAGGTCCGACTCTTCACTCCACCCTTTCCACTCCCACCTCAACCACCCACCCTCCACAAATAAAACCCGGTATGCCGTGTCGGTATGGGCGGCGTCGGAGCGAGGTGACGGGGTTCCATCAAGCACACTCCCACACCCGCACCAACCCTCACCGTCCTCTCGAGTCGGGCACAAAAATAGTCACAGTCCCACACACCTGCTCTGATTCCTGGGAGTGCATAACAGGCACAGACACCCCCCAACCCCTCGGCCGATCTGAAAAAACAACTCTCCGTCCCAGGGCCACCCAAATCCGACATTCCCCCATCTCTCCTCCTGTCTCTCCCCTCCTCCGCCAACCCATCTCCTCCTCCGATCCCTTGGCGACCCCTCCCCTACCTTCTATGAACGCGAACCAGCCATCCCCGACCAACACCCCTCGCGCTCCTCTCGTTTCCTCGCCATACATGCATCGACATCCATAAAACAACAGGGGGTGCCGCCGCCTCGAAATACAAACAAACTCTCACAAACAATGTATGTTAAACATATGCAGAGAGGCGGGGTTGTTTTGGAGATGAGGAAGGGAGGGGGAAAATGAAAATAGGGGAACAAGAAAGAAAAGTTTGATGTCAGCGACGGCGGTACATATGACCACGAATATACTTCGTTTTTTCATTGGGATCAAGGCCGCCGTCTACCGGACGAACCTGATGTTGTCCGCCGCATATATGGCATGCAAAGGAATCTCTCCGGCTCGGCTTGCTTCCGTCGCCTCCACACACAACCACCCCAACCTTGCACCTTCCTCTGCTACCGACATACCCGCCTTCTCTGCTTTACAATCCACCCCACGCCACTCTCTAGTGTCCTTACGTCTTTTTTCCTGTTTCATTCCACCGTCAAGCATATGACCACATTTTTATTCACCTTCGCGAATATATATATATGTTCTCGAATTTTCGGTGGTGCAACCACCGTTCTCAAGGAATTAGGAACAGAGTTCTGTGCCTAATTCCTCTTGAGAAATGTGGTTGCACCACCGAAAATTCGAGAACCAGTGAGTCCCTCTTTTATGTGTTTCAGTTCCTGTGTTTGTGTCGACTAGTTAGTACCTTTACATTAAATATATATATATATATATATATATATATATATATATATATATATATATATATATGTATGCATGTATATGTGTGATAACGGCCGTGTCGTCGAAACGTCAAAACTACATATGTGTGTGTCCTTTCTTTATGTTTCTATGTTTTAAAAATCTTAATCAATATTTTTATATATTTGCGCGTCGCCAAAAAGCGTTCTGTTTCGAAGACCTGAGTGTATATAAATAAATATATATACATATATATATATTTATATGCATACATATATATATATATAAACACACATTTATGATTAGCGCTCCTTACAACCACCCTCAGCAGCTGACCGTGTCTGCTACATCTGTTCGCTTCACAAACTACCTTACCCCATGTTATCATCCTCTTTGTCTATCCTCCCTCATCTCATCAAGGGGCTAGCGTGGACAGAGAGGTGCCTTTGGCGTCTGAGCCACTAGTGGTCCGCTTGGATGACCTCCTGAGGGGCCAATGATCCGCCGGATCTGCGATTCTAACAGCCAGACAGTGTGTCGCAGCGCCTGTCTTTCCCTACACCTACCAATCAACCCTCTCCCTCAATCTCCCTCCGCATGGCGGGAATAAAAGCAGACGCTTGTCGGGCCTCTTGGGTACCGTCCCTCATCATCCTCTCCGCTCCGGTTCCAGTCTCTCTTTCGCCCTTCAATTTCTCCCTCATGTCCCCGCAAGACTAAATGGACATAGGATTCAATCGTACCACTGTGTAATGATTTTTAAAGAAAATTCTTCGCGTAACGGATCTTTAGGGTCAGGAAGGTCATGCTGAAGGACAAATATTGTGGAAGACGGAGAAAATGTCGTACAAACATCTCACAGCGGAGGTGGTTTGCCAAAGTTCATTTTCCATAATGGACTGCCGTAATTATGAACTAATATATTTCACCTCAAGGATCACTTAAAACCCTTTCTATAACCGGGTTGTCCATCATATGTGCATATTTTAATGAGCGTCCATTTTTATTTTTAGCGAAAGCAAGCTATCAAAATTTTTTCTGTTAATTTGGCATGGAGTATTTGTATAAGTTAACGTAATAACATAAATCGTATTTCTACGTTTATTTTGAAGCAAGGATGTGTCATCCGCTTTCGTTTATAATAATTTTATAGTTTATGGAGATATTTACCATTTTGTGCCTTCCTTTAAAAATTCTTTTTTATTTTTTTTAAATTTTATTTTCAAAATGTCAAATAATACAATTATTTTGGTTGCATTATGAAAAATAACAGTGAAAAAGGATATTATCATTTCTGCGTTACTCTACGAAAAAAAAATAAGCTGCATTGGAAAAATTCACAAAAGTAAGACTATTTAAAAAATATTTTAACAAATTTGAGATTATATTTGTAAATGTGTTCCATCAAGCAAGGTATTAATTCTTCATTCCAATGCGCATCTAACGATATAAAACTGTAAATTAAAAGAAAAAAAGGTTAAAAAAGACCATATCCTATAACTAATAAAAGAGTTATTTTGGTCTATTCAAACTTATTTTATATGAAATCACTTTTTTATCCAGCTTGAGGTACGTTATAGTTTAGGAAAAAATACATATTGTGTCGATAACTTTTAATAAAATATATATTTTTAAAGAAGAGATGAAGAATAAGGAACCGAGCATTCATGTAATTCCTCAGGAAACATACTAGCACAGAAAAGGACGCATTGTCATCCACATGCTGAGGTAAAAAGGGACAAAAAAAACACTTTCAGCGAGTCTCTTTCATCAACGAATGCATGTCGACCCAAACCATTAGGAAGGAAAGCTTAGAAGGTGGCAATGTAATTAAGTGGATCTGTTGACACTTAATGCATCTTACAGGGAAAAAAAATAGGTGGAGGAAAATGGAGAAGTGGAAGATGGGCAAAATTAGGGAGTTAAAACGAGGAGGAATGGGGAAGAGACCGCTTATGCAAGAATCTTCGAACGGCATGGAAAGAAAATAAAAAAAATGGATGAGAAGGGAGAAGTGGTACGAAATACGTTTTTCCGACTCTGAGATAAGGAAGAGAAGTTATGGTGTGTTGAATGAAGAAGTCAGGTTGGGGTGGGAGTGGGCAGGATAGGAAGGAGGGAAGAGGAGAGCGGAGGGTGAGAGAGAGAGAGAGAGAGAGTAGTTCGGGGAGTGAAATACGGACCGGGGAACATCCATGCCTCGTCCTGCTGCTGGGTGAGTAGAGTGATCGCGCACCCTCCCACCGACTCGGCATTAACCTCTCTGTTATACGAGCACAATGGAATTTCATTTGAACGTTCCAGTCCCCCGCTTCCTTACATTACCCCGCCGTATAAAACTCTTCCTTCTGCTGCTGCTCACCCTTTTTCATTCTTTAATTTGCGAAGGGGGAGTGGCGAGAGCGAGGGAGTCTGGGGGAGAAGGTAAGGGGAGGGTTGCAAGAGGCGTGTTACGTGTAAGTTGATTGTTTGTCGGTTTAAGGGAGGACAGACAAACAGGGATCGGAGAAAGGAGCTGAGAAAGTGCGCGAGGGAAGGGAATGATAATAAAAGTGGAGCAGGGGCGTTGGGGGCGAGGAAACAGAAAGGAATAGGAGCTGAGGGAATGCACCCCTGGGAGAGAATGGGGAGCTGCGAGGGACTTGCATAAAAATAAAATGATTATCTCTCAAGTAATGAGCTGGATTCTGAAGGATAAAAAACGTACTCAAAACAGGTGCTGTAAAACAGGTGAGAAATAACGCTCTTACGCCCTAACGGCACGCACCAACCGATGATACGACAACACTCGAGAGGAGAAAAAAAAACATTCTCACGCTCCTCTGATAATAAATTACCCAATGGTTTGATGTACTCGTAACACTATTAGGTGTTTTCCAGTATGTACATCACATTGATCTATTTTTTGGTTTGTCCAATCATTTATTGTCACGAATATATAGTAGTTGAATAAACCGTTGATACTCTACTGTTTTCTACAGTTCTTCACTAGTTATGAGTTAAGGTAGCGTCTGGTGTTCTATAGACTTAAGATCACCTATGACTAAGTAAATGTCTGTAATATTGAATACTATGATTTTATATGAGAAAAATGATTTTCTCTACGACAAAAAATAAGAATATATCCCAGAACATATTTCAAGAAACAGGAGCTGCTTGTATTAATTGCAGCAATTATAATGCTAAAACATGAAAATAAAAATAACTAAGTTGAAGAGAATGGTAACAAAATGAGACAACTAATAATTAGAAGACCGACGTATGCACCTTATCAACAAGCGAAAATATAGAGAGTTCACATGCACGGATGAAAGTATAATATAATATATTGAAATTTCAAGCATTCTCCGCAGTCAAAACTCCACCGTAACGTAAATCGTGACTTACAGGGAAAAAATTCTGGAGATTTGAAAAGATAAGCATAGAAATAATGCTATAGTGCTAAATAATTCAGAATGAATGAAACTAATTCGTACATATGAATTCTAAAGAACGGTGAAGCGAAATGGAAGAAGTTATTTCAATTGTTATGAATAATGAAAGGTACGCGAAACAAAAGGAAGTTTGGTGATAAAAGATTTATAATCACCAGAAGGGACGAGTTTCGAGGGTGGAGATGAAGATGAGAGCCATAAAAGCAAAGTCAGAGGAAGGGAATGAAGAATGACACACAGAAATGAGAAAATGAATTAATATGCAAAACCTCATCAAAGGAGAATAAAAAGGTCGCATTACCTACCTTCTGGCGGTACGAGGAAGAAAACACTTCCGTGCTATAATAAGTGGGAAGAGTCATAAATATGATTAAAGGACTCGATTATTAAACAGAGCATCACACTGGACTGGACTTTTCTCCTAGAAGGTAAGCTTTCAGTTTCTTTGAAAAGCTTCCCACGCAAATGCTTGAATTTACTGGCAACTTCATGGAATATTATTTTGAATGTGAATACTCTACGAGGCAGGTGAATACAAAAATAAGCACTATAAAAGTGTATGAATTTGTCTCATAAGGATTTACTTCCGCTGCCAGCCTTGTGTACATACCCATTGCGCAATTTAAATATACAAATTCAAACCTGGCGGCACCAGCGATTCAAATGGACGTAAAAGATCATCATAGGTCATCCATTCATCAGGAATGCAATGCGCCAGAAATAGTGAAGAAGAGATCGAAATCCGAAAATTTTACAGGATCAGATTTTTGGTCAACATCGAAAATGCTGACGTACGCCATTATCTAGAGGGCAACGAAGTGGCGAGGCTGGCGGTAATTTTATTTTCATTTTTAATTTCGCTCCCTCCCCACTTTTGCATCCTCCTTTCGCGCTTTCAAACGGCGCACACTCCTGCGAGAAATGTACTCTCCAACTTCACTGTGACAGAGGCTAAACCCAGACAGATAAATGGGTACGTAAAACAGCGAGTGCGGTATGGTTAGCGGGAACAATAAGAAGGCGCCCGTAGAGTTTAGGACTGCTGAACCACGCGAGCAAGTGAGCCATTTGCGTGAAAAGTTTCAAATCCTGGGACGGTTAGACTTTCGAAACAAACAAAATGCAAAAAAGGGGAACACAGAATGAGAAGGATGGGGAGAAAGAAAGGAGGATAGGGAGTTAAAGAGACTATGTGTGCGTTTTGTGTGGTGCTATGCTGGAGAAAGGGAAATAGGAGGGGGGCAAGAGTGAGAGCAGGGAGACCGGCGCTACAATTACGAAAAGCGTTTACAAAAAAGGGTTAACTGGAAATTTATCGCCGGAATGAGAAAGGAAAACTTGTTTAGCAGGTTGTTCGAGCGAAACAAAAAAGATGAAAAATAAAAGGATTCGTGATGCGACTTTTAGTTAGGACGATTCGAAACGCATATTGGCTGTGGGCATTCTAAATGAGTAAATTATTTTTTTTCTCTTTTAACAGAGCTCTCTCTTGAACAAAATAATTACATCTCATACATAATATTGTAAAGCTTAATTGCTCCAAAAACGCGATTTTACCGTCACTTTAACATTATAACGAACGTAACGTAAAAGTAAGATAGCAAGACGTTTTTTTTTTATTAAATTCGATGCCCAATATTGTCATTATTAATCCCATGTAAATTAATCCATAGAAACATGCCGAATGTTTAGTGATTAAAAAATATAGCGTTTAGAATATTAGCTTAAATTAAAGGCAAATTCCGGAATCAGAAGAAGCATTACCAAAACATTTTATTACACTAACAAGCGGCATTTCAGGACTCCTAATTTTGTAAGTCGATTCTTTGAAATGATGACAATGTGTCTTCCTCCACAAGTAATCGTGTTTGGCTGCTATCCAGCTCTTTCCAAGTTTCAATATTAACTTCTTCCCCATTGAATTCCATTACAGAACAGATTTTATTCCATCATTAATAACACTATTTCCATGACAGAGCACCCTGGGAAATAATAACTAAACCGTAGAAGGCGATGACTCAACTATATCACCCAACCATATTGCCCGACCGATCCCATACGAATATAAAGCAGCATCAAAGGAAGAAGATTGTAATCAAAAGAATTAATAAAATATATTACAGTCGTGATAGGAAATCGTTTTGCAAAACATTTCGGGATAATTGAAATATCAATACAGGTTTATATGCCCTAAGACGACAGGCCATATCTATAATATTTTCAGTCTAAGGCAACTGTTGAACCTATTCCATGACTGGAACGGCATTTAGCCGTCTTTGGAAACCTAGGTTAATATGATTTTTTATTAGGTAATCAACCGGCTTAGGTAGGTTTTTGGATGAACACAACTATCAAATAAACATTTTCTAATTCCAGACAAAACCCAATCCAGCAACCTACTCCACATCAGGTCTCTCTTCTTAATATAACGAGGAAAATTATATTTTTATTTTAGTCAATTATTCATTAATGGAGTATCATTCGCGTCCACATTACAATTAACACATTCTATTTTTTCACGCACCTGCTTACCTATTTATTCACTTATTATTCCAAGAAAAATATTTTCGTAAAGATCCAGTCACATGGAAGAACATGATAAGTACATAAAATCGACTTGCAGGGAGAAAATTCAATTTAATGATAGAAAAATCATAATACGAACGATTATCCTAACATAATATACATACTTCGGATCCATCTCAATTCATATGTTTTCAGGGGCCATTCAATGTTCTGGAATTTTGTCCTAGATATGAATATACGTACATAGCTTTGAGTAATAATTTAATCTTAGACTAAACCAGTCGTTTAGGAAATATTAATGATAGTCTGCCGGTTCTGGCAGGTTTGGACTGAACAGATTAACTAACCGCTCCAATACTTCTAAGCTTACGCGACACTATGCGACGCCGTAAAACACAATAAAAACCCTTAATCAATTACGAATACTTTCTGCTTCACTATATTTCGTCTAACATGCCTATTCTTTTCCAACCTCCACTGACGTTTGCCTAATAATTTCCTCTCTATTGATGGCAAATATATGGGTATGAAAAGTGTAACCGCGCAACAGTACACCAAAGCAACATCAAAAGTAAAATATCTAAAAAACTTAAGCTGTAATTTCTTAAAACTCTTCCTTAAAACTAAAGGTCTTCAGAACTATTCTACAGATGATTCAAATAAACATTTCAAATATTTAATCTAAAAGTATATGACCTTACTGTAAAATAGAATTTAAAAGCATAACAAGGTTATGCAATAGTATTTTCTTTGAACACTCACACTGATACAGGTCAAGCATTTCTATTGGTCCCTAGTACTATATTCCCTAAGGATATGAAATTTTCTCGTCCAAAAGATTTGAGCGGTGGAGAATGGAAAAAATAAGAATTGGGAAATGGGTAAAAGTGCATACATTTAAATGTTCACGGCTGCATCGGGTAAGACGGGGAATGTGTGAGATTAGCAGCGAGTTCAAAGTTGAGCCTTGATGGGAGTGGATGCAGACTTAAGTATTCTAAGGGCGCACAAGCCAGCGAAACAGCTTCAGAGAATGTGGGGTGGGTTGGCGGGAGATGGGAGAGAAGTGGGAGGGACAGAGAGTTTGGGTCTGGAGGCCACGAGAGGACAGGTGGACGAAGGTGGAAACTGGGAGGCGACAACGGGAAAGGGTGGAGGGGTAAGAGGCGAGGACAAGAAGGGGGCAAGGGGTGCGAGAAGAAGTGAGTGGGAGCGGGGGAGGGAGTAGTTAACAAAAGTGCACTGAAAAGAGAACAGCGAAGGCGATTTTCGAACGCCGTGACGCCGCGCCGTGATGTCTGTGTTTAAAGGTTCTTTGCCGCCTACCCCGACGCCCTTCCCTGCCGTTTACCGCACTAACCCCCCCCCCCCCGTCGGCGGGAGAGCTGTTTCATGCTCACCCTCCGTTTGGCATTTCTGATTTTCTCCCGCCTATTTATTTTCTCACATCGCTTCTTTAGCCCCGCTGGATAAAAATCGTCTCTTTCTAAGTCTCCGCCATCGTAAACAGTCCGCCTACGAGACCAAATGACTTTTCCCTTTAGTTTTATCTCCTGACTTTTTCACCACAAAGATAATAGTGCCGGCATTGGCTCTTATTTAACTCCATGGCGTCCATTACCAAATTTTCAAAGAGCTACATCTTACTTTGACGTAACCCTCACGCTTTACGGCCTCCGAATCTACCATAATGCTGCATTCTATTTCCTAGCGGAAAGAAAAAAACCTTAATATTATTTTTCCTTAGATTCCATGAAATTATCATTTTGCCACACTCGTAAACGCATCTGTTTCCGGGTTCTTCAATATTTTCTTACGTGTGCTCCATTAAACAAAAATACATGTAAATATTTTGTAATGATTTGAATGGATATCATCTATCTACCCGTAGATATAATTACATTGTTTATATATATTTAATTATATTACTATTGTCGTTTCCTGAATTGATACAATTGACTGCAAAAATGTTTTCAGAGGAATTAAACCATTTCATTAAGGAAATAAACATAGTCACGGAGCGCATTTGGAGTAGTGCGGAGCGGTATAGGATGTTACCGGAGAACATTCGCAGCAGATCATCCGCTTCCCGGCCGTTTGCCATGGGGAGTGGCCACAGAATAATTACGAATATGTTCACGACGCGACGATCCGCAACGGAAAGGGAACCGCCTCCCAACAGTCAGTTACTACTCAGTTACGAATGAGAGAGCACGATGAATGAGTCGTTGATCAAGGCCATGGAATGAAGATTAAAATAAGAAAAAAAATTTTCTTTTTACGTAAATACACGGCTTCGTTCCGCATGTACCCATAGCTCCATCCACACCCTTAACAACGAAGGGCAGATCGAGTTCGCACACGTACCAGTTGAGCTCACACAAGATTCCTAAATAATGCTATTAAAGTATCATACAAATATAAGCCTTTATAAATCCGTGTCATTTTTGGCTAGCAGCACGAAAATGTCTCCTTTTTTAAGAGTATCTTTCAGCTAAAATAGACATGGAAAGGTTTTGTTTGAAATTAGGTGCCGATGGGGAATTGGTATTTACTAATTAGTTTTTTCACATACCTGGGTGTTTCAATAACGCAATCACATAATTAAGCTACTTAATCAATTATACACGCGTAAGAGGACCTCGTATATGGACCATAAACCCGTGCTTTTATTGATCTTAGGATTTTCAGAGGCATATAACAGGTACATTAGCTAGTAAAATCTAAATGGGAAACATAATATAAAATATTTTCGGTGCATTAACATAAATTCATTAAAAAATTTAGTATTATTACATATTATTCAAAGACTAACCGGGCCCACTCAACATTTTTTTAACATTCACGGTAAGCTCTGTGAGTGATATTCTATACAACACGTTTGATGATAAATTTCCAGGTATCATCGCGTCCACAGAGTTCATCTTATTATAAATACTAGTAAAATGTAATCAAACATCTACTTACTCATGAAATATCTACTACTTCGTTACTGAGGTTTAGCCCAATAAAAAGCTGAACCAACTCAATAGAGCATATATATATATATATATATATATATATATATATATATATATATAATTTGTCACTTCTGGATGAACAGATGGACAACGAATGTTTAAATTCAAAAACAGATCTTCTTCGTGTAATAATCGTCAAGTTCGACATAAGGGCCATTCCATTTATTCCGGTTCAGAGAAAGAAAATTATAGTGCGGGGAAGCCATCGAGCATTTTCTCAATAAAACCCTCGCCTAAGGCAATGTATGCTAAGCTAGTTTGTGGCCTAAAAGTTCTAAATATAGTGTTCTGTACGAATAGGATGAAAAGCAGAGACGCGAATATCCGTCGTCACATGAAACTCGCAAGCATTGTCGCAAGAAACTCGTTGAAGACGGTCACCCAAGAAGAACAGGACACGCTCGAACCCCATGACGAAGCTTTCGTCGAAGTGGGTCAGCAGTTAGAACAAAAACCCTCTTCTCTCCTAAAGAATGGACCGAGGAAACAATAGTCTGCAACATCAACCAGAAGGACTCACGGATTCCAGATGCGGAAGAAAGAGGGTGACAGACTCCCAGCGGGGGCGGAGGGAGGCGGCAGGACGGGAGGAGGATTTGCTGAGCCTCGTCGAAAACTTCCGGGCGTACAAGTCCTCAGCAATTTTCATTTCTCTTTCAAAATCCGCAGTCAAAGGGGCATTGGGAGTGATTATGCTCCACAATGGCGGACTTCCGATTCGACGGACGACGGCGATGAAAAGAAGAGCACGTAGTGCTTCCACCGCGCGTTTTTTAAAACCTTCATTGTGTGCTCTTTCTTGTTTCTTATTGGTCCGAATACAGAACTTGGGGCGAGGTAAGATTTTTGAGATTTCAACCGTACTGCTGCCGCTCTCCCCGCGGAGCGGGTGAGCTGCTGCAGTGGCACTTCCATTATTCATGGGAAGACAAATTCCAAAAAAATCATCCTCCACTCCGCGGCTTTCTACTCGGGAAATTAGGGCCCGATACATACTGAATATTGTCAAAACACATGCACCGCGGACATTTGATGTATTAGAGACAAAAAAATATCCTCGGTCGGGAGGCTATTGAAGTCACGAGGAGGACGAAACGAATGCACCTCGCCTCATCATTTCTTATTTCATCAACTTGGTCGCATATATGGCATTGAATAAATATAAAATTTCAAGTTTCATCATATTTATTACACATAGGCATGGCTAGTACCTTGCGCTACGAATTTTTCTATTAACTGTGACAACCACGATAAGGATACGTTACATATAAGTTAGCTGTATCTTTACTTAAGAGTAAATTTTAATTCCTTATTTTTTTTCATCCATTATAGAATGAAAACAATTGAAAATCATCTTCGAGATTTTTTATTTAACACTAACCTCAAGATACATTTTCTACGTGAAATCTCAGTAAACTAGTGACATTTCAAACGCTTCCTATAATATTTTAACCATTAACAAATGTATATAGTAAGAAATGAGTATGGTCCGAATATTTCCTCACTATTCACCACATTTTACTATGCTCATCGATTAGAAGTAATTTTTCCTTAGCACTCTTAACTTATCTACTGCCTTATGCTCACGAAAAATAAGCCTCAACTCGGTATTTCAGGACAACTATCGATTTTCCGAGAAATAATTCCGTACATCGGTCACATTCCCCATGGAAGCCCTCCATCAAGATCCACTAAAGGAGTCTCAAGCCTTTTGCTGACATAACCCATACCGATTAGATTATAAATGGCTACCAATGGAGGACTTTAAAAATAATATAGGCTTGGTAGGTTCTGATTTCTGTTCTTTGAATCTTATGATCAAATCTTAATATTAAAACAATTACGACCCCTTTCACATTACTATGTATGTGTGTGCGTATATATGTATATATATGGATATATACATATACATAATATATATATAATTATATATATATAATTATATATACATATATATATATATTTATATATATATATAGATATACACACACACATATGGCACGAGCTTATAATATAAACACATATGCACCCTCCATTCCCAATATACCATAGGTTCAAGGCTCATAAGCTCGTGCCACCATTCCTAACCTCCCTCCGCACGTGTCGCTTAGATGCAGTCACCCGCAGGACACGTTTGCACGATACGAATCGCAAACCTCTCTCCTTATGAAGCCGTCAAAGGTGGATGACAGAACTCCCGACTGAATGAGCGGGGAGAGAAGACGCCTTGTGCACCAGATTCAGTGGCAAGCTAGAGATTGAGGATCCGGAGTGGGCGGTAAGGGCACGGTATGTTTCGCAAACACCACCCTGATTGGACCTCGGCTTATGAGGGATGCGGACGTAGGAGGAAGGGTGATGAAGGAATTAAGCTGGAGGGTTGTTGGATGTAGAGAGCGCGGAGGGGGTGAAATGTATTGAGTTGCACTCGGCAATCCAGAGGAGTCGTGGATTGAGATATGAAGATAATTGGAGACGCCATAATTGGAATAGAGTTGGAGAGAGGATCGATGGTAGGTAGCCGACTGAGTGCTGGATCGTTTTGTGCCGAAGCAATTGGAATGCAAACGCTTCAACGAGAGGGAAGGGATGGACGTGAGTTCAGACCGCAAAATTAAACGACGAAATGAAATCTGTTCACCGTTCTATCTACCTAACAGATGAGAAACTGATTAAAAAATTGGTTTATGAGTCACATACTTCTGCGAACCAGAAGGAACACTAAGGCTGGAGATGCATTCTACGTGTGATTGCATGCCATTTCCAATTTGTTTATCAATATTACACTTGTAATAAGCGGCCATAATAATGTTCACTTATGAGAGATATCACGATATGGTTCCGTGTAAAAACCTGGCATTCATTACGGTCCCTAATGCGTTTTAATAATCAGCACGTGCTACAACCATAAGAGTGCAGTGAGTAAATCTCATCTTTCGTCGGTCTGGTATTAGTAGCTGGCTCACGTAAAACCTTCCGAAAATATCAGAACTAATCGGACTACGTGCAAAACTGCCTAACCTATTTCCTTAAGCACTGCAGGCACACAGACACGCATACATACACGGAGTTGAGGGTGATGTCCTCACCGTTAGCGACTTTGCTCCGAATGGGAACTCCCACATGAACCTCCAAACTCGTCACCTCCCCGCCCCATTCTCAATCCCCATACCCTTCATGAAACAGACCAACCCTTTCTCCTCATTCCATTCCCTCCTTTACTCTCTACCCCTCCATACTCTCTCCCCTCACCCTCCTCCATTTCTCGGAGTCTCGTCGCAACCTTTCTACCAAAGCCGCAATAATAATCCTCTTAAGTTCCCAACACGGCCTTTTACAGTCTCAGTATTTGGTACAGGCTGGCGATTTGCTGAAACAGCGATGCCACTCGTCTCTCCCCTTACAATCCTAACGAAAGAGAGAGACAGAGGAAGGAAGAAGAAGGGTTTCTTAACACCGAACCGCAATCGCTGGGGACGAAGCCAAATGGAGAATGTGGGAGGAGTAGATTGAGATTGAGAGTGGCCGTGGTAGGAGCGGGATTGTTTCCTCTCTCCCCCTCCAATTCCTGGCGGGAAAGGGAAAATAATAAATTCCGCACATTGGGGAGAAACTGAGCGGACCAAGTGGAAGTGGGAGAAGATCAAAAGCAGCGGATTATGTGATCCAATGAGTTCGGAATGGTCCTCGGTAAGGAACTAAATAACGAATTGTGTACAGTCGGAGAAAATGCTTCTAGTAGCAAAGAGAAGGAGGAAATTGTACTTTAGAACATACATTATTATTGATATAGCAAAAAAATTGCTAAATCAACATAGAGTCACGCTATGAGAGCTCATAACTGCAAAGGAACAAAATGACACACCACCGAGTAAAAAAAGTTCTCCATTATTATGGTGCAATGGGATTATTGATCTTTACGGCTCTTTTTATGAATTTTATAACACAATCATTGAGAAAATGGCAAACCAGAGGCAGGTCATACTAAACCTACAAGCATATTTCCCAGCCCCTTGACTCATTCGTTACACATCACTAAATAGCATAGGTACAGCCATCGCTTCTAGGGGTCAAACGTTTTAAAGAAACATTAAATCATATTTTTAACTTCTATACAGTGATGATTATGTATTTTAATTTGTAAAATCAATTTTTTCAGAGTAAAATGATGCATTTGCATCCAATGAAACTGAGATGATTTTAATATTGAAATCGTATCATGTGTTTTCTATTGAAACATCTTGAAAATCCCCCCGTTTGTGAAAAGTGATATGTAAATTTAAAATCAAACGTACATTGATAGATCTAATTTAAAAGGTAGAATATAAACATTTGTTTATTTGAATGGTGATAAGAGACGATGCATATGGAAAGCAGCAAAACTAAAAAAGAAATGATAGACAATGGCGAAGTCAAACATCCCTAGAATATTTATCATATTTCAAGAGTGCACACTTTAGCAACACATGAACATTATCAAAAGACAGAATTATATATAATATGAGGTTTTCTTGCCAAACTTCATAAGCACGTCATGATACAGTAATTTTGCGAAAGTTTACATTCTTAGACTTTCAACAATCATCACTTGCTCACAAAAGTTCTGCTTAAGATTACTTATCTGAAAGTCAACCGTCGAGGCCCTGGAACCAGTTCTCTCCCTAACCCTGAATATGCGTCAAATAAATTGATGAGTTCTAAGCTAGCAAAAGTGGCTCTCGTGAGCTTGTTCTCACGGGTTGCTCCGAGGTGATTTTAGGAGCTTGCTCTAGCTGTTTGCTCCACTACGGTGTTTGCTCAGATCAGTAACGAATGGACAAAAAATTCAAAGCGATACCTTTTTTAATTATTTTTTATTGCGATATGCTTCCGGCCATTATGCTACCGCATTGGTCGTCCAAAAAGTGATTTTTATATAAAGTTCCTTAAGGAACACAAAAAAGTGAAATAAGAAGGATGAACATATTCAAAAGAACCAGGCTCAAGGAACATACCACTTGTATGGTAAAGAATGGAATGGCACGAGGAATAAGAAATGAAAAACAGAGAACATAAAAGGGCAAAAAATACTTGAGGGGAGAAACGCATCGTCACCATGATGTATGAAGGGGTTTCCCTTCCACCGTGTCGCCTTGCAAGCGCCGTCGATCGCGCCCCATCAATCAACCAAAGAAATAACGAGCCGATGAAACGGGCGAGGCCACACAATAGCAATATGGCCGACGGCGTGAGATTTTACACGCGAGAAATAGGTATGAGGCCAAAATTTAACAGTAAAGTAACACAACCTGACCAAATACATCACTGAAGATAATAGTTATGAATAACAAAGACTGAATAACGTAACATAAAATCTAAAATGCAACCGTACATTATTTAACAGTGTAAAAACATGAGCTGATGATGGCGAAGATTTGTATGCACCATTTAAAAGTCATACAGGAAGAAATTTTCCCAGCCTTCACACTTAAAACACAGAACGACATAATAAATACGCCTGGTATTATTCTCTCTTTCTCCAGAGGAATTGATATTACGGAAGATATCATCACATATTCCTCCGACCAAAATAATATGTCAGACGAAAACATCACAAATACACACATAACACAGGCCAACAGTGTTTTTGGTGCTGGAGCTTTTAATGTTGATTTAAATAACAATTGGGTGCTGAATCCAATTATGACACTAGTTTTTTCCTATCAGCTATAGTTTTCAAGATATAGATATGTTGTTACTTACGTAAAAAAATCTTCTACATGATAATATGGGAATATTATATTAATAATTATTAGGTGAATTATAATAATATTAGGTGAATTTCAATGCATTGATGATCTTATTTTCACATTATATCATATTTTTGAAACATTTAATTATTAAAGGAATTGTCAACTATTTGAACACGTTTCTTCTAGTTTTAACGGAACATGATAGAGCTTACTTGTCATCACTATTTATCTCTACTTTTAACTCCTCAGGTATGCAGCAAGTTCCCAAGTATTTAACCCCCATCCTCCTTCAGGTACTTCAAAATTTTATTTCGTAACCATCTTGAACTCAATATTCACTCCTAAACTCCTTCCTCTCCAACTTACACCTATGCCTAACGGCATTAAAACGGTCATATTACGGTTCTTATGGGTTCTGCAACTTAGCCCATTCTTGGGAAGTTTCTGTTGATGCCCAACGCTAATGGATATATTTTTTCGAGCCTTTTCCTGCGTGTAAATTTTCACGCTCTTCAGTGCCTCTTGTGTCACGCTCCCCCTCTATCCCCCGCCACCCCCTTGACTCCTTACCACCTTTCTCCGCGCTCATCCCCGTCGCCTCCACTCCTCTCAAGTGTTTCCTGTCTTTTCCTCTCCCGATATTCTTCATTTTTTTCCAGCAGCAGCATCCCATTCCGTGGCGATCTCATCCCTCCTGTCCCAGACCATACCCTTTTCTCCCCTCCCTCGTCCTTCCGCACTCTTCTTCAAATGACTTCCAGTTACCAAACTCGCATCAAGGAGTTGCTATGAAGCGTCCGCCGTAGTTGAAGGCGGGTCGGGAGGGCTGGCTGGATGAGTGAGGGATTAGAGGGGAGATGACGAAGGTGTGACCAGGGTAAAGGAGGGGGAGCGAGGGTAGAAGGTTTAAGGGACGAGACGAGGGAGGGTGAGGTAGTGGAGGGTCTGGGACGAGGGGAAAATGGGTTAAAATGAGATGGGGAAAGATGTCCGCAACCGGGTGAGGAAAACGTTGGAGAGAAATGTGGAAAGAAGGAGAGGGCATGGTGAAAAGCAATTTTTCGAAGTTGGTACGAGAAAATGGGAGTTTGAAAAGACTGTTTAAAAAAGAGTGATCTCCTTCCACGTTAGGAAGTTAATGTATACAGTGTAAAGTTGTGGTGAATACAAAGTTAAGCGATTTTCTCATCTGCAGTTGGAAGCAGGAAAATGGCAGCAGATATTTCTTTGATGGTGGACAGTTAAAGAACTAAATTGAATCGAATCCGTTTCTACTTCGCAGAAGTTAAATTTATTCACCAACTATTATCTCATATGACTTCATAAGCTACGACCATTTTCGCTGCAATATGACACTATCCGGATAAAGAATTAATGCGGAAATGAACGAAAGTTAGTGAAGTTAATCAAAATACGATTTCATTATTAATTACTAAATCAAAATACTAGGACTCTTAAACTGATAAGAATTACAATGCATAGATATATTTGACAGACGCATGCAATATAATTATTTACCAACGAAAATTTTACATTGGCTGTTTTTATTTCACCCTGCTCAACGTATCTATATGGCTGGGTAATTCTGAAGGAAATATGATCCCGTAAAATGAGATAGGATAATTATAGGAAAATAGCTGCCTCAAATAGATAAAAACAAACTAATTTGACCCTTCCAATTTGAATTCTTACAAATGAATATCGTCATTTGAGCAGGATTTCTAGCTAGTTCTATTTTCTAAGGTTAGACAGGGAGAGAAATAATTAAAAACTCAGCAATCTACATAATGCAGCATAGGTACTAACCTGTACAAAGAGTAACTTGTTACTCCTGAAAAGTAATCATTTGCTGATACCCTTAACTTTCCTGAGTTATGGAAACCTGGTAACCTAGTATTGCATTCATTTTCCACTTCCATTTGAATGAAGCGTACAAAGAGAGATTTCTAAATGTATACTGAAAATATGACGGTAAATATTATTCAAAAGCTCTCATGTCATGAATGCAACAAAATAAAACTTTTACTTCGTATGCAAGGTTTGAAAAATGCTTATTTTTGCCATCAATTTAGTTTATTCTTGTCAATGCTCAACGAGAGGTATTCAGCGGTCAGTCTACCGCCTGTTCTGCTAACCAATGAAAAGGTCTCTCTCTCTTTTTAGCCGTGGGAACGACTGGTAGTTCGTGGTTCTCCTCTGGCTGCTTCGATACTTGCCCTTACTGCTTGGTGTATTCGTGACTTTACCAACTTTGCACCTGCATGCTCTATTCCCGCATTTTCTCCTAGCAGTCTTGTTTTCCCACCTCCTGATTATTGCTGCATTTGGATTATTCAGAACATTTTGCTTTAAATTTCATTTAAATGCAGCCCTCAGTAATCTATGAGCTAGTTTTCTGAAAATGTCTTAACCTTCTCTTTTCCATTAGTTCTTTTAGTCCTATTATCTTTCTGTTCGCAACAACTTCGGTCCTCCGGACAGGATTGGAGAGTGGAAATCGTTCGATCTGAACTTCGTGTCTTTTAAACTCATGTTATCTTTTCGAGCACCAAAAATTTATCACAACAGTTGAAAAAGAATCCTAAAGATATCATTTCCATTCTTGTTTTATCCTTTCATATCTGAAGTTCTTTGAGTAGAAAACGATAGTGCTCAACAGTACATTAACCTAAAATTCTGCAGCGAGTAATAATTTTTGATCAAGTGAGATTGAAATAGAATGTATCTTCGGTTTATTACATGCTAAATATTAGAGTCGTAGGCACACGACAATGAACAGAACTTTAGATTAGGAATTCCACTTTTCTCATATTCAAGCCCAAATCGCATGGTTAAAAATCGATAATTATACATAGCCATAGATGAAAAATATCCTTGAAATCATAAGGACGTAAAGAGAGAAAACCTAATGATTCGGAAGTCTAGAAAATTATAGGCCACATAAACTCTATTATGCCAATTGTTTATTCTAAACATTTTCAGAGACCCCTACGGCATGCAGTCAAAATTACTGGATCAATGTAGGTTTTAATGGTAAACCAGGGGAAATATAACGCTTCCATAAATGTAGTCAGAAAATAGCAAAAGAGATGTAGAAACGATACTCGAGAGGGAAAGGAACGCATAAAAACGGATTAAGAGCGTAGTAGGTAAGAGAGAATGGCGATGAGGAAGGATCGAAAAACCCAAAGGGGATCCACGATCTTTTTTTTGACAGCAGACAAGTGCTTCCAAGAGAATAAACGTCATTGCACAGGACGTGACCCGGATTTTTGCCGTTTTCAACCGCGAAAGTTGAAGTGTGACACACACACACACACGCGATGAAGCCGCTATGAACTGCAACAAGGCGCAGGCGAAGAGGACTTCGTCAACGCACGGTAGGAGAACATGGGGATCGGGAAAGAGGTAGTGCCTCTCTCTCTAACTCGGCTCTTAATCATCTCAAACATCATCTGGGTGGGAGAGTGTTGGAAAGACGCATGGCCGGAGAAAGCTCTTGGGTGCACGCTACCACGTATGAGGATGAAGAACGAAGGATAAAATAATCATTCTGACGCTTTTAGGAGAGCATAGTAGTGGACAAAAACGACGTGACAAGACGCTGGAAAGATCCAGAATTTTTTATTTACCGTATTGCTTCAAAATTTGAGAAGATAAGAAAATAATCTCGTCTACTAATGCGTATTAGTAAGCTTATAAAATCCAGTAAATTTAGAAGAAAACATTGGGGGAGAGTATAAACAGCTATCACGCACATATAAATAAAAAATATTATTTTCTTTTTGTGACATCCATATAAAAATGAAACATTATTCATAAAAATAGCTCATATTGATCAAGTATATACTTTTAAACAGTTTTATTTTTAATAGCATTAGTTTAACAGACAAAAGGTAGTTTTTTGATAGAATAGAAAAACTAATTGACAATTTACACTAATTGATTCTTGGGGTTTTAGGGAATAATGGTCAATAAAATTAAATTTATCAACCGTTGCCTAATCTATTCCTCGAATAAGTTTTTTTTTAAATTTTGAGTTTTACAACTTGTCAACGCATATTGATGGTAAAGAATTGTTTCAATCACTTATACCAAAGGGCAAACAATTTACAACAGTACGTTTTACATTATTTGAAACTTGCAATAGGCGTTATTTCTTAGGGCTTAAATAACACATTTGTCTCATTTGAATTACTTTAACTACTTTGCTAATTGGTGCTTTTGATGACTTCCCATATTAGAGAAAATATTTCTAAACAAGTACTACAGCACAGATAAACACTACAGACATCGAAGCTTGCACATACATGGTTACACAATCGGATAGAGCAAATATTAATTGTGCTCTGCAAACAAAGTGTTTCCTCCCTCCTGGATACCGCTCTTCCCTAAAACCTCATACTGCGCATCTCTAAAGCCCGTAGCGGGAGCAGGAATACAAACAGATACAGACAGCCATAACCGCCGTGGAACGTCGAAGTGCGTAAAACAATTGAGTAATCAGCCCCGAAGAAATACCCAACCAGTACACAACAAGGAGAAATGTGCGAGGGACCAAGTTAAAGGGTGTGTGAACCTCATATGAGGGTTTGGACTGGGTGAGGGCATGGAAAAAATCCTCCGAAGAAGTTGGCTTCTGATGAACAGAGAGAGAAACTTGGATGACAAGGTGCAGTGGAAGGTCAATGCGTGAGAACTAAGCATTAGCTAAGAAGAACGAGTGTCTAGTGAGAGTGGGAGAGTATAGGAATAGATGAGCTTCGAAAAAATGGTGCACACTGAAATGCGTACAGCAATGCGGGAATATGATGCGAGGGGTACGCTGCCGCGTTCATGTCCCCCATAGTGGGGGACGGGAGACGGTGGGTGGACTCCCACAAGTCCATTTTCCCACCTTCCTCCTCATGCTCGTATCTTGTGGGAGCAGGAGGATGAACGTCTCACGGGAGATGGGAAAGAAGACGTGGAGGGGGAGTGGATGGGGAAGAGAAACGAGTGAAAGGTGATGATCAAAAGAGTAAGGGTGAAAGGGCAAAGAAGAAGGCAAATTAGGACGAGGATGAAAAGAATTTGGCAAGAATATGACGCAACAGTAAATGGGATTAAATAATGATAGGAGCAGATTATGGTGTTACCAAATTATCGCGGAAATGAGGATGATTAATGTGAAGAAAAACTCTAGAAAACAAAAGAGGCGCGATTTCACACCCCACACCAGACGCAAATGGTCAATTCTCATATACAACATACAATTATATTACTTCAGGGCGTATTAGCGATTGCGTCAGTCTTGGGGTGTCGAATTCTACAGTTGACCGCCTATCGTCACCAACTCAAAAGTTCCATTGTTTCACGTGAAAAGGCAATTGCGTTGCATACCGTGTGGATCCTTTTCCAAAGGAACTATTACTAGTTTTTATTTCTATTCCTGGCTCTAGACCACTTAGCAGGCTTCTTTTATTGCTGTTGCTTCAATTTATTACTTCGGCTGTCCCCTGAATGACAGAGGGTTGGTATGTCTTAACTCATTATCATCTTCAAACTCAATCATTTTGCGATTACCGGATGAATCAGTGGGCAGAAGATTCGAGTAGATGAGTCAAAAGAAGATCACCGAATGTTATCAACGAACAGGAGGTGTATAAAATTATTACAATATCGTGAAAGATAACACTAATATTATCATATGCTTTAGCGGAAGTTTTCCTTTTTCTTTTATATTTTACGTGAAGCGTCCTTTAAGGCATATTATATTAAGAAGAAATTTAGAAATACTTAGGAAAAAATATTAGAAAATAGCAAAAAAACGAGAATGGCATGTCATCCAACATGGGCGCTTTTGATAAGGGATCTTCTGCGAAAAGTCCAAATTCATATGAACAAAGCAACGGGTTACATCATGAAATGCACGAATCGACCAAGCGAGATGCGAGGGAGAGAAAGAGAGAGTCCAAATTGAGATTCCGTAGTGAAATATGAGATTAATTAGCAAACAAATTTCGACCCACAACATGCTGTTAACCCCAGAGGGACGCAAACATTTGGAATTTAATTACTAGTAGGTACAAGGTATTAAAACTACGAAAATTACACCGTAGGTCCTACGTCTGTTTGATAAATTTTGCTCACAAGCATTTTTTTAATTATCACAGCGTGCTGGATACCCGGAGCGGGCGGGAAGTTACACCGACACGAAAACACATTACACATAAAAAACGTGCTACTTTCATCAACATTTCGTCATTTTATTTGGTTTTTAAACTGTCTTAAAACTGTAAAAAAATATCGATATAAAGGGTGAAATTTGTAATTTAATGACGCCTAGGGCCAACATTGAGTTCATCACTTTTTTTCAATCGGAGGAAACTCAGCCAGTCCAGATATATGTCTATCAAAACCTAAAATATTACTTCTAACAAAATGTCATTACTTTTTCAACCATACAGAAAACGAGAAAATATGAGAATGTGTAGTTTTGTTGAGTATAAGTGCAAGATTTTAATTCTCTGTTGATATTTTTCTAACGAAACGTTTACAAATTTTACTCTCTGTTGTTCGTGTTTGAACGCAACACCCATTCTTGCTCCTTTCCCAGACACACGACTTTGGCGTACAGAAACTTAAGTATCTCTTAGTCGGTTAAATTATATCGTTCAACTATGCTATGGAAAGAAAACTCAAGGATAACTCAACAATAACGTGACAGCATATTGATGCCATGCTACCACGGATAATTTTGCATTTCCAGAAAGATTTTAAAAAAGCGGTCGAACCAATTAATCGCGCGAACATGAGATTCAGAAGGATGGTGCTCGTGATGGCTTCCTTAGAAAATTCACCCCAACATATATTTACACCTCTAAATCCCTTTGGCAAATCTTCTCCTCTGGGGCACGATTTTTGCCAATTTACAGGTATAAGCGAATTAACCTGTTTTAGCGAATGAAACAATATTCAAAAGGCTCAAGCATATCCTTACGAAAAACAATTATTTTGCATGAGAGAACACCCATGACGAAGCTGCAAGAATCTCCTGATTCATACTACGTTAGCTCTTAAAATATTATATAAAGCAGAGAAGGTGGATATAGATTATGATATTTTTTTTATCAAGCGGATAAGTGATCTGGGTGCATGAGAAGCCTGGGGATTCTGAAGTTCCTTGGGACTCTCAAAATTATTTTCACGGATGGTAACATGATATGATCGGTATATTGAAGATACAAGGAACGAAAGGACGAAAACTTATTAAAGTGACATAGATTCGTTGCTCCTATAGTCAAATGAATGGCTTTCGTGGCCATCAATTTTTAATGTGTTTTAGTATGGGCAATATGAATGACAGCGACGAACTAAAACCGCAAAGTGAAATTGCTGTCGCTGCAATCGGTCAAGATAAGTAGACGAACGTGAGTGGGTGGGCGTTATGTTCGAGAACTAACAAATCAGGATGCACGCTCCTCACAACCCGGTGACACACAGGTTCAAATTTGTAGGCTGTAAATTTTCAGGCTAAAATCAACAATGATTTCCCAAGAAATTTACAGAGCTGAAATTTACCAGTGGTAAATAAGCAAGGCAGTATTTAGCTCGAACCCCGTTACAGGAAAAAGTCACCTCACTGGCCGTGGCTATACAAATATGTTGAAGTTAACAGCGATTACACTGAACTCTGGTATCTAGACTACAATGATGTGATATCTTTAAAAATTCAAATTATGGCAAAGATATCAGAAGTCTTAAGTCCAAAGAAAAATGTTATGGTTGCGAATTATAAACAAAAGAGCTAACAAAATGTCAAACTACGCCATGTACAGAGTCACAGGCAGCAATAAAATCACCGTAATTTTTCGTGGGCGTCCTTCTTATCGTTACCCTATATAATCAAGATAATTCATGGTAATGTCATATGAATCCTGTTGATAAGCAATTAAAGACTCCGATTAAACAAGAGTAAAACAATTTCGTTGTCATTGGCATTATAGTATTTTCGTGATCAAAGCTGAAGTGCAACTTTCGGCGAGGTGCGCTAAAAAAATGAATTATTAAAAGAGTAAGAAAACGAAAAATCAAGAGAGCTAAAGCTGAGATAGCTTGAAAGCTAAAAGGTAAACATGACCAGAGGAAAAAAGAAACAGACATAAAAGGCCACGGAACGAAAATAAATAAATAAACGACAAATGCCAAAAAATTCCTTTTTCGGAATGGAATGGTATTTCTCCTGGGGCCCCAAAAATCCGGAGTTTTCGGGCTGACGGCGTGAGTGCGAGAGAAAAGCAGGAAGGGAGAAATAGACGAAAAAGAGAGGAAATGACTCAGAAGGTGAACCTACCAATACTCTTTTTCCGGGAGTCTACTACTCGAGGAACGGCGAAAAGGTAATCGAGTAATGCTAGGATCCGGAGAACGTCTTAGATTAAAATTAAGAGTTCAGTGAAAAAAATTAAGGATGCTGGTGTACGAGGGTAACTTTCTCTTTGCTTTTTCCTCAACTCTTCATTTCTTCATCGGTCGCATTCCAGAGAGCAAGACGAAACCACCAATGGAAGGAAGAGCAGAAAGTAGCACCTTACAGAAGGGAATGAAATTTACAGAAATCAACTTCCTTTTTCTGGTTTCCTCCGTGAAATTCAACCGATGGCGAGATATGAAAACCGTAAGACAGCTTATAATGGCGCCAAATGCGTAGCACAGCACCACTTCTACCCAGGTTCATAACCCTTAGGGAGTCGTCGTAGACAGAGCGATGATGAGTGAACCCCTTGCAAGGGAAGAGTCAAGTGGGCTTTGCGAATAGTTTAGGGATAAAAGAAAGGCAGAGAGGTCCTAGGTTATGGGGATAACACTTAGAAGAGCGTTCCGACGCCGAAGTTGTGCAGTTTACCAACGTGTTTACGCGAGTGTGAGTGCGAGATGCATGGGAAAACCTGAGAAGAAGAACTGCGGAGGTTAGGTGAGGAATGAGATTGGAAAGTGTCTGAGGGAGAAGAGAGGGGTGGAGTTCAGGAGGAAGGGACTTTGCAATGCGGAGACGTGTACATATATAAATTCAGTGAAGAGGTGCGACACTGCCTGACACACACGCGAGTGGTGTGTGCCCAGAGAAGGCGATGACGGGCTTCGGAGAAAATTCTTCTTCCCCTCCCGCCGCGACGCGAAGCGAATGGAGGTTGTATGTATCGCTGTGGGCCATGTTTACAAAGGTCTCCCACGGAGAATAGGTCGTCTCAGCCTGGGGCGGGCTGTCCTTTCCGTCTCGATGTCCTCCTCCTCTAACCTCCCCTTTCCCCCAAACACCGTCTTCCTCCTTTCAGCTACTTCGACCTCTCGTGGGAGTCGCTCTCTCATTTATTTTTTTTCTCGAACGAAGGAACCTTTTTAAAGAAAATCTTTCCCCCAGAAATCTTGACAAAAATGCCTCCAAAAAGCTTTGGCAAGAGAATGAAACCGGAAAATGTCATGGAAATACTTGTCGCTCTCCACAATGCATAAACATCTGAAGAAGGTACCCGAGCTCACGCATTCATTTCAGGTCAGTCATTTTCCGTAATATAAAATTGAATGGCATGATATTGAACATAGGCAAACATCACACGAGCAGACATGGATGCACCAATATGGCTTATTCAATATTGTCTTTTCGCTTTCCTGATAAGATCCGTAATGTCTTATAAATTTTGTACCATCGAATTCTTTGACGCTGAATGATAAAATCTGATTGACTTAATGCCCAACAATGCAATATCCAAACCTATCAAATTGAGTAAAAATTCGAATCACGTGTGGTCGTCAAAATGTACTTCCAAGTCTTAGATGGTTGAAAATGCTTCTTGTTAACAGTTTTTTTTGGAATTTAATGATTGCATAACTCATTACGTTCTTCTCATAATGAAAAAAGTGAGATAACTAGATGATAAAACTGATTTGCTCCACTTTCATATTTGTATGTATCAAAATTTACGCGTAATATTCAAGCAATGTTTCTCTTTACGTCTTTGATATTATCTAACTCGATAACCTTGATTCATATACATTACTTTATTAAATTATTTACTAAAACCCTAACCCATATGAAATAATAAGTCGCGTTATTTTCACAATAAATTATGTAAGGCATGAAGGTATTTGGAGGATAAATTGCTGGTCATATTTCATGAAGTTTCGTGATGAACGGAGAGAGGAGTCATCAAATAGTAAAATAGGTAAGATACTGTAATAAAATCGAAATGCTATTCCCCCATATCCATTAATTTTGAAACCGATATGGCCTGGCGTAAAATTAACACGATCACGTGTTCCAGGACTTATCGAGTACAGCGGCAAACTCAACTGGCAGTTAGGGCTTCTATAAATTATCCTTTCGGTTTCAGCCACGTCGATAGCCACTCATTACGCGCACGTGCTCCACGGGACAAAAATACACGCCCACCTTCCGGGATAACTATAGCCTGGAACGAATTTCCACGTGAGGTCACAGGCCTTTTGCGAAAGGGACGCGGGTGATACAGGAGCGAGTTTGGGAGGGGGGGTTGAATGCGGTAAACGGTAAGAATGGAAAAAAAAGGTTGAGGGACGGGAAGTGGGAATAGGAGATGTACACGTGAGCCGGTAAAATCAGAAATGACTCGGAGGAGCGGAGCGGCTCGGGAGCTGAAAATTTTGGGGGGAGATGTGGCGAAGTGCACTCCTCGTGATTCCCATGGAGAATACACCGGCACGGGAGAAAAATAACGGAGGAGCAAGCAGACGAGCACTCCTACATCCGTGCAGACAACGGGAAAGGGAACAAGGCAGTCAGACGTGCTGGCGAAGGGGCACTCTTTTTAAGGAAGGGACCGAATGGGGGTTGCACACCCAAGGTCAGGTGAAGAGTGTTACTGGGAATTGAGAATGGGAAGAGATAAAGGATGGGCTGGCTGTTTGGATCGACATTAGAAACAGCATGATCACATATCTAAGCTGAAGTTAACTTGAGCTGCTGTAGGCGATAAATGGTATAGAGGGATGGTCTGCGGTAGCGACTTTGATTTCGGTTTTTTAAAAATAGGGAAACAAAAATAAAGGTTTCCTCTTTAAATAGTTCATACATGAAGAGCAAAAATTTTGGCAAATAACCTACAGGATTCTAACCCCTGGGAGAAAATACCGTGAAATGGTCGAGCTGAACGGGAGAGGAGTCAAGCTAACGAAGGAAAAACAGGAAGACTCATTACATGAGGGCTGGAAAATAAACTGAATCTGTCCGCCGAAAAGCCTTTTTCCACTTTTTCTCCACACGCGTGAATTACCCTCAGCTTAAAATATAGTCCACGCTCCGTAATTGCGAGAGAATGAGGTATGAAGTAACATGCTCATGAGTTAGAAAATTTTACGCTTAGAGCGAAGAAGAGGATAATGTTGGGTAAGAGAGTTTTAAGTGCCCGCGTAGGTACGCAGACATAAAAAAAGGACAGAAATATAAATTAGAATGGCTTCCTGTAGGTTTATGGTACGCACGCCTCCATGTGACAACGGCATTTGACGGTAGCGAATAACCTTCGCCCTCAGTAATGCGAGAGACAAGATTACTAAAAAAAGAAAGACATTAAAAATTAACGTCTCCAGTCTGGAGAAAAAAATCCCACACATGGACTACTTACCCTAATTGGCTATATTTTATTGGTTGGAATAGAGCGAACGTCTCCAACTGATTCTAGCAGAAACCCGTAAAAGTTGTCCTAAGGAACAGGTGATCACATATTACCTAATAAGTAAGTACTCCTTTTTGAAGTAAAGCATGAGGTGCCCTAAAGTCAACCATATAGAGATAATAATTCTAAAGCGCCTAAAGCCATGAAATTCAGTTATAGCTAACGGTTCATAAATTGACTACGGCGCACCGAGAGGGCTATAATTAATGCCGACTTTGCAAACTGTTCTCGCAGAACACTCGGGAGCACACGCGCTCATAAAGCAAAGGGTAATATACATCCTTTTGGGTCTGAAATCCACTCAGCACACGTCTCCGATTCCAAGAGGGGAGAAACACATATGAAAGGAAGAACGAGAAAAAAAAAGGATTCCGTCGTGAAGGGGGGCGGGGCCCTGGGTCGCTCTCTCTCTCTCTGGGAATGAGTGGGTGGGAGGGAGTGTGGACGAGTAAAGGGTATTAGATACAAATGGAAGGCAAAAGCGGGCCCGACGTCTGTAGGTGGGGAGTGACTCGGATGGGCGAGTAGGGAAGGGGTATTCGCGGGGGAAGTAGAGGTAAAATTGGGAGTGGAAGTAGAGGAGGAGTGGGTTGGGGAGGAGAGGAGAGGTTCCCTCATGCCACAATGGTTATCAGGAGCATGTGGCGGAAAGAGCGGCGGGGGGAATATCTGGAGGTGGGAGGAATTGAAGGGGGGCGGAGAGAGCTGAAGGAGGATGGTGCTGGTTGGGGGGGAAGGGACCGTTTTCTGCATAGGAAGTTCGGGGAGGGTTAGGAAGATCGGGAGGAGGGAATATAAAAGGAAAGTATCGGAAGGAAGAGAGGGTGGAGGTTGGAAGGGGAATGAGTGAGAGAGAGAAGGAGGGAGGGGCGGATGATTCGAAACGGATGCTTGAGCAGTTTGATAGAGGGGAAGAGTTGGGGAGGGAAAGGGAAGGGAGGGTGAGAGTTGGGGAGAGCTGGGGGATGTGGCGGAATGTGACGAGCGAAAATGTAAGGAAGCATGAAGGGAGAGAAAGGGGCATGGGGATATTTTTCAGCAGAGAGTTACGGTAGAAATCTAAAGATAGAGATTTGTTGGATAGCGAGTATTTAAAATTTCATATTTTAAAGCTAATTGACTCGTGAGACATTGGAATAGCGAAGTAGGTGTATTCTAATGTTTCAAAATTTTAATATTAGTCGACCTTTGTCATGAAAGATAGTACAGTGGAGATATTTACTATGCATGAACTGCGAGAGCCTACTTATTTCAACTACGACCAAAAAAAGGGAATAAAATCAATTGGAATACCACGGGTATTTTTCAATGCTTTTCTTTGAGTAAACTACATTTTGTGGCCATGGTCCGTGATTAATCAGCAATTTGAGAAAGGTAATGCAAAAGTATAATTTACTTCAAATTAAGTTCAAAAAATCCATTGAAGATATACCTTACATCAAATATTCTTACACATTTCCGGTATGATTAATGTCACATTTCAGGGACGTAATACAAAAATGGAGTAATGTACATCTTACAAAAATTCGGGAATTCCTTTTCGTACCTTAAAGTGTACTCAACTAAACCCAGGAAAAACAATTATTTGAAATAGCATTCCAGAGAGAAATAAAAGTGCATACCTTCTTTTGAAAGCCATTTGCCTACATAAAATTTGAGTCAAAATACGCCGTAGTAGCAAAATGTAGACTACAAAAAATGACTTAGCTAAATACGACGCCAATAAGAAGAAAATAAAATGAAAAAAATCGTAAAAGCTGCAAGGAAAATATATGGGAAAGGGAAGAAAAAGAGAAGAAAGTGGGGTTTAACGGAAGCCACGGAGAAGAATATAAAGTCGGAAGGAAAGGAAAGGAAGGAATTGGATAGAAAGAAAAAGTCTTTTTATGTTCCTAGGAGGGTTGTACCGTAAGCCACAATAAGGTATATGAAGAAGGAAGAACGAGGCCGGAATAAAAAGGAGGTAGGAACGAAACGACGAGGTAAAGGCAAGACTACGGAGACCAATAAAATAAAAAAGGGGACGATAAAGTACGAAGAGACAATCCGAGATTAATAAAGCAATAGATGCTATACAGCATCATTAGTGGTACAAGGAAAAATGTTCTTTGTGCGAGATAAAAGCTCAAGGGTGGAAAAAACAAGTCACTGAACAGAGAAGGCAGATAGCATATTGTAGAAATCCGTGGCCTGGTTAATCGAGTAATTTGTCCCGAAAACAATGACGAAGAAATTTTACGAAAGAAGAATTTTTGCGGATGAGAAACTAATGCGGAACGCACGGAAAATTGCAGCTCGGAAGGCTTTGTTTGAACAAAGGACTGAGACGGGATGAAACGGATCCCCAAGCACCCGACACTATAAGCAGGACAAGACACTGCGGCATTCCGCCGCTGCCGAAGGAATGGACAAATGGGCAAGTTATGAAACGCGGATGGAATTTCTGCGAATCAGCATCACGAAGAATTGAGCTGGGGGACGAAATATAGTAAGACAACGATCACCTCTTAAATGCAACAACTCAATCGCCGAGGACGGCGACGGATTCGCCAGAGAATTCGCGCGTGATATTTATTTTGCAGACCAGTCTTCGTCGAAGTGAACCCCTCCTAATACGAACGTTTAAAGAATATTTATTTCAGTGAGAGAAGACGTATTTTTGGTACAGAGCCAAGGAGGATATGTGGTATCACCATGGCCAAGGAGAGCAGGATAGACGCGGAAACCAGGTCAGGTGGGGTGACAGAATGGATTACCACGAGAGATACTACCTTAGAGAACTGGCGAGAGTGATATGAGAGTAGTATGAGGGATGCAGGAGAGTTAGATGATACACCGATGACACATCGCAAGAAATGAGACCTCCGAACGAACAGATAAATATGAGGAATATGAAACACGCGCGAGAGGGTGATGGTTGTGAGTGAGAGGGACGGGATATATATAAAAGTGGACGGAGGAGGATGCTTAAGGGAGCAAGAACTGAAGAGGAATGGGGTTTCCGGGCATAGGACAGGTGGTAGAGGGGGATAAAGAGAAAGGGAGAGAGAGTAGGATAGAGTATTGGAATAAGAGATAGAGAGAGGACTTGACGAGGAGCAGGGAACGTGAGGTCTATAAGACGTTGAATGGGTTTCGGCGGGAAAGGAAAAGGGGACGATGTGGGTGGAGAAGAGAGGGGAGAAGGACCGTGGGAGTCCAACTGGAGGCGTGGGGGGTGGAGAAAACGGAAAGGAGGAGGGAAGGTTGGCATTAATTCCCGGAAGGGTACGGCTGAGTGCGATGAAAGGAGAATGGAATAGGAGAAGGAAATAAATTGCTTGCGAAGACGCAAGGCCAGGCCGTTGAGTATTGAGCGGCTGAGAAATGGGGAAAGCACGAGGAAAAGAGAAGGAGACAACCGGAATTGTATGCAGGAGGCTGGAAATGGAGGGGAAGACAAGATACACTGGAGTAGGCGACTCGGAAGGGAGTGGGACTCGTATGTTGTACACGTTAAAGAGGGGGGAATTGAAGAAAAGGGGGGGGGGGTTCGGAAACGTCGGCACACGCAATAAAATGAGTATTACTTGAGGGCACGTGACGGGCCGAATGAGAAAACGGCGACTAGTGCAACGATGCCTAGTTAAGGGCTCCATGCTCGACTTGGTTGCGTTCCTGCGAATGTCCCAACATTTAAATAAGGTTGAAATAGTAGCCAAATTATGAGGACATCAATTTTAAATTGTTTATTCATACGACGTAACTTTTACGATCGTCACTACCTAAGTGATACGGTTCTTTTTTCAATCTAGAAACGAAGCAGACACCCGATGGCAATTTGTATAAAACAAATAGCAGACAGCTTTTATTTTTGATGGGCTTGGATAAAGGCTGCCCCCTTGATAATTTCAAATTATAAAGACTTTTTCACCAAATTTTTGGATCCCTCCAATTTTTCAGTCTTTCCACACTAATTATTTTCCCGTTACATTTTCAAACACAAAATATTTCATTGCAAGACTTAAGTTATTCCTCAAATTAGTCTGATACCGAAGCTATATTTCATACGCGAATAAAAAGTTTGGATCCTCAACAAATAAAAGGACCACAGAAGTTTATATCTCTTTCAAAAAAATTCTCCAATTTTCAAAGCATATGGGGTGCTATATAAAAACAAATCCTCTCAAAGGAATACTTTAGGGGACTTCTTTTCTAAAAAAAAACGCTCTTCATAAGATTGATCTGAAAAGTTATAAAGGCATTTTATATCCTCACACTGCGTTTGGGCATAAAAACGAGCGTTTCTGGCTTGGAGAATCGTCCCTTTAAAGATTTAGTAATCGAAATAAACAACGAACGCTGGAAAGTCATTAAAAGAAAAGGAGAATCGATTGATGGAAAGCGTTCGTAGGCCTCTGTGAAAAGGGATGAGGTTTGTAATGCTGGGGTGGAGTAGAGGGGGTGGATTAGGCTGGATATGGCGCGTGGTAGAGAAGAGACTTTGGGGTCTGGGAATGACGAGGGGGATAGGGGAGAATTTGAAATGGGGTTGGAAAATGAAAACCCCAAGAGGGGGGAGGAAAGTTGGCGTAAGCAAGGGAAAGAGGGCAGAGGCAAATAGTTGGGAAGGGGAAAAAAAACGGAGAGGACAGTTCAGTGATTCAAGAAACGAGGAGGTAGGATGCAAAAGGAAATAAAACACCGAAATATTTCGGAAATATCTTGGAGGTGAAACGGATAAGGGGAAGGAGCAATGGCGACCTAAGATATGTAAAAAGGATGAGTTAGGATGGAGAAAAAGTCCAAATAATAGAAATAGACGGGAAGGGAAACGTTTGAGGTAAAGATAACGGAGGAGGGGTTAGAGGTTGTCAAGAGAACGTGGGGACGGTAGTGTTAAGAACAACGGACGTAAGGGGGAGACGCGGAAGGGAGGTGGAAAGTGGGAAGATAATGGAGGGTTTCGGTACTCGTAAACACCATTTACTACGTCCTTTATGCTGTCAACCTCTCGCCCATTTTCGTTAGGCAATGACGTCCCCGTATACCTACGTGAAAAAGGAAAAAAATGTCACTTGCGAGACAATGAAAAATGTCGGGAGGATGCTCCAGAATAGCTAACGCGGGGAATGTTGATAAATTATCGTCAGGAGCTCCTCATGAATGACTATGATTTCAACAACATTTCCATTAAAGCAGTGGGAACAAAATATTTTCGAATCTTTTAACAGAATTATATAAGAAGAAATTATAATAGGCATGTTTAAAACCCTTAAAATTTCAACTATCTCCGAATTTTTAATTTAGGCTAGACCATGAGGTTTTTAAGTTTACATGAAAGCACACATGCTCTTGTACACCTTCACTAACAAAAAACATTCCTTCGTCTCACTTAAACGCTAATTTATTTACTTAAACTAATTAATCAAGAGACTAGCGCATTTTGGTTACTAAATAAAAACATATTACCCTAATGGATGCGATCGAGAAAATGACATAAACAAATGAATGGGTTACATGGAACAAGGAAAGAAGATTCGTTTCTTTTTTTACTCCAGTACCAAAGACAAATTCTTCAACAATCGAAGACGCGAGTAAAAGGAAACGCAAAAGAGTGAAGTGGATGACGGGTGACGGTGGCTCAGGTGAACGCGAGGAATACGGAAAATAGCGCGAGCTCTTGTTTTTGAAAGACGCCGAAGAGAATGCCAAGTTAGATGAAAGGAGAGCCTATGGAAGAAAGAAAAGGGACAAAATGAGGAAAGACACGCGACGAACAGACGATGCTGTACCGAGAGTGGTGGGAGAGGAAAATTGAAGTTCCTATGGTGGGGTGTGGTGGGAGGAGCGAGAAAAAGAAGGGGTCGAGGAGAAGAGAAGGGGTAGGAGGCAAGTTCACAGAGCGAGAAAAACACCAAAGCTACCTCACTCCAGTCTTCCAATAACACGGTCGTTACTTTGATCGCGAGCTTTCAAAGAAGGGATCGAGTCATGTGGGTCTAGAGAGGAGGGCGGTCGGGCAGAAGTCGAGGGGGACACGAAAAAGGAGCTGGGAGTGGGGAGGGTGGGGACGAAGGGAGGGCGAGGACTGGGCGGCATCTGAGAGTTGCGGAGAGCAGAGAGGAGTGGAGGAGACGGGGTAGAAGGCGAGGGAGAGAAAAGTGCAGAGTGACAGGGGGAGATGGAAGTCCCAGTGGGGGGAAAATAGGAACGTAAAGGGTAAAGAGCTGGTGTGGGAGTCACCAAGGAAAAAAATAACCACGGACGAACTTTTGAGATATGTCGTTAGAATCGAATGTATTGAGAAGCAAAATACGAGAGTATGTTTTGAAAAGAAGAATAAGGAAAGAATACGGAAAAAAATGAAAAGATTTTGGAAACTGAGTCCATACTGGTAGCAAATGAGGGGTAACGGACGGAGCACCACTAAGGAGAGATTACAAATAGAGGGGAAAGGAAAAATATATGTAAAGGTATCCTAAGTAGCTGATAACAAAAGGGAAAACATAAAAATTTTATAGCAAGCATTAATCCACCATGAGAAGTAAATATGATGAGATATGAGGGTATTATTTGCACCAAGTGATCGTACTGCACACATACACATTTTCATATTACTTATTTAATTTTTCGCATATGTTTCACGATAAAACTATTTTAACAAATAAATACATGGTAAATCAAATAATGATGTATTTTATGGAGTCTACGGGAGAATAGAGATAACAAAACGTGATGCTTTTCAAGAACTCGGAGAAGGTAATTTCCTGAGATAATAATTACATTTACCCATCACAACATCGCTACATACATTGATATCCAGAAGAGCATGAATAAACAAAAAAATCCTAAGGAGAATACCCAGTGTTAAACAGATAAATCTACTGGATATATAGTTAGCATTAACTTCACTACGGAAGAAATCACAAACTTATCACGATTTTGGCAAAGAAACAATGAGAGTACTTCCTCAATAGAAGAAGGTTCTGATGTTTTCCCGATGTATGATCACGATCATATTTTCTGGGAATTTCCACAGGTTTATGCTCTGCATTACCGCCGGCAGCGATGCAGAACATAACCAGGAGGAAAAACCCCGAGAAGAAGAATTCGTACTTCTTCAATACTCTTTCTCTACATGTAGCACACGTTTCCTTTTTCCTAAATTATTTAGAATGATAGTACACTTTGTAAACGTGAGAAAAGTTCGAATTGATGCTTAAAGGAAAATATAAGATCTGAAATAAAAATGAAACCATAAAACGAAAAGACATTCAGAGTAGGGACAAAAACTGTCGGGTGAGGAAGGGAGAAAAGAATCAGAGAAGCATTGGATAGCAACGTGCGAAGAAGACGACGGACCATCTCCCGCGTTCCCCACATTTTCATTGAGGCAAGAAATGAAGGAGCCAATGATAAAGGCTGAAGGAAAATAATATCAAGAAACCATTATAGCACAACGTATTGGAAACAGATGATATAAAATAGCATTAAACATGCATGCCATTCGGAAGACTTACGTTTTGTGCTTCGAGGAGAATAACGAGTGGGTATTTAAAAACAATTCCCAACACAAGGTACCCACCAACATGCTAATACTACCTAGTAGTATTTATTTTAGAGATGGCATGGAAAAACTCAAGAGCCTTGGGAACAGAGCAGAATTGTGAGGTATTTCTTAGGTTCACAGTGAAATGTTGGATTTTTCCAGAAAAGAAGAATGATGGAGATTTTTTGCTGAATTACGTTGAAACTCATCCATTTTGAATCAAGCAAGAATATCCATGTTGCAGGAGAAAAGAGGAAAGACTGCTTAACACTTCCAATATTTTCAGCATGGTTAAAGAGGATTTTCACAACGTCAAGTCTGATAATGATGTAATCACGCCAGATACCCTCTATCTTATGCACTTAAGAATTATTGAAATATAAACTATGCTACTAAACCTTGCTCGACGTTTGTAATGAAGAGAAAAAATACAAAGGATGACATTTTCAGACTGAGTTTAAATTTCTAAGTGCACATCCAAATCAGTTTAGGCGAGGTACGAACTAATTTTGAAGATGAAAGAAAGATTAATGAGGACATTGCACAAATTAAAAAAAAAGTGGTCAAGAGTGCGCACAAGGTATTTTATAATGGTACGCAAGAGAAAAAAATGTATCCCAGAATAAATAAATTACTTTAAAAAATATCAATCACACAATCTCGAACATTGTGGTATGGAAGTCAAGAAAAATACTGCAACTTGTTAAGGCAGCTATTTTATTATGATCCTAAAAAAATGCCTGAAGATTACAGTGACGAAATCGTGAAAAAAGACACAGACTGTGTTATGATATAATTGCCAATATAGCTTCATGATTATTTTAATGGAAGTCAATCAGTTGCATTAAATAGAGAAAAAGAAAATACGCGCCCCGCCCCATCGTTCTATTTTATCCTAGAGTGAGCCAATATCCCATTGTCGAGTGGTGAGATGCAGAAGAAAAAGGAAGGCAAAGACATGAAAAGATATATGAAATCGTGCGACCAGGGTACAAAACGGGGTGAAGGAGATATTGGGTATAAACCTTAGTTGGAAACAATATGAGAGCATATATGTGGATAAAACAGCGTAAAAGGAAGCTGAAGAGGCTGGGGAAAGAGAAGAGAGGCTCACCGGTAAGATTTTTCAATAGTTAGAGCGGAGGGGATTCTTTTCTAAGGGAGCAGAACAAGAACACGGAAGAAAAAGGCGGAGGGACTGTTGGGTATGTTCATGGGTGACAGAGAAATAGGGAAGGGAGATTGGATGGAGGGAGGATATGGGAAATAGGGAAGAGATGCTAGTGTAGAACTCTTGGTCGCCGTATGAGCCGCAGAGGAAGAAAACGAGGGGATGGGGAATGGGTTGCTTCTAAAGGTTTAGAAGGGCTCTAAAAGTTGGAAACAGGGTGGGAACAAAAAATGTAGGGAAAAGCGAAGCCTTAAAGGCCCTTACGTTAACAAATGCTATCTTGCCCCGCTGCTCATAACACCTCAATTACATCCTTAATAAGAAAATGTTGTACTTTTTAACATATTTTTATTTCTTCGACAATAAATGTCGGCAGGAACAAAATATCGAAGTTTTAAGCGAGTTGTATATTGTTAATTGATGAATTTTATTTCAGATGCATTTCGATCACCATTGATCACCATCGAACATTGATGGATTCCTGGTTTGGATTCGGGGAGGATCAAATCTTAAAGACAACATGATCTGATTCCAAGCAAGGTTAAAAATTTAGAACCTCAAGGATAACACACAGTATATTGGTATGTACTTTCTGGTGTACTGATAGGTCTATTCTGTAAGATGTGGGATAAAGATAAGAAGAAAGAAGAAGAAGAAAGAAGATAAGAAACAGTAGATAGTTTTCATTAAAAGCATTTAGAAGCGGCCCCGCGTTATAACTGTATCACTTTGGACACAAATTATCGTACCTAACAATAAAGAAAAAGATAAGGACCTAATGCATGAAAGAAAGGGAAAAAGAGAGAATATATATTAAATAAATCAAATATGTCTGTACAGCAAAATATTTTATGACGAGGTCTTAAGATATCAAGCGTACATAAAACTCGAAGAAATAGGTCCGCAAAATATTTAATCATTCTTCCCCAGAAAAAATTACGTATCGTTAAGTATCTTTCTAAAATGAATATCAAGTATGTAGTTACGTGATTGTTTCGACTTTTACCTCGACTGACATCTGGTATTGAAATGGAAGAAGAAGCGGCCGTAACGGGAGAGCAGTATTTGACCAATAAGAGAGCAACAGGAACATCTCAAAAAACCCTTATGATAAAAATATGAATAATTCATTCCCCAATTTCTGAAAATCAGGTAAAATGCTACACGAGTATTATTTTCATCACTTTTTCAGTTTATGCGGAAACTGGCACTCGCCATTTTCCCACGAATCTCATTTTCATTGAATTGAATTCCAAAATGTTGTATTCGTGACGATTAAGCCTTTGACGTAAAGCACATGAAGCATAAAATCCAAATACTCTTAAATGATTAGCAATGACACAATATGGCTTCGAAATAATATTCCGTTTCAAGAGGAATGGAAAGGTCCAGATAAATGGTTGAATAAATAATCATAGCTGCTCAGAAAAATTCTATAAAACCCAAGAATGTGGAACATTCACATTCCACAGGATTACGGACTCCAGGTGACACACTCGCATATTCTCCACCGGAAATCTCCTCGGATTTCCCCGTCGCACAAACAGCATTCTCACAGGCAACAAGACCTTCTAACCTGCATGCACTCATGAAACGTTCAGCCAAGAAATTGATCGAAAGAATTTCACAATACCTATTGAAGGCTTGCCAACTCCAGGAAAATTATCTCGAGGTTTAAAAAATCGTTTCAAATACCAATCGGGATGGTTACACCAAACTGAGAGGATAACGAAAATACAGAGAAAAAAACGCCAAGTTTGCATTTCCTAATTGAGTATTAATGTAATCGCCATTGCCATAGAATTTAAGAGCGAAATGATTTATATGCTATTCTAAAAACTCAAGACTTTAAATAAGTCGTATGTACAGAGCAGCAATGATATGGACTTATTTTATTGCCTCATGTATCGGTTGCATACAGTAGCGCCGAAACTTGACCGCAAAGATATTTCTTTAGCACATTACACGCTGTTATTTTCCAGTCCATTGAGAGAGAAGATTTATTACATTAGGTAATCATTACTTTGGCATGCACACAAGATCCAGTAATTGTTCTATTCTTGGTTTCATATGTGTTAAACATGAACATAAATCGCAGCAACTGAAAAGGTTGGCCTCGAAAGTGGTTGCGGAGAAATGAAATGACAAAAAGAAGAGGACGTAGAGAAGTGGAGTGAAGAAAATAACAATCGGGTCATCTCGTGTATTATGCATCCATACGACCTTCCATTCACCGACAAAGGAGAGAGTTTATGCGCATTCATCGATTCCCAACCATGACGGTAACCTTATTTACGGCCTTGCGTCTAGGAAATACGGGGATTGAGAAATGAAAAAATAATAATGTTTTAGAAATGAAAGATTCATTAGGTACCCATCAATATGAATGCAAAGCCAAATGTTTCATCTCAGTCAGTGTCCTGAGTCTTGGCAGCGAAATGGACACACACATTCAGCGAAAACCGTTATCATTAACCACTTATCTATTATACTTAACTTACCAACTTACAAAGAACTTTAAAAAATAAACGAATAATATTAAACCAATTTCCATTTATTGAGCTTACTATAAGCTATCAATGTAAGCATAATAATTTTATTTCTAGGGAGTAACGACTCATAAACAGGCAATACTGAGAAAATATTGCATAGGGACACTGAAAATTTCATTGAATAGTAACAGACGGCACTTTTTCGATGAACAGGTAATTTTGTATGGGCCTGAGGGAAGTGTAACCGTATTACTTACATTTATGTATAGAAATTACATTTGAATCTAAAGAAAACAATATTACATTTTTCTCGGGATATGAAGTTGGAGAAAAAATCCGTAATGCAGATTACGAAATAATTCCAACTGATTTACTAAGCATCCACGAATTGTGTGCCGAAAATGAATGAAATATGAATGAAAATGCAGAATACAATAAAAATAAATATATGATGATACACTTTCTTCATAGTAGAACAGATGAAGAGAACTACACTTACACAATTACAATATTTTCGTCACCTCACAACGACCCTAAAGTGGTGAAGACGTACGCGGAGTTTTTGGTGCTACTATATAGAAGCTGCCACTTACTTGGAAAATATTATAATAAATACTTGTAAGTGAAAAAAAACAGTCTGTTTTTCGTTAAATACTGCACACGAAATGTACAGCAAGCATTTATACACATATGATGCGAGAACTAATCAAAATACAGAAAAGATACCCGGTTTTGTGAAAAAACTACCATGAACGAGGGCCAAACATCACACAATTACTACGCAACATAGACAGAACCAGGTGACTAAAAGACCCATAAATACAGCAAAATGTTAAAAATAACTTATGCTCGAAATGTTGGTGATATTTGCGAAGGAAACGAAACGAATCCAACTGAGTGAAAGGAAAGGAGAAAAGGACTCGGTGAAGACATTCGGCTCAAATGGTTGACTTGGTTTTAGTAATGCCGCGTCATGATTGGTGGCTTATCTCGTAATACGCACGAGACACATGAACTATGAAACTGAAATAATAGGAAATGTGCAAAATTTGAAATGACAGCGACCCGACGAACTCCACCCAATTCGAGCCAAACCCATTCACATGATATTGAAATTATACGGAGTAGAGAGGCACGCTAAGATGTAGTACCACCGATAATAACAGAGGACAGCTAAATGCGGCACTCGCAGGATTCCCAGCTCCTAAAAACAATGGAAATTTTGCGGAGAGAGGGCTGGGGATAGAGAGAATCATAAGTTAAAAAAAAATAAAATCCACAAAAAGTGCTTATGATACGGCAAAAGTATTTTTCGCTGGGCGTCTGAAACGAACTGAGCTCATTTTTAGGGGAATGGACAGAACATTTAGCTACGATGAATAAGGGTTCCTTTGTCTCACTCTTGTTCGAACCAAGTAAAGGGGCTCGGGGGGGGGGGAAGTAGAGAGGGGGGTATCAGAGAGGTGGACGAGGGAGAAGACGGGAGAAGGGGTGGGGAAGAGTAGGAGACGGAGAGAATGAGACAAAGAGGGGAGGGGAGGCTGGGAAATCAGCACTCATTCTGATGAAACGTCGGAGGAGCTCCACTTTCCGGATGAGGAATTAAGCAGCTAGAGGGATCAAAGGCCTCCTTAGCCGAAGCCCGCATCGGGCCCGCACTGCCCGAAATCAACATATCTGGAGCAGCATCGACACTGAGATATTGGACCCGTTAAGACCAAAACGAAAAGGAAATAAAAACCACATGCCTTAACCGAGTATGATCTGCCTTTGTTCACGTCCATTGCGACGGGAAATATTTTTTTTTTCGTCCTCGCTGTTGTTACTAGCAAAAACGTACGTGGCTACAAAAGACTACTTCTGAAACGGAATTGAAAACTGGGAATGAGAGATGAAACGGCTGGAGACAAGAATGCACCTGCCCAAGAAAGGAAACAAGAAATTAGACCGCTGAATGTAAACGAATAAGCTGGTAATAGCCACCAAAAAGCGGTTACAGGCTTAGAAGTTGAGGAATGCTGCTTATTTTCAGGATTATCTCTATGAAGCATAGGTACTGGGCTCCTGACGTTTACTGGTAAGTAAGTATTCCAGCCTATGGAGTGAAAATAAGACAGCGGGCATTACTGATGGTCATGATTGAATAGTATATTTATTCCTCGTAATATTTATTAATATTGTACAAGTAACAGAACTTTTAAACCCGAGACTGAAACTCATCCCATTTGATATTCTTGTGTAACCTACCCAGAGTCTTAAAAAAATCTCTTTCAATTTATTCTCAAAGTTGCATATATTTCAGTCATTTTCTAATGATTCTCCCCAATCAATGAAACGCTGTTATGGCTCTTTGCGGATATATTTTCTTAATGTTATCAGTTAACTTTGAATTTAATTCATGTAAAATGTATAATTAGTCACCTAGCGCCGATTCCAAACGAGGAGATTGCGGACAATATAGAGAAATAGAATATTAAAATTCGCAAATTATGCTGTGAATGAAAGCAGAGAGCAGTGGTTTAAGGCAAGATCGCCCATGAATGAGTAAATTTTCAATTACGCGAAAAAAATAAAAACTACTATCAACTGGGAAACCACGACAACAGTTTGGGAATTAACCGTTTTAAATTCTATTTTTTTAAAATAATACAGCATTTTTCCATGCATTCCACCTCTATAAATTACATCTAATTACGCACAAATAAGATCATTCCTTCAAAATATGAACATTTTTCTCACAACTAAGGGCATGAAAGCTAATTTAGTATCATGCAATTTCCACAAATCATTGATGCTCTTAGAACTGTTTTGTGGCATGAATTGTTTCGTAAATGCACTTTCCCGATAATTATTATGATAAATTTGATAAAGAATAAGTGTTAAGGAGAAATAAAAATCGCTATGAGCTGCGGATACCTCAATAGCATACTAATTGGATGGAACATGGAAACCTAAAAAAATTGTAAAATAAACAAATCGATTGCAAAAAAGCTTCTCTACTTAAAAAAATTAGAATTTTTTAAAAATTGAAATAAATTTCAAATAAAAGAGGCTTCTATTTTAAATCAATAGGGTATCAGACTTGACAAAACAAAAACCTCATGGACATCACCTACATTCACAGATTTTGCTATTGACCCACCATTACGGAGCTGAGAAGACAAAGAAAATAGGTGAAATTACTCGAACATATAATTACAGGGCTAGTCACTAAACGCTAATAATATTCAGACAGAAAAGTAAAATATTAGGATGACCCCTTAAAGGAAAACTCAAGCGGATTCCAACATTTGTCGAAAGACCAGAACGAAAGCGACTAAAGTAGAAATAAGTGCGATTTATATCACTTTTAGAGGAGGCCGAGTATTATTAAGTGTGAATTTCCCCAGGGTGCTCAAGAAACGCTCCTTACCCAGTCACCATTGACTTCACACTCCAGTATCGTGTGGCGCGCGCAGCCCTACAATTCCGACTTGACTCTTTGTTAAGGGCACTCCAGAGGCACCCCGTTCTCATTCATATGAATTATCCCCACGAAAACACTCCTCCTTCTCATCGCTCACATTCTCCAACCCACACCTCCCACACGAACTTTCAGCTCTCCTAACCCTTTCGATTTAAAATAAAATAACCAAAGGCTCGAACGCACTTTTTTTTATAAACCCCTTGGCTTTTTCCATACTTGCCTTTAAATCTAACCCTGTGACTTTTAATTGCAAGGCTAATCTTCCCTATTGTTTGTACAACGTTGTTGTTGTTTGTACGTGAAGATTTATCATGAACTTCATGAAAACATAGGGCACGTATTTAATCTAACACTGTGAGAATAGTGTTGCACATTTTGGAAAATTAGGGTAATAGTTTTACGGTTTGCCCGATTATTTCCCTCCTCATTCCTCCTCAACCGGATCTGAATCTTCGAACACCAAACTCTGATCACGCAGATGGGAAATAACTAAGCCAATCGATGTATCTAAGCTCAACCGCGCACAGCAATCTAAATATACGGCACCAAAAACAATTTCTGTTAATAGACCAGATCTGTTGCCGAGAAATATATTTCTAAGAGACCCCATAATGTTTTATCCAGATCCAATTACAAAATTATTATCAGACCAACAGAATGGTTTTAGTTGAAGTTTACCGTATTTGAACTTTCATTCTCCCTTCCAGTAACCAAGTCCTTTACGATCGGTCGCCGCAAAGGAAGAGGAATCTATGCGTGACAAAGGGATGAAGCGGACCTCCGGAAAGTGTGTGCGGATGAAAATCGGGAATTCGACCCGATTGAAGTCGATAAGGATATAAACCTTTTGTTTCAGCCCGCTTTATCCACCTTACGTTTTCATTCAACGGTTTGCGAACCATTCCAAACAAACGTAAATATGATGCTTGAAACTCCAAACGACTTTATTTTTCACTGTATTTCCTATTTTCTTTTGACAATCTCAAACAAAATCAATCCACGAGAGTATAAGGCATAGAAGAAAAATAATTGATTTTGCTAACTAAAATATTATTGTTTCAGTTTATTTTTATCATCTTATAAAATGCTCGTAATCTCTCCTCATCAAAGCCTCACTCGTAATTTGGTAATTAAATCACTGATGGACTGATGATCTCTTCTTGCTGCATCAACTTGTCTTCAAATTAAGTTCAATCGGTGAAAAGCTTGGAAAACAAGAAGAGCATTAGATTCTTAATGCCCTTCATGTATTTACATTTCAATATTAATGGCTTAACATACGAGCTCGTAAATCATTAAATTAAAAATAATTAAAACATAGACACGAATTGGAGGAGCTGTCCGAGCCAATCACAGTGAATGACTGTTTGGGAAAACAATGTATTTGGAAATCAATTCCCTCCTGAAATTACATTTTATTGAAGAATATCGTCACCGAATAATTAAATATTCATGTTGAGGATCAAATTTGGTGTACACTGTAGTATGGCTTCAGAGAGATGGGTATCATGTACGTGCATGAACCAAGGCTATTTAAATCTATGCTCGAACTTTGACAACATAGCTGAGGACAGGCCTTTTACCAAATTAATTGATGAAAAATTCCATTAAGTTTAGCAAATTCATCTAACAAGCAGACTACATGAGAGCGAAGGACATCAAAGGTTATATACATGTTACATTTTTTAAACAATCAGAGAATGGATAGGTCACACGTCCTATGAAAATAATGTTTAATTCCTATTATCCCACATAATAAAAAAGTAATGCATTGCATTTAGCACTCAAGTAACCTTTTTAGTATTTCAAAATAAAATCCCTAAACGTTATACTCAACTGTTTTCCAGCGCTATACAAGATTTAAATGTTATTGGAGAACAAATGAAGGTATCAACTGATACATTATAAAATGATGCGAAGTGCAATGGCATAATATACAGTCCGGGAGCGAATTCGGTGATGATAGAAAGGGAAATAATGAAAGATGGACGACAGAAGACGAGAAAGCAACGAAGGGGAAGTGAAAGGGAGGAAAAGGCGGGGGAAAGAGATAGTACACATTAGCCCGGAGCCATTTTCTCTGGGGTTCCACCCTCCACGGCGACCCACAAACTCACCCCCCCCCACTCTATCAACGCCTCATCCCATCCCAATCGACGGCATCAACCCATTTCCTGTTCCCATCTCGCCGAAAGAAACTCTCCAAGGCACCCTAATCTCTTATTGCTTCGTCTGGAGGAACAACCTCCTTCCAGGACTCGCGCACGCCGCACACTCCCGACTCTTCCCCCTTCCCCAAGCCGCAACCAGCCATCCCGCCCCGCTCCCGGCTAACGAAACACGAGGGCTGAAGCTTGCCCGGCCATATCCCTTTCCATCATCCGAGACGCGACCAACACACCACCATCCCCTCATATCTTCTCCCCATCCACATCCTTCCCCGACTCCATTCGCCAAACCCCCCCCCCTCTCCTCACTCTCCGAGCCAAATGAAGGGTGGAGGGGGATGAAAGAAAGAGCCGCTGCTTCTATGAGGATCGGGATTGGGAAACTTCTCGCCCCCTATGAAAAAGGATAAAATTTGATACGGAGCCAAACCGCGCCATGGACCATCCGCCATCCCCTTCGGAGACCTCTGCTCCATCCAACCCGACTGCCCACCCCTCCGGCCCAGCAATACATGCGGGCCTTGCTTCTTATCCATCCCCCAGCATATCTCTCTCTCATTCCCGTCTTCTAAATCCCTCGGTCGATAGATAAAGGGAGGGGTGGGGGACACTCCACAGAATGGTCTTCCTTCTCTCCGGTTATTTCTTCCTACATCGCAGCCATTTTCCGCCGGACTTGTGAGATAGATGATGAGATATTAAGAAGCCCGCCCACGGGTCCCCGGGTCCCCTTTCCACAGCGCATGTGACTCAGATGCCGATATATCCCATTCAATGATCCTAATTTTTTTCTCGAGACGAACCAAGACGGAAAATGTTTATTCCGAAATGCTTGCGTTATAAAGTTCAAGCCTAGAGAAGAGTTTACGAGGCCGATGAAATTGGAGTACGTGACGCTATTTAACAGCGGGAGAATAACGAAGGGAAAAGTTCATTGCGAGGCAATTAATTTATTTATGCAAAACTCGGCCGAAGTTTCCACGGATTCCCTAGCGTGTACTTCAACGTACCGATTAATATTTGAGTGTTTGGGGTCAACAGCGTATTTATTCCATCAGGAGAGGAGTATCTGAGGGGTTTAGTATTCAGTATACTCATGAAAACACTGCCAAACAAACATACATTAATAAGAGTGTGAGGATTTTGTAAAAATTAGATGAAAGTATTCAATATTTTTAATGAGAGTAACCTCTTCTTAATAAGCATGACCAATTTTCCAAATAGTCCTCGAAGATATCGAAGTACCACACAAATTCTCAATAAGATAGCTTCTACAACATATTTTCTCCCAAATAAATTATTGCAGATAGTTTGCGGGAATAAGAAGATGGAATACTGAGTAAACATTCATTTAATACAATAATATTTGCCTAAACTTCCATAAAACTGAACTATTTCCGAGTGACTGAAAATAAACTACCTAAAAGAATTTTCGTTGTGCAAAGGTTCGCATAGGGGAGCGGGAAACTTGCAGCGTTCCATTTGAACCAATTTAATTAACAGGACAATCTAATAATCAGGAACTTTATTTATGAAAGAAAATATCAACTAATAACTCAAAAAAAATCTCCGTTAATAGTGTTTTTATTTACTTTTACGAATAATTGAGGTAAAGAAGGTGAATCCTCTATCAAACCAAAATATCATTGCTGTTACGGCGAATGCCAAATTTAACCTAAAAGAGTTTCCTGCCTCTGATTCAGCAATTTAATCTCCCTATAAACTGGCGTGAAAATCATTGAGCAATTCTTTTCCGCAAATTTTGTTCCCGCCCTGAACGTTCCACTCCTCATCCACATCCATTCATTTGCATAACCCTTTCCTTCTGAGAAACTAGTAGTCAAAAGTTTTTACATACATTACAATGAATAACTTTAGCACGTTTATTTATTCAATTCCTCTTTTCCTCCCCGTGTACACCCACTGTAATTATTTTAAGATTTTGGCAGCAGTCGCGATGTATTCGACATTTTGCAAACGCCTATTCGCATTTTTATGTTCCGAGGCGTAATTTCCTTTTTTCTGTTATCTCACGCCGCGCAGTTGGGAGGAGCGGTCAACGCGGAAAAAATAAACCTGCTGCACGATGCAAAATGCAAACTCCTTTCCTCCTAAACCCTTCACATTACGAGGGCTCACACAATGCAAGCGGGAAGGCAATTCTCCCAGGTTGTCCCTCGCTTCAGTTTTCCATTCCCCTTCCCTAGATCGCCAACTCCCCCTCTTCCCTGCCACCCATCCTCCGCACTCCACGCATTAAGCCAGGGACTACCAGTAGGGTCCTCTGGAAAGGGAGATGGCTGCGGCGACATGGCGGGGGAGGACAGACGGGAGGGAACTGGGACGTGGAGGCAAGCGTTGAAGAGGGGGGTTGGCGCGAGAAGAGGAGGCCACGGGGGAGGCTTGCACCTTTGAAGAGAGAGGGGTTTTGGTAAGAGAGAGAGCTAGAGAGACATACACACACACACATACCGGCACACACGGCTTGCATATTCATGACGCCAAAAGGACGTCAGCATTTCTGACCATCGCCACCCGGCAGCTCTCCTCCCATTTCCTCCCGCTTCCTCGTCGTCCCCCGCGGCCCACGTACACCCATCTCCTCACCTTGTCCACCTCCGGCTTCCTCTTTCCCTCCATCTCGTGAAATCTTCCCCCGCCCCTGCATTATGCGTCCCCGCCCCTATCTTTTTTGCATCTTCTCGACCTCGCACGAGTCATCCGTAGCCATTTCTACCTCCACCCCCAACGCTGCTTCTTGCGTGTCCTTCCTCTCCCCACTCATGCTTTCCGAAATGAAAAGACCCCGTTCCCCCTTCACTCCATCCCCTACATCCTAAAGCCCACCCTGCCCACCATCTCTCTTTCTTTTCCTTCCGATCCACCGGCCTATCTCGAGGGACCCGAATCTCTCACACATTCTTCTCACATCCCACAAACCAACACCGTTTTCTATAGGTTTTATTCCCCAATTACGAATCCTCCCTATTAATCTAATACGCGAGGGTTCCACTAGATTGCATGTCCTTGTTATCAGTACCTCTCGATCAATACTTTCCGATCGCTCTATGGCTACTGTTCCATGTCGCGGAAGCTATATCGTGGCGCAAAAAGGCTGTTTCCGCATGACACGACATTTTCACCCAGGAGAAATTTCGGCGTTTTAGTATCAAACACAAGGAATGTAAACTCTGTTTAATAAGCCTGGGACAAAGATCACCAATTCAGCCTCACCATATGATTCTCTCTTACTAAAGAGTGAATTTACTAATCGGCTGCCTCCCACATGCTTTTAAGCCGCTCTGCCTTCTCGTCACTAACCAAACGGTCTCAAAAATGTTATCATCTCGAGCGAGGTAGCCAAGCGGTGTTGTTGATATTTTCCTCTGCTGTTTTTCCAAGGTGTCTACAAAGAGCATTAACATTAGTCCAGTCCAAAAAATTCCGAGGCTCTCCCACTAGCAAACATCCCGAAATGTTTTCGGAAAGAGGGTAGAGGGGGGGGGGGGCGGTCCCCGATGTCTCGCTATCCCACGACGACTATTGCGCTCAAAAGTCATCAAATGCTAATTGAAGTGGTTTCCTACACCCGTGCTCGCTCTCTATCCCTTGGCGGGTCATGCAAAGCTGCAGGGAAAGATATTGAGCTAGACAGACCTAAGTAGTACACTTACAGTTCATACAGGACGTGTGCCCATAGTGATTGTACACTTAGACGAAAACACGGGAAGAGGAAAAAATATTCAATTTTCCTCTATATGGTATCATTCGTCAGCAAGTAGAATAAGGAATCATTAAGCAACCTCAATAACCTTATTGTCGTTCTGAATTAGATGAAAAGAAATCCAATGACCGTAAAAATTACAATTGTGGGTGTAGTGAGGCATATCTTCAGGCCGCTGAGGAGGGAATATTTATGGCCGAAATACGCGTTTTCATTCTAATATCGTGATTTCGGATTTTAAGATTCTGCGTGGTGTTAAAATATATTCCCAAATTGGTGAAGATCGGATGAGCGTCCGAGTGTATGACTGAAGGTGAGTGGAAATCGGTCCCTTGTGTCAGGAATATTATCACTCGTGAAACATACCGAGAGGACAAGTGCATCCCTCGGTTCATGAGCGAGGAAGTAAATGCTAAGTTGGCCCCTGGGACGGGATTATATTCCTCCTAACCTACCAGTGTGATGTAACCTAGATGTACATTCCCTCAATGGCGTCACCACCAGCTCAGAGACGAAAACAAAACGGAGTAAATACGCCTTGTAATTGTCTCTGACATGTAGTTTATTCTCCTGTAATCACACGAAACAATTATGTACTTGGTAAGTGCGCTGATCTCTGGCAAGGTTTGATTCCCTCAGATCACCAAATGTTCATATTTTCTGTGTGTGTTTAGAATGCGTGTATTTGTTACGTTCAGGCTCCCTTGATGGGACAAAACTTCCAGAAATCTCGACGAAATACCCTATATTCATTAAAGCACGTTTTGCATAACAAATCCTTACGCTCATTACAATTATTTTTTTGTAACTAAGCATACGAGCTCGTATTTGTCTTTTTGGAAAATTATCTTTAATTTTTTTTTGGATTTTGGAGAGCATTGAGAATTTATGTTAATTCATTAGTCGAGCAACATCAGAAGAAGTACTTTAAGAATACCGCTTAAATTCCAGCACAACAATATTGATAAAACAAGATTAAGAAACGTTATAAAATCGAATTTAACTATACGTTGCGTATTCGTAAGCGAAAAGTATAACAGCAATACGTAAGCGAAGATACGGGTTCTAAATCTTAGAGAAAATCCTAAACCAAATAAAATCCTTTCAAACCGAAGTTTTATACTAGAATATAAAATGCCAAGAAAATAAATACCTTTTTTTACTTAGCGAAAGAGACGGCCATTGAATTGCTTTTATTTAGTGTTCTTTCAGCAGAAAGTACGATGTAAATTGTTTACGTTTTACGATGTAAAATGTCCAAATTTAGCAGCCACGTGGAGTAGAAGACTTGAGTAAAATTATGAAAAGTAAACTACTATACCACAGAAACAGCATAACCGACGGAATGGCTGCCTCAAAAATATTAGAGAGTATCATGTTGGTGCGCGTTAACTGTAGACTTGGGCAAATAATCATTACTTCAATTATCACATAAGGTAGTAAATTTTTCGAAAAGAAGCTTTTTTCAGTAGGTCGATAGTCAAACAAAATGAAAAAGTTACACCAAAATGTTCTGAAATATTTCGCTAAAGCAATACTATGGTAGTTCACATTAAATTATTTACCTAGCTGCTACATTATATACGTATATATGCTACACCATATGTACATACATATATACACACAAACACATTAGGGTTCACAGAAGTGAATAATAAATCAATCGAAGGAGCGATATAGCGTTGGCAAACACAAATATAGAAGGAAACATAAAAAAGAGTATGCATTTGTATTCCGAAATTTTTGGTGGCACCTTCTTCTGCAGATAAGGAAGAATGTTTCCTCTGTTCGCAGAAGGTGGTTGTGCCACTGAAAATTTCGGAATTGTTCGATTGCCCAATATTATTATTATATCTATATTTGTGTTGGCCAAAGTCATCTCGCTCCTTCGATTGATTTACACACAATTATTTTAAAAAATATAATCACCCTTTAAATAGTAATGGTGTTCTTGTCCTTCGTTTCCTATAAATACAACAAGATTTTTATCTCCCTACCATTCTGGCTGTATGTGTTAACGTTTAAACACTTTATCATCGGGAATTATTCACCTAGGCTATGTAAAACAATGTTTTAAATTCCGAAATGAGACTCGAGAACCAAAGTTTAGATAGAAACAGATCTACAACCTGCCCCTACTACTTGTCAAATTTAAAACTCCAGCGTCAATTTTGATCTTGAACTTCAGGTATTCACCAGCTTCTCTATTCCTCATGAGCACTCGAATTTTATGAATAATCAAAGCCTACTCAAGTGTAAATCTGCTGAATAATTCTAGGTGATACAATACAAATAAACGTTGTCACTCGGTATTCTTGATTCGTTACCAGTGTAAGCTCCATTTCATTGAGACTTACCATGTAAAAGAAAATAGAATTTTCCTTTTTGGATATCAAGACCAGAGATTTTACCTTGCCCACTTTTTCATGATCCATGGATGAATTATTGCCTGACCAACAAAGGAAGCAAAAAAATAAAACCTTCCACTGAATTGTCTCTTAAATCGTACGTCTGAATGATTGGGATTGAATTGTTGAAATGTATTTTCAAAGGAATAATCTTCATCTATTGCATTATTTCGCGAGCTATTCCGAGAGGTTTTCCCCAAACAAATCCGACTCCTTAAAAACGATCTTGGGATGAACATCTTTTTTTTTCATATTAAACACTCCCCTAACCCGGGTGATGTATTCTCTTTCTCTCTCCCTCCCTTGGATGACTCTTTACTCTTCTGCAAATTCGCTTTTGATGAGGAAAGAGGGGCAGTCACGAGTGGAGTCGAGAGAAAATATAAAAGCGGAAAAATGAGGAGACGACGAGTTTCTTCTGGTAGAGTGGGTATGTATTGCCAATTCGTGTCGTATCATCTATTTTCAAAAATATTTTTCCGGTGAGCTCTCATTCGTCTGTCACCAAAAAATTATGTTCCGGAGAGGACATAGGATTCAAAGACATTTCCGCAGCTTTCCGCATGGAAAGAAAATATTTTTCCTGTTCATTGTAGAGTTCCCACAAATTTAAAAAAAGGAAATATACTTCTCTCAAATTTATATCTCACCAAGGTTAGATTATTCTCAAACAAGAATGTATATGCATGCGTATATAGAAATATATATATATGTAATATATATATATATATGTAATATATATATATATATATGTAATATATATATATATATATATATATATATGGGTCGCGGTGGTCTAGTGGGTAGAGTGTTGGACTGCTGACCAGAGGGTCCCGGGTTAGATTCCCGGGCAAGGCACTTTGGGCACCTGCAGCTCCACTCAAGCTAGTTGATTTTTCTGGGTACCAGATCTTCCTGGGAAACCATAACCGGCACAGGGAAAGGAACTGGCCCCCCTACCCTGATGTGTGAATATTCACACGCCGTCGGGCTTGGTACATGGGTGAGCTCTACCATCACCTACTAAACCGACCTTCGGGTTGATTACTGTGTTTATGGTTATATATATATATATATATATATATATATATATATATATATATATATATATATATATATATGTGTGTGTGTGTGTGTGTGTGTGTAATATATGTGTGTGTATAATTATATAAATATTTATATATTATACTTTTTTCTTTAGCACCTCGGTGACACGGCCAAATTAAGCACCAGTAGAAAGAAAAGAGCACGAGCGATGGGATCGAGAGGGGAGGCCAGGTGTGGGCTATTGGAGTAGGAGGGGGCTTCAGGCGTTCGTGAGGCGAGTGTTACGAGGGGGAGTCAATGGGAGTCGGAGAGGATGCGTGTGTGTGTACGTGCATATATATATATATATATATATATATATATATATGAACTTGGAAAAGACGCTCTCCGGCGACGCACAAACACACAAACACTAACACAAAAAACACCACACACATAGAAACATAAAAGAAGGACACTTACATTGGATATTTACGTTTCGACGGCACGGCCGTCGTCATCAGAATGCCCATATATATATATATATATATATATATATATATATATATATATATATATATATATATATATATAAAGTACTGTCACAAGCAGCCACACTGGTAGGCATGGTTCATGCTCTCAAGAGCCATATGCACACAGCTTAGCTTCAAGAGGTTTGAGCTTTAAGTATACGATAAATCAAGCGCACTGATATAACTAATAGGAACCTTTCCATCCACACCACCACCGAGACCCGTCCACCTTTCTCCTTGCAACAGTCTCTATCCAAACCGACTACACCTGAACCTCCAGCTCGTCAATCCTCCTCGTTTGACGAAGGCGTCAGGACCGACAAAACGTATATCACTTCTGGGAATTCACTTTTTTTATGTGCCAATTTTTAAATAGTTTTTAGAATTCCTACTTAGTGTCGCCGCCGCTCGACGTTTCAGGCCAGAATGTCCAGAGCTATTGTGTGTATACATATACGCATACACACGCCCGCATGCACGTATCATCAATGGATTACATTGCAAAAAGATGTGTAATATCTTAAATTCGAATCATAAACCGACGCACAAAATTTCCACAATGTAATAAATGGCTAATCGTTTTTGGGCACATAATTTAATTAGTCCGCAGAATGAATCTGAAGTGGCAACCTGTAATTATGTAATGAGTCAAATACCAAGAATGAATAGCATAAAACAATTGTAGAATTTCTATTCAGCCTTATCAAGTGCTATGTACTAAAATTTACTTTCAAATTACTTACTAGGCAGGTTATTTAGCCAGTCTTAAGCGAAAAGAAATTACAAATCATAGACTTTGCAAGTTTGACAATGGTCTTTTTATTTTGGATAAATACAATTGGGAAGGAAAAAATATTCAAACCATAAAAGAGCGAACGCTTAACAATTTTAAGTGGCGTCTCTGGGAGTAGAGAGAAGTCAGTCTGCAGTAAAAAAAATAGATAGAAGCGGGGAAAAAAATACGAATGAAGTTATGGACGGGAAATGGATAAAAAAATAACAAATCATGGGGCAAGAGTAAACTTAAAGGGGGGAAAATCCGGACCTCGGCTCCTACTAATAAAAAGAGGTTGGAGAAGCCGGTAGGGGAGTTAAGAGAGGGGGAGGAGAGGCGCGGAATTAGGGAGGGGTAGACGAGGAAAGGGCATCATGGTAGGGGAAGGAAAGGGCCCGAGACGTAGGGAAGGGGTGGACCCTTTTAAAAAAATTATCAATATGGGCAAGGCGCCCGGAATTCTGAGGGGAAGTTTAAAATAACTGAATTGGGGTTTTACCCGGAGAGGGTAGTCGGGGAGGACGAAGGGGAAGCACGGGTCGCTCAACGGAAGAAGAGCGGAGGAGGGGCGGGGGGAGGGGGCCTGAAAGGGGGGATTGAGTAAGGTTGGAAGCCGGCACGAGGGGGCACGAGCGGAGGGAGAGAGAGGAGGAGGAGGAGGGATGAAGATGTAACAGAGGGCGTGACTGATGAAGAAGAAAGGGGGCAAAGGACTGGATATAGAATGCGCTTGAGAAGTTGAGGGGGCAGTGGTAGAGCCCTTACTAAGATAGAGCAACGAACACTATTGGGTTGTCATAACCTTCTAAGCAACACACATTTTCTGCGATAATTCGATGGGAAAAGCGAGAGATGAAAAAACAAGAGATCACTCATTCAACCTGTAATACTTCGTATAAGATAGCTGATGGTGGACTCCTTAGTAAATATTAACACTTGATTCAACCAGCGGCAATTATTTTTATTGAGAATCAATTGAGAACATATTGTAAGAACATATATTTTGAAGAATAATAAAATTTCTTTATGTGTACAAGGTGATTCCTCCATTTTAAATGCCTAGAAATAGAAACTACCATTTTATCTCAAAAAACGAAAAGTATCATTTCTTACATATTAATTTCAAAACGATACTGGATTAGCAATTCGTAATCAGAAAATTCATTTAGTATTCCGACACAAACGGATGCCTCGCTCTTGTTTCGCAGTAAATTAAGATACTTTGCGGAACATCTTGCCCACAAAAATTCTTCCCGGGTGCCAAGAATAACAGGGAACACAGTGGTCCGAAGGGCATGCGATTATGGGATAGCCAATTATAAACCGGGTAATATAGATAAATAAAGAGGACAAAGAGGTTTCGCTGAAAGTGCTTAAGTGAGAGGCATGGTATGACACTGGTAGCTACTGCCTAGACAACAGAATTGGACGATAGCGATAGGAATTCCTTTGTGGAACAAATAATAGAGAAAATTAGGGGAAATATTGAGTCCACGTGAAGGAACCTACGTTTTCTCTTCGTAAAATAAACTAAAAGCATATATAAACCATCTAGGAGAGACAATAAAAATATTTTGAAATCCACAGTGTTTGGTTATTAAAGAAATAGAATAATTGAAGAAGGCTATAAATTACATAAATTTCACATATTTAAAGCTAATTAAATTGATTTAAAAAAAAGGTTTCTAGCATATAGCGAGTTTTAACATCAGTGAATTATTATTAGGTAAAAAATAGACGCTTTTTTAAATTTCAGAATGGCATGTGTAGGGCAAAATGGGGGTCGTTGGAGAGTCGAGATATGGGAATGGTTTAGTACATCAGTTGAAATGCAATACAGGTACGCCTCGTACTTATGTGTGTTACATAGGCCAGGCAAGAAGAGTTTTTTTTTAAATCAGAGTCATAGACACACAAGAGAAGAGGGTTCGGTTCATTTATGGCAAGACATCTGATGGTGCACTCACCTTCGACCAAGGTGGTTCCACAATTAAATTCTTAATTCTAAAGGCAAAATACACGATGTGCTGGAACAACTGATAATCATGAAATTGAAAAAGCAAGGGTAACTCCAGATTTTCCGGTTATTTGTTAATCATTCTAACCTTGGCGCTAACCTTTCATACCCTCACATTTCGACAACCCCCGAATGATGACCAATACTAATCCTAACAACTAACAAATCCACCAACATTGGCATTTAAACTCGTTGTACACAATAAATTATGTAGAGTAAAATAATCTTTCTATTATTTAAGAAAATATATCCTTTTTATTATGCAAGGCACACTATCAGAAGGATGTCGATATCTTTATGTCAGGAATAAACCACCCAATGATCAAGAATATCCTGCACCAGTACTGCTATTTGTTAATGCAAAGACCTCTATCCCAAAACATACCGTACCTTACCGATAAATAAAATTAGAAAATATAAAATTCATATTTCTGAAAAGATCTTCAAAGTGTACAGTTCATGAACCAAATGAAAGCGACAGTATCGAAGGTTGAGGGACCTGGATGAGGAGTAAGCCACAATATTTTACCAACTCATACGCATTCATCACTGACATTTTTGTATTGAACCAAAACATCCCTTTGTAAATGAAAATAATACGAAAACACTCGTGTTTTGTCGAGAATCTCTCAAATCGAAAAACACGATCTGACCGCACATAATAGGGGTCGGTCTTCAGTGGTAAAGGGTGGAAAAATCCGGCTTTAGCTATCAGATGCCTATGGTGCCATTTCAGAAGGAACACTGAAGATAACCAGAAGGAGGCCGGATGTCCCAAAAGGAGGCGACGGAAAGAGCAGAAGGATAAAAGGAAATGGACGTGTGACGGAAATGGATAACGATCTAAGAAAAGAGCGGCGTGAGGAAAAAAAATGTAATAGGATAAAATGCAACGTTTCGCAGCAATACAGACAAAAACTCCAACCTATATTATTGTTAGAAAAAACGATCACACCTCCCCTATCGCAAGGGTCATTTTTCCACGATAGGGATTGTTTGGAAGACTTCACGTCTCGCAAAGGAGGCCGAAGACGGTATAACCGGGAAGGGGGGGATGAACGGGCAACGAAAGTGGGGAGAGTGGGCGAGCGGTGGGTGGGTCACGAGGGGACGGCGACTACGGACTTTGGGATCCTCTCCCCTCCCCCCCTTCCCACTTCACTCTCTCCCAATCCAACGCAGTCATCCCAACAAAACACACTTCGTTCTCACACAGCCACCCCTCATGCACACACAAAAACCTCATCCGCTGGTCCCCCGCCGCGGAAGAACGCGTGTTCCAGAGACAAAAGTCCTCTCACTCTTGGAAAAGGAAGAAAAAAAAGACGCTAGGGGTTTATGTCACACGCACAAGCCCCCTTCCCCTCCTCCGAGCGTGCCTGAACATTCAGGCACCACGGCCTCCTTTTTAAGACGTAGGAAGAAAAGGGGGACGGAGGAAAGGGAGAGGAGGTGTTGTGTAGGAGTGTAAGTGTGCGAGACTCCGAGAGAAGAAAGAGATATGGATGAGAGAGAGAGAGACAGAGAGGGGGTAGGGAAGTCCAACCTTCGGTGCCGGACTCACGTAGGGCATTTGTAGCATCGTCACGTACGGCGGCGCCACCGCATCCCCTTAGCAGTTGGCGTCGACCGCACCCCGTCCAAGAAAACCCTTCCTTTCGTCCCCACCCACCCGCCCCCTCGCCGTGGATCTCCATCGAACCCTGTCCCCACTTCCTCCTCCTCCCACGCTCCACGCGCCCTGTCCACCGTCAAGAGCCCCTCCCCCCTCTCTCCGAATTGCCCATCCTCCCGCCCTAAAACCCCGTGAACTCGTCCGCCCCACGACCCCCACCCTTCCCCCGGACCACTCTCCCAACCAACTTCAGCCTTCAGTCATCCCTCCTTCGTGCCCTTTTCTCCTCCTAGGATCCCTACTCCCCCATCCTCTCACGTCCCAAGCCACCCGCTCCCCCCTCCACCTTTCCTCCAACTCCTCCTCCACCTAAGGGCTGGACTGGAATCATGTCCTCTTCTCCCTTTAAGCTACCAAAACGCTCCCCATCCTCCGCCTCTCTCCCATAAGTGCTTTTTCACGCTCGGCTACCTCAAAATACTGGGAAGTGATAGCGAAGAGAAAATTGGGTCGAAAGGGAGTGGAAGGAAGGGGACACGCAGGGGGGAGGGGAAGAATAGGATTATTGAGTTTGGGAGGGAAGTAACGGGGGGTGGGAATGTTTTTCTATACGTTGATAGAAAGAGGGAATTTAAGGAGAGGCACAAAAGCAACCAATTTAAATTGTTAAACGTCCAAACGTAATTGGATTTCAATCTCAGCGCGAGGAAAGAAAAATTTTTGGCGCCCATTTACTGTTAATTCGATGAAAGCCTTCGTCTTCGTTTCGTAGATTAGAAGCTCATGCGTGACTTTGGTTGAGAAAGTTTCTCGTCCTTCATAAAACAGCTTGTGTGTATTTTAACACGAATTCCATATCAGTATAATCGCTTACAAATAAATCGTCCCTTCTAAATTCTAGCTGAATTATTGATCCGATATATTTTATGGCACGCTTCGGAAAATGAATTCGAGTCAAATCGTGTTATTTCGTGACATGATTTCACTACCATAGAACTGTCAAACGTATTACACATTGTTTTAATAATAGATAGCATTACAATCTCTCAATCTCTCGAATTCAAATTTTATGCACTATGACGGCGAGGACTTAAAGTGAAAGCGAAAGAAGTTACAATTACTCCCCTTCCGAGAAGTCACCCGGAGGGTTACATATTTTTGAAAAAGAAAAAAAGGTCGAGACTCCTGCTGAAAAAAATATTGAAGGGATGGAGGAGGTGATTCGTAAGGGAAACGCCATAAAACTAATTTGATTCGCGAGGAACGGTAAACAGTGTCAAATCCCATGGCGGCTGGTGCAAAGGTATTCCACGAAGAAAAAACCGAATTCCGTACTAAGGGAAGAGAAATACATTCAGAGAAAGTGTGAGAGAGAAAAGGGAGCGGCAGAGAGGATACAAGAGAGAGAGGATTCACGTCTTCGGAGGAAGAGTTCTTTTATTTCGGGGAGAGTTGAAAGACGCGTGGGTGGTTGGGCTAAGGGAGTGAGTGAGAGGGGGACGAGAATGGGAGGGAAGCCGAAAGTGGCAGGAGGGTAAAAGAGGATCGCCAGGGTGAAAATAGTCAAGAGGAAAAGGGGGGAAGTTCGCCACCCAAGAGAGGGGGAGTCCTACGGACGGCGAGGAGTCCCGACACGGAAGCATGGGATGAGAGGGAGAGAGAGGAAATCGAGGAATAGAGGAGAAGAGGTGGGAGGAATGGTTGTTAGACGGTAGGAGGGGATTAGGGATGAAGGAGACGCAGTAAGCTTAAGCTGGGGACTGGAGAGAGGAGAAGGAATGGGAATGGAAGCTGGAGGGGGCGGGAAGGAGAACGGCGGGAATGAAAAGGCTTCGGCGGAATGGGCGGAAGTAGACTTTTGACTGAATGGAACAGCTGTGTAATGAGATAGAGATAGAAGTAAGGGAAGAGAGAAATTTGGGGATGGCGAGAGAGAAAGGGAGCGAGCGGTATGAGGAAGGGTGAAAAGACCCGTCAGATGTGAACGGGAAGAAAAGAGATGTGAAAAAGCGAGAGTATGAGATGGCAGCCAAGGTGGAAGAAATACCTGGGAACGATGGCTGCAGGGAAGAATGGTAAGGGCATCCTGATAATATTTTCCCTTCAGTGATGACGGCATTGGGGTGAATGTGGAAACAAAGATATCTGAAAAATGCTCGTGATGCAGCAAATAATGACGCGGTATGAGAAAAAATTGAGTTGGACCTAAAAAATGATAACATTTTTTAAAAATATAGGCAAAAGATAGGGAATGGGAATAGTAAAATGTGTAAAAATAATCCATTATATTTCAGGATGAAGGGGGAAAGGAAAATATTCACAGCACCTTGATCCTTGGCTTTCTTGGAAAACCGTGAGTTTTTTTAGCGATTAAAAGATTATCACAGACGAAGGAAACACCATTGGATTTAGGGAGCATTGGGAATCCTGGAGTCTTATGAAATAAATCAAGAGTCGTAAAGCATTAAGTTACCGAAGTTTATGCGACATATTTCCTTATTTTTATTGATCAATATAGAAGTATGAATCATTTGACACAAGTGGAAGAGCATAAATTCGTGTACGTAAATATTAAATGAAAAAAGTAATTATTTTACAATAATAGAAGGAAGAAGATACTTCTCCACATAAACCTGTGGAAAAGTACCTTATTCCTTCTGATATGACTGGTAAATACAAAATTCACGAAACCTGAAACTGAAAAGTTTAAAAGAAATCTACATAACTAAAAGCAAGAAAGCCAGCCAGGCGTGGATTCCCACGCACGAACTAATGATACATGCTTTGAAAGTTCATACACGAATTTTGTCGCGATTTTAGGGGCATGACTTGCAAATATGTAATGCAAGGAAATACAATAATTCACCAATTCATTCATTGTAATATGAATCAGTTGCTTGTGAAAACATTAAAAATATGAAAGTACTTATTCTCATTACATTTAGATGGGCCGAGGAAGATGAGGTTATATAAAGGTTTCTAAAATTGAAACTGACATTTTCACGCTTCGAGACTGTTTCGTCATAGTTTGCAAGGTCTCAGGCTCCTTTTTTTTAAAGGTTTGAAGACTTATTAATTAACCGTTTAAGCCATATGTGCCAATAAATAGCCATTGTGGAAAAAATATGTTTCATTTCAAATGCATGATAAGTTTTCGGCAACGCAGACAACTCATAACGATCATAAGGCATATCTGAGTAGAAACTAGCGTTGATGATTAATGAATTGCAAGATTCTGGCTATGCAAGAGCCTGGAGAGTTTTCTTTTATTCCATGAGTTGTTGGAATGGTTTCCTCCGCGCTTACAATGTCTCCTGGCTTAGCATGCTGAAAAATAGCAATGAGACGAAAATTTGAAGCGGGCATCGAATCAAATGACCATATTTCAGAGGAAAACGCTTTTTTTCACCAAAATTGACAAAATTTTTATGAAATGCAATTAATCTGGTTAGCGGTTGTCAAAATAACCCTTAATTGTCGCCGTCTTCCTCTCAAATAGCATGAATAACCAATATAAGATCATTGTTAGGGTCTAATGAAAATTTCTGTGGAACCAAAGGGACTGGCGGGTGAAAGGGAAGCATTTTTTTTACCTGTTCAAAGAACACTGACCCAAGGTATTGATCCAATAACTTAGAGAAGATTACACACTCAAAATTCAATTCTAATAAATGTTCAAAAGTATTTTAAGGTATAGATTGTTACAAAAGAGTGCCCAGGAGTCTATAATGGCCTTGGAAAAAGGAAACTCATTCTTCCAAGAACGACTGAGCTACAGTGTAACTCATTTGTCATCCACCTTCACTCAGAATGAATTAAATCGGATGTGGTCCGAATTTTCCGACACTAACTTCGCCGACAGTACTTGTTGAATTCGTGGCTTGACTTTTGGCGAAGTGTAACATATTTCCGCAGACCGCAAAAAAAAAAATTAAGTGCAGTCTTTCAATCAATCTCAATAATGATTACATGATGAGTCGGCAAAAATTCGTATATAACATCTTAAAATAACATGCAATAGATACCATCTCAAAATAAAATGCAAATGGTACCACAATCGGACAAGGTATGAACCAAAGAAAGGTCACACGAAGGATGTAGATGGATAGAAGGGAAGAGGTAAGGAGGGAATAAGGTGAATGTCAAGAGTCCCGATTGCTGTAGGAATGGGGTGGAAATAAATAAGCCATGGGTTACGGAGGAGCAAGAAAAGGGAGGACTCAGGAAGGAGGAGGCGGAGGTAGGGCAAATAGAAGTAAAGAAAACGAGGAAGGGGAGAAGAAGACAGGTTAGCAGACAAAAATCTTTCTTCAGGTTGAAATGATGAATGGGAAGGAAGCATGGAATCTTTATAAGGGAGAATGGGTCTTAAGAGAACCATAGGCGCGTGCGTGTGAAGGTGCGTTTGTGCGTGCGTGCATGGGTAAAAGAGAGAGGCTCGGGTGCGGCGTTCACCGTTTGATGGACGTAGCGATAATGGACGAGAGTAAATGTACGTGTAAATATAGAAATGAGCTAAAGTAAGCGCTGGTGGGAGGTAATGCATGTCATACATCCGCGCAAGCCTACCTTCCCTAAAGACGACTGAAAGCCATAAAAATACCACCCTCCGAAACTGTCAGGAAATGAAAAATACCTTCAGAAAGAGAGAGATACGGATAATTTAAGGTTTTGTTTTACTACGCAGGCACCCAATCCTGCACTGAATAATTTTTAGCATTTCGCATTAATAGTAGGAGATAAAGCGGAAGGCTAAAAACAATACGGTCTTATTTCAATGGAATCAGTTAGGGACATATGGTTCAGATGTGATGTGCATCGCCTAAAAAAATGTATCGTAAATTATTAGTAAATTGCTGACGACGAAGATAAGCGCGAAGAAAACTAAACAGTTCAAAAAGAGAACTAAGAAAATTATGCTCAGCGAATCTAAAAGCCTAATGCAATGGTGGTGAATGGTAATGTTCACGATTTTTGCAATTCTTACGAATTATATTACAAACGAAATGACCTTTATTACCAAAAATACAGAGGCGAAATTCCCCAAGTTGCAACATAAAGCAAGCATTTAAAAATTAAATAGATGACGATGCTAACGAGAATACTTAAAGTTCTACTAGAGTCCTATACACAATAAAACTTCATTACAGAGAGTGACTCCAAATACCTCAGAATTATACACTTAAAAAAATGTGAAACTTAGAAATACAAAATAGCACATCATTGAAAGATTTGTAACAATTCAGGTTACAAGAAAACGGAAGTACTCCACATGAACTCATAATAGTAATCATTAAATGCTAACACACGGACCTATTCGATAAAACAATTTTAGTTAACACATCTTCCTGTGATAGGATAAGAAAAGTGACGACAATGTACACCATAATAAGCAACCCCCTTCTAAAAGGACACAATTTCTTAAATTTGCTATAGCGGAAAAAGCTTTGCAGCATGCGAAGATAATACATTCTCAAGGGGAAGCGAGAAAATTTGAGCACGGAATCTGAAGACAAAAGGGTAAGACAGCAGTTGGTTGGTGACACTGAAATACGATTTCATCGGGGTCTTCCCCTATCGGGAAGCAACAAAGAGCGGGTGGAGATTAAGTGAGCCCCTTAAAAATATAAAGGGGTGCGGGATTGAACAAAGAGAGAGAGAGACGTCGGACAGGAGCTGAAAGTAGCTGCTGCAGCACTAGAGAGGCGCACAGACGAGGAGGAAGGGATGGCAAGAGGGTGGCAGAGTGAGTGCAAGGGAGGAGGTGGGGGGTGATGATCCCGAGGTCTCCCAAAGACGATGGAAGACAAGAGCTGATGGGAGGAAGGGGGATGCTAACAGGATGGAGGTGGGTAACACCTGTGGAGATAAAGGAATGGGGGATGGTGTATAGGAATAAGAGAGTTAGAGAGTGGGAAATGGTAGGAATGGTGGTGGGGGGTTTTCTGGTTGCCAAGTGGAGTTAGCGGTGGAATGAACTGAAGGATCGGGGAAGCGTGAGACGCGCCTACATTTTGGCAGACGGAGGGATGAGAGTGAATCGGAGAATGACGGAAGCAGCGGGAGGGAGGGAGGGTGGAGAGAGGAGGGACTGGCGGGGCGGAGATGAAGCTGCGAGATGATGGGGGAGTCGTGGTGGGAGAGTGAGAGCCGCGATCAGGGAGGAGAACTGGGGGAGATGAGCAGAGAGAGAGAATGATCGTGGGGAATGAAGTAGAGAGAGAATACGAATCCGATAAGGACGGATGGTGGAGGCGGAGGGGTTTGATCAAAAGGGAGATAGGCATGGAAAGCTCAAGCGGGATGTTTATGATGGAAAGATCCTCTCCCTCCTCTTCCCCTCCCGAAATAACTCAGGGTCTGTATTTAAGCCCAGTCAGCCCATCTATCTGATGTCGACGGAGACCACTTGATTTACCATTCGATTCCCTGAAACGAGGATGAATAAATATCCTCACGGTACGCAAATTATATTTACTATTGCAATAGATTAGATTTCAAATTAATCCACCTAACAGTTGATTTACTAAACTAAGAGCCCTTCCGATAAACGAAATGTGGAATTACACATGGTAATCTTGAACGAACACACATTGATGGGAATGCTCAAATAGTAAATTTAATTTAAGCTTAAGTTAACTTGACCTCGACTTCCAAACAGGTAGTTATATACAATCAATGCCCGCGACATTAATCGATGAATAAATTCACATCGAGTAAGAAAAGAGGCATTTATGTCAGTGCGCGTTCACATAGCCATACATAAAGGTAACAAAAAGGAAATTCCTAACTGTGGTATGATTGTGTTCTGCGATGATAAGAACAGTGAAACAATTTCAGAAATCATCCCTAAACTTTGCTGATCGATAGCAAGGATTGGCAAAGGAGATTAGCGGGAAGGTCTTCTTCTGGTCCCAGGATGGAATAGGTTGAGGGGGACAGGTGCAACAAACAAACTGAGGAGACAAATGGGAACCTCTAGTAAAAGATGTGTTTAGCGAGGCAATTAGTTTCAGCCCAAGAACGAAAAAAGGGAAGGCAGGAAAAGAGTTGAAACAGGGAAATGGGTTTATAAATGTAACGGTGAGGAAATTGGGAAAAGACAAGGGTGAGCATGTATCATTTGTAGTCAATATTCAAAGTGGTTAAAAGTGACGCAAAAAGGTGCTCCAGGAAATAATCAAAGCGTTGGCGTCACCACAGAATCGATTGAATCGTCAACAATTTTGGCAGATGGCGGAAAAAGTTCTTCAACGAAGAGTCAGTACAACTTAACTTGGAGGCTAACGAGTGGCTAAGTTACCATCATGTCTCAGGGTTTCTTTGGTAAACGAGCATCGAAGGTAATATTTCAGATGTGACTATTTTCATTGCAACACCTGTAAATACTTATTCTTTGAAAATTGGTATTCAACAAATGGATGTTTTACGCTACAAGTGTGGCTAGTACTAAATTACAGAAGCTTTAGAAATGGTTTCTGTAGAAAAATAATAAAAAAGTCAAAGTTCAGAGTCTTTCATTGCTCAAATTGCTAAATTAAGTTAACTCGTTGTTCGAGGAACTTGGCAATGGGAGACTTTATACACTAGAACAATACCTCTAGGAAGTTTTCTCAACACCTAACCACTGGGAAAACTGGTCCAATTCCATCTATAACTTAGCAAAAGGAAATAGATAGCACATAAATTACTCCGCATTAGAGAGTTCTATCTTTTTTAGAGTGAAATTAACGAGAGCAGAAAATAACACAACGCAGTGAAATTGATTAATGGCTTGACTGAGGATTATAAAAGGCATTTATATCTCTAGATCGTTAATGAATGAACAAAGAAACCCTTTGGCATTACTCGTAAACAATACACGGCAAGGGAGAGCCATTCCGCTGATGAATAAGAGGGGACTTTAAAAGGGCGTCCGAGGACACAGAATAAAAAGAAAAAAAGGAGTCCTTAATCTTCTACGGAAAGCCATGAAGGAGGCGATTGGCGAGGATATGGAAATGTGAGCAGAGAGAGGGATGAGCACAAAAGAAAATGGGATTTGAACAGGTGTCCTAGACGTCAAAACGTGACGTTAGACGACTTTAGCACCAAAGGGAATGAAATACGGCATTTGATATCCCTAGAATATAATCAAGATACCTGCGGCAAGAACTAAAGTTCCAGCATGAAAAAATACTTAAATACGTATGCTTTCCATTAACAAAAGAGTAATTGTAATCTTAAAATATTACAAATAATTATTGTCTTCCTATGACGAAAGGAGCAGTATTTCTTTATATTTGTGGAAGCTATATGAATTACCACCAATAACAAATAATTAATAGCAACAAACTCATAATAAAGAGTCTAATAATTATTTTTTAACAGTCATAACATCAGAGTAAGCAAATTAAGTATACATAATTCCCTATTAAACCAAACATTCACGTCTGATTCGAAAAGAGAATATCTAATGCTTATTATCGTATCCATTCACGACGTAAGTTCCAGATATTGCATTGCTTAGTTTCTTCAATCCAAAGAAGATTAAGATTCACTAATTCGGAGTGTTAATTATTTTACTTTCCCTTTGAAGCCTAAAAAGATTACTCCACATGCACGCGACACGAGATTTGAAAATAACATTGGCGTGCGTCAGAAGAAAAGATAATAAAGAGTTATAAAACGGTACAAAAAGGTATATAGGGAGGAGGGAAAGGAGCATGGATTGAGTTTTAAAAGCCCCTTTTAGAGCCCCCTACGTCCACCCGACCAAAATCCTTCCCGCCCACCAAACCCCTAGACCGCATTTTACTACCACCTTCTTCTCTATACACCATGAGCGCACATTTTCTTTGAGATCCACACACACACACACGCATAAATGCTCACAAAACCAACTCGTTCCCTATGCCCTCCGCCGTATCCCCCTTTTCTCTTATTTGCACCACAGGCTTTGGAATTAGTGATCCAACTTTTCACCGCCCTCTCTCCCCCCCACACTCAAAAATCCCTTTCTCCTTCAACTTCCCCTCGCCCGTTCCTTTTGTACTATGACACCAGGCCTCGCCCTGCCCCTTCCACCCGACCATCCCTCCCTTCCACCATCAAGCCCCCTGTATCCTCCACCACGCGAACCATCCATCCATTGTTTTTCCTCCCAAGTCTCTTGGCTAAGCTTCAAATGAGCGGTCTGACAAAATAGTGCAGATGGCTCTCTCCCTCCCTCCCCGCTAAGGAGTAGGAAGGGGAGATGAGCAATGAAAGGGAATGATACTGGAGGACGGAGGCATAAGGAGAGGAGAGGGAGTTGATGCGAAAAGGACATTGACTGAGGAAGGATTGAGCAGCATTTGAAATCTCCTCGTGACGGAAGTGCTCAGCGCTGGAGACGATGTGTGGCTCAAAAATAAAATACCGCACGGGTCGAGGGAGTTAATGAGAGGGTGGCACAGGTGGAGGGCGGTGCTCACGGAATTAACGAAGTTGAGGGGTGGTTAAGGGAGGAATGTAGGAGAGAATGAGTCGAGAGGGCTATGAGGGAACGAGATGACGAAAGTGCCTGAATAGACGTGGGCCGAAAGCATTAAAACGGTCGACAGTGAGCGACGGGGATCACCCACACAAGGAACACCTCGGTATCACGCACTAAGTGTATGTGCAGAGAAAAAAGGGTGGTTATATTAATTTCGCTAAGAACTTATCATACAAATAAATACAAACGTAGATATTTGAATGGCACATCCGTCGACAGCGAATATATGGAATGAGGAACTCGAGCCTCAACTGGCCATTCAACATGAATTCTGGTCTTTTAATTTCAATTTATTTTGTTAAGTGACAGAAATGATGCAAGCTCAAGTAAAGATGCATTTCAACAAATGAGCAAATGAAATATACACTAAAAATTAACCAAGGGATTTTTCCGCTCTTCATATTAACTTCAAGAACCAGAAAATGGAGAAATAAACAAAATGATATACGGGTAAATACGATATAAAATTACAATAAATATGTATACGATATAAAAAACCCTGCAATGACATATTTTACTGCATTTTCTAATGCAATCTAAAGCCATTATTTTATCTGGATTAAATAAACTCCACGATTTATTTATAATTTACAGGTTTTTTTTGGATACCCAAGACGTAGAGAATGGAAAGATTGTGGAAGAGGATGTAATGTTGGGGGAGGGGACAGAAACGAGAATGGCTTTGAAGACGTGATAATTGCCGTACTTTTCCCATACTTAGAAGATGCTTCACAGGATCATTAATGGGACAAGAAATAGCGGTGCATTCCATCACAGTTTTGACTACGGAGGGAAAGTTCAGATCCTCCCTCCTTCGTCCATATTTTTTCCATTCTCTTCTTCGTACTTACGACCTCCCTTTCACGTGCTTCTCTCCTATTCCTCTTCCCCTCCCCACTTCTATCCTCCTCTCGCCGTCCTATTCGTCCACGAGGTCATGAGTGGGTGGAACAGTGCCAGCCCGGTGATGCAAGATAGTCGCGCGCGCGCAAACACAGGAAATAACCTTTTGTCTCTCTAATTTTTTTGTTGTCCTTTTTTTTGCACAATCCTCCCTTTACTTTCAGAATGATTTTTATCGATTTGGAATCCCCGTGCACATATTTCATTCGCAGCGGGTTTAACTGCGCGGCTACTTCATCGCGTGCAACCGAATTTGTCAGAAAAATTCGCTTGGCCCGGGGATTTTCCCTTCCATGAGCTCGTGCTACCCAAAAAAATTATGTTTAGCAATAAATTTAAAGTTTTAATAAAGTAATCTTAAGGGCAAATACTCAATACACGTCTGTAATAGACGTCATTATTCGGTTTATTGCTTATAAATTAACAAATAAGTTCGCACAATGCCGAGCATTTGTTTTTTTAGCTATTTTTCTATCTATGCATAATAAATTTATAATCACGTTTCTGCTGCATATCTTTTGATAGTTTACCAAAGAAGACACAGCATTCTCCTTCCGAATAATTTTTTTACGACGTTATTGTCACCTCTGGAGCTCATATTAGATCCAGAACACAAACAAAGTGTGCCTCTAAACAATTGAAGGGAGGAAATAATGGTATTTGTAGTATGAGAATGATTGACCATTTTTTAAATTCGTGATTTTTAAACCAAATAAGGATTGAATATTTTAACAGTTTTACCCAGTGAACAAGCCGCTGGGGTAATGCCTAGAAGGCCCGAATGAGATTTCAGGGAACGTTCCTGGTCACCGTCGGCTTCTCCACAGCTGTATGATATCTCATGTACCAGATCTTCTTGTGAAAACATGGGATAGTAACTGGTCCCCCTACCCTGATGTGTGAGTTTCACATTGACTTAGCATTCCTCTCCTATCTAACCAACCATCGAATGGATTACCACAGCGTTTTTTCTAGAATATCTGTGGTCGATACATTTGATATGCCCACATATATCGTGCATCACACATACCATTCATTTTCCCAGAGCATGCTGGAAAAATTATTTTTATTTTTGTGTATTTGAAGTTAATTGGTAGTATGCGATTTCATTGGGAAATATGAATGTTTTTTTCCCTGAGCTAACGCACGCGTGGAGACAAAATGGAAACTATTGGTTGAGATTAATTTCCGTGTCACGTCAATATATTAACAATTGTAATATATCCCCCTTTCATTTCCTATTACTCGAAAATCACTTCCATCAATCGCTCACGTAATCGCCATCGATGTTTTAAGAGCTTATGTTTATAATGAGAGCTGAACTCATCGAATTCAAATTATTAGATATGGCTGTTTTACCATGTGAAGTATAAACTACTCCATGATATGACACCCTAGTCTTCAAGATGAGGTTTCCGGACGATGAGATACATGAGTGCTAAACCGTCGCAGAGTCTCAAAAATAATACCAAAACATTTGACATTCAGAGTCGATTTAAATGTATCAAAGCATTCCACCAGAGCGAATAGTAGCCTTTTCAATTAGCTTTTCATTCTTTAGCATAAAATAATGCCGGAAAAAAGAATTAAAAATATAATACGAGTCCTAAAAGTTTCCTTTATAATGAAAAATAAATCAAAGCTCAAAGTGTATTAACTGGGAGGTCAGCATCTGTTCATGAATTTGTACTACTATCGCCGCTGTTGTGCAGCTTTCCTGTGGCCAAAGATCGGTCGATACATTCGTTAGGGCTATCCATCACCTGAAGACAGCCCCTTGCTATACTCTACGCTCCCCTCCTACTAAACTAATATTCTTAGACGATGTGATGAAATCCTGGGCTCAAAAACACCGCCGAAGCACGGGCAGCGGGTAAGCGCCTCGAATCTTTTAGCCAATAGAAATGAGCCATTTTGAGAACCTTTGACACACCACTCCCTCCTCTCAACGTGTATGGACTAATTAAAAAAGTATGACAAAGCTGACGATGACAAGTGGTCTGCTAAAATCAGTCCAGGAATCTTCTTTTCTTCCTCAGAATGAATAAAGATTTTTTAAAATTTTTCTAATCCAACTTTACCCGAATGTATGCATATCAATTATATCGAGGACAAATCAGGAAGTAAGGAGAACGGGAGATTGTGAAAGGCATGGAAGAAAGAACTGGCGTCCTTTCTTGTTCCATTTCTCACCTTTATCCACCACTCTACTGCTCGCTCGATGAAGAAAACGGGCGTGGCTACTTTTCGCTCTTTTCAAGACAAGCGTACGCAAGGGCACTCCCCCAAGACCAAAAGAAAAATCGGTAATTGTTCGAGAAATAAATACCCAAGGTATATCATGGCAACCACGTAACAAATAACGGAGGTATTTGTTGAAGCGGAACCGTTTACGATGCTTTTTTCTTACTTTCTCGTCCATCACGTTGCATCGCCGTCGTCCTCCGACCTACATAACTAATTATTTTTAAAAGATACTATTTTGCGCACGAAAAGTAAAAAACGGAGATATTTCATAAAAAAGTGTGTCTGCTAACATTGAAGAGACAACTTCAGTGAAATTAAGTACGCAAATGTAAAACGCTCGTGTTCAAATGATATAAATCGGTATTTTAAAATGAACTTCAACGGAAGAAGACTACATATACAGTAGGGAACGAAGCAAAAGATTTAGTCCTGGCAATTAACCTTTAGAAAATATTTGACATTGTGTATTTAAAGTAATTGTGAGTATAATTTTTACCTTAAATGACACTACCGGCACAATAAAATTATTATTCCACACTTGTGGATCAATTAAATAATCTCATTGGATAATTTATTGATTATACATTCTCACCCCACTTGGGTACTTAAAAGAAAGTATAAATGTGATTTACTTGAGGTGTTTTCGGGCAGTCACAGAAAACGCGCAACATTCCATCCACACATTCAAAACCAATGCATCCAATATAGGCACACAGTGAGCATAAACAGGCGCACATGAGCATAAAAATATACTTGAAATTTCATCATGTGACGAAAGGGAAAATTTGAAGGTAAAACTTAAAGTTAAAGTAATACAATTAGGATATTAATAAGATACATTTGTTATTGATATAAGTAAAGAAAAACGAGAAGTTCATTCTACTCACCTCGACCTTCTAGTAGTTGGATCTTTCATTACCATCACCTCCGTTATATCCCCATATTTGGCGAAGTATTCTCTGAGACTCTCTGTAAATAGAAGAAATGAAAATTTATGCTTTGCGAACATTTACATATAAATTTCAAGTGGTAGATATCAGTAAGTACTGCGAGTTAAGCGCTAAATGAAATAGTGTATTGCACATACGCATGTATTGCAACATGCTGTATTTGAATTAGATCGCAAACTGTAAATATATTATAATTTAATTAAACAAATGAGGAAGTACTGGAGATGGTGGGTGAGGAGAGGGGTTTGTTGAGAGAAATCCTATGGGGGCAGGAAAAATTGATGAAAGGCGTATTGAGTGGTAGTGGAATGTTGAAGAAGGTAATAGAGGGGAGAATGTTGGGTAAGCGAGAAAAGGGCAGGAACAGGATAGGGATGTTGTACGGGATGAAGGGAGGAAGGAAGTACGCGGAGATGAAGAGGGACCTGATGTAGATTAGGTTGCTGGATTGGGTTTTGTTTGGAGTTACAAAATGTTTATTTGATAGTTGTGTCCATCCAAAAACCTACCATTACCGGCAGATTACCTAATAATAATTGTAATTACAAAGGAGGGAGAAATAATTTTCGAAGAAGAACATAATCACCATATAAAAATTTCGTAAAGCCTGCAAAAAAAATGTAGCAGTTTGATGGTAACCCTCCTTTCCCCAATATTTCTTTGATATATGGAGGACGTCGGGATTGATCATAACATGAACGGCTAACGATATGCAACGGTAAGTGTGCATCAGTTATAATTTGATAATGATGATTCGTAATGATTTTAAACATTACGATAGTAAAATATCTTCATTGAATGGAATACATAAATTTACATGCGGTTTTGATCACATTTTAGATTTTTTTCTTAACTGACATGCTTAGGATCATTACTATCTGAGGACAAGACGTTAAGTTTAATAAACTAATTGCAATTCTGTAAATCAATCCTTGAGAAGCAATGAGTGCGTGGACATATACTCAATAGAGAATTAAAATTGGATTATATTTAACTATTTTCCCAAATAAAATCAGAACATGCTAGATATTTAACACCAAGTGCTGTATGAGGACTAATGTAATAATCTCCATACTCGAATCGCAAGATTCCAGCTGCTAGCAAAATGCTATGAAACACGAAGAAAGCCAATTATAATTAGTTTTAAAGTTTCATCGAAGTCTTTGAGTTCTCAATACTTTCCTTCAGCTAAAGCAAAAAAACGGCAAATTTTAATTCGAATAAAAGCGTGAGTTTTGCAGAAAATGAAGAATGAGATTAAATGACTGATCATACGAATAAAGTTGAAAAAAATATTTTCTTAGGATGAATTGAGTGATACCCCTAGAACGTAAGTCGTAAGTCATGGAGATGAGCAAACTTAAGTTATTATTTTTCGGGATAAGGAATTACTAAGTGTGTTTTCATCTCATTATCACCAACAAAAGATATATCGAGAAAAGCATTCACTCAACTTCCCAAACTGAGCTTCTTTGTACTTAATACACACCAATAATTCAATTAAATGATGGGATGTCAAGTTTCTCGCTCAAAAAGCCTCTTGCAAAGATTCAAGACCATAGAAATTTCGACTCTTACTCCCGAATTCTCCTCTGACGTGTTATTTTAGGAAAGGATTCAGGATTTCAGCATAATTTGGACTTCACTTTCAGTTTGAAGACTAGTAGAATTTAATGATCTACGGCTAGTCTTAGGCTTTCAAAAAGAAATACTAACTTTCAGAATCTTGTGCCTTTGGCGTATCAATTCCTTGCCCCCCTGTGTAAATTGGTAAATATTTCTCTCGTTTTTAAAGACAACTTCTTCAAAGTCAATGAAATATAGAGTTGTATACTGCACCAACGAATGCCAGGAACAAAAAAGATGTTTCAATTTTTCTCGTTTCCTAATTAACCCTTGTACTTTTTTTTAAGGTAATCTACCGGTTAAGGTAGGTTTTTGGATGGAAACAATATGCTTTAATTGTTGCTATTCCAATTAATTTATATGCTTCAAACTTAATTACCTTAAATGAACAAATTTGAACCGTAAAAAATATAATGTAGCCTTGATTTTAAAGAATGATTCCATTTAATCCATGGTATAAGACACAAATTGCGCACTAGAGGAACCAATTCCAATACAGAAACAGAAATCTTAGTTTGACCATCACCGACAGAAATTGGGAAATGCGATGATATTAATTAAATGCACCGGAAAAGCCCCTTTTGTGCCTAAAAGAGAAGCGTTGTGGAGAAGGAAATGAAGGATGACGGCAGTCAATGAATCCTTGCTAGACGAAATAAGTCCCTCTTGTTGAAGTAAGAGAGAACGTTCCTACCAATCTTATCTCAAACGTATGCGAGACGTAGCGATGTAAAGACAACGGGGGGAGGGCAAACGCAAGAGCTTTAAAACGGTCGAACGTCTCACTACTTTACTTCTTCGCTCATCTCCCTTTTACGTCACCGTCGTAACTCGTTCCTTTCCACTGCCGTTGCCATAGATACGCGCTAGCACTTCTTTCACGCCTCTCAACAACCCCTCCGCCGAGGGTCGCGAAATTGATTTTTTTAATAAGAAGAAAATACGGATGGGAAGTATAAGGACTCCCATGAAGGATGTCGATTACGTGGCATGGGTAACTTCTGCAATTTAAGTAACGGACGAAACCCTCTTCTCTACACGCTGCTCCACCCAGCTCCTAGCCAGCCTCGTCATTTGCCAGTCGTGCACCGTGCGGCGTGTACGACACTCCCCTTCAATTACCACAAGAATATGCGCATGAGTTGAGGGCCGAAGAGGGCTTGGCCCCTCTTGGCGTCCGTCTATGTCCACCTCCCTCAGCCCCAGGATGTGAAATCCCAGGCTGCTCAACTGACGCAAATATTTCCATTTATTGTTCATTCACATAATTGTTTTCAGGCTTGCTGCTTCACCGGATTTCCTTATCAAATTTCGCCATATCCTTTCCTCCATTCCCGAGAACTAACACCAGTGTTACAGCTAACGACGCCGACAGATTGCAAAATGAATAACTCGTGTGAAAAAGGGTATTCCATAATTACTTCCTAGCTATAACTCAATAATTAATTATTAAAATTGAACGAAAAAGCGAGAGACTAATTTAACCCCATAGGCATCCTTTCATTTATAAATACTTTTTTATACTTATGACTTAATTTTCAATAATGATTTTTATCATTAGTTACCACATCGAAACGCAAAATATATTAATTAATTCCTAGATTAGTATGTATTTTCCTTTGAGACCCCCGACTTTTCGTCAGATGTCGAAAAAATAAGCAAATGAGAACAGAATAATTGAGGTACATTTGGTACTTCGCATTTCTGCTGGGTTACGCGATAACAAAAGTCTCTATAACAAGCATCTGACACAGTAGATTGCAAATTATGGCAAACTGCCGCAAGGCTACTCGGTCAAGATTGGACTTGCGTCACAACTAGATTTCCTTTTAGCTAGCCATAGTTGATAAAATTGTTCCAATTTACAGAGAAATAATCGGAAAAAAAGGGGCTCACATTTTTCTTCAATTTTATGATACGCAAATTAATGCTTACTAACTCCAAATTTCTCCACGTAAAATAGCAGACGGAATTAAAAATAAAAGTTTCCCCGACTCTCGACCCAGGAATGAACAACGACCAGGTGCTCGGATGCTTAAGATACGGTGTGCATTTATTTACCATCCGAGGAATTTAAATGTGCGACCACGTTCCAAAAACGTACTCCATGAGAGGGGAGAAGACAAATTATGACACGATCGAAAAACACGTGCGCACCTTTCGCCCGGCCTTTCCGTAGAATGGACTCACGAGGGCCCGCACGGGGATGATCCCAACGGCAAACAACACCTGTCACCTCTCCGCACACGAGCACGTCAAAGCCATGCGTCCGTCCCCTCGAGTCTTAAAACCCAACACACGCTACCCTCTTGTGGCACCCCACTTCTCCCCTCCCCCCTTTCTCTCTCTCTCTCCCACACTCAATCTGTCGGTGCTCCGCTCTATCTCCCTCGCTTTACCCCATTTAGCAAGCGGCTGATTGGTCGATAGTTCCCACATATAATGATGACCTGTACCAATTTTCCCTTGTGTATTTCCCTATATAGTATCTTTATAGTGATCATTACAATGGCTTGAACGTAGATAATATTCGCACTTTTGTCTCATGTTCCACTTTGGTAATTCGTTACCAAAGTGGAACAGAATAACGTTTTACTTCAAGCGCTGAGTAATATATTACTCTATGCGGTCCATTCCATGCCCAAAATATTTTTCATTGGTTATCATACAGGTTTCATGGGTCACATACCTATAGTTGTCCTTGTAAAAAGACCTAATACACATAAAACTTCGAATAACAGAATATTAGAGGAACCGACCTATGTGCAGAGTTGGTGAATAGGTGTTGTTGGGACACACACATATAATACCTACACCCGTAAGAAACGCAACCCTCATTTGCGGAATCTGAAGAAAAAATTCCACGCATTGTCTTCCTCCAAACTTACACCCCATTTGAGTTTCCCTTCCTTCCGAGCCACAACCGTCGACGGGTTCCTCACAGCTTTTCGACATTCCCGCCCTTGCTTTTCCTCCTTGCTCCAAAAGTCTCATCTCACTTTCCACCTCTTACAACCCCTATCTCTTTCTTACCCTTCCGCACCATCCCAAACCCACTCACACATATACACACAAACAAACACGCACACGGACCGCAAATTGCATTTACGTGTTTTGGTAACTCAATTTCTGCAAAGGAAAATGGAGAAGTGTGGGAAGTGAAAGAGGAAGAAGCGAGGCGGTGAGAGAGAGAGTGAGAGAAGGAGGGAGAGCAATAGAGTTGGAGTAGGAGAAGGAATAAAAAGATGGGAGTTCATTCCTTGGAAGCACAAACCAAGTGGAGGGATGAGGGAAAGAAAAATTTAAGGGGGAGGAGAGGGTTGGGTGGTATAGATGGAGGGGATGAAATATAGATATAGAGGGGGGAGGAAAGAGGAGAGACCAAGATTGGGGATGGAGAGTTTTAGACGTCGAGTAGATGTCTGTGGTAGATTATTGGGGTTAGTACCTTGGCAGAGGAGGATGCCATGGAGGAGTTCTTCAGATGGATAGAGAGGTAAAGTGTCTCCTGCATTTGGAAGCAGATGGAAGGTGAGATGAAGTACGATGAGGGGAGACATGGGAAAGAGCCCGGGGTTAGAAAATACGGCATGGCTGATACGACGAAGGAAGTCGCAAGGGTGAAACGATATCTTACCTAATGTGAGGGAGATAAAATTTTGAAGAAGTAGCTTGAGAAATGAAATGAAAGCTAAAATGAAAGGTATTTCAATTGAAAATATTATTTCTCATACTTGCCTCAAAACACTGAAATTAATTATAAAAAAATAATTAAAGGAACAAGAAAAGTCATGAATCATTTCAGAATGTTAACTATTGAAATTCAGGAATTATAAAGAATATGATCAAATTCCGAAACCGATATCACAGAATGAATAATTTTCAATGGGAATATACAAGTATAGTTTGGTTGTAGATAGAAAGCCAATTTGTAAATATAACCTGACATTTAACTCGCACTAAAAAAATAGAGTATGAGTAGCCAGAGACAAAATATAATAATACCCTGGCAAAAGAGATCAGAATTAAATTCAAGATGGGCACTGGAAGCACTAGCATTACTGAGTCTTGCACACATGAGAGAGATCTGGAGCTAAAAATATATCCAATGAAATTTGTGTTGACAAATATATAATCTTAATAAAACTTCACTTGGAGAACAGTAATGCTTTGATTAACTAAATTCATACCGAGATCCTCGGCCCGCTAAGAAATAAGAAAAGATGAAAGGAAAGAATGGCATGCGACAGAATTGGATTAATTGGACGCGAAACAAGGCACAATACTGTTTAACTAAAGGCCAAATTGTCAGAAACGTAGATAGGTGGCGAAGGGCAACATCAAAATGCAAAAAGGAAAAAATATACCAAAATAAAATCAGAAGACTGGAAGAATGGTAGGTAGATGTGAGGGGAGGGAAGCAGCGAGCAAGCATCTTGAGACGGCTGCAGAAGATCTGCGAGAGTGGGGAAGATAGAGGAGAAGGAGAGATTGGTTCGAGCAAGGGGTGACGGGAAGCGAAGGAGAGAAATGTGCAGTGACGGGAGACGAGAGGTGTGAGAGGAACTGACGCGGAGACGGCGCGGTAAGACAATCTCATGAAGCCTCGCGGTAGGTGAAGGTGGAGGAGGTTAAGACGGTGGCACTTTCGAGAGCATGGCCTGAGATGTCTTCCCGTGTGTTAAGGGGATAGAGATGAGGCAAAGGAGCCTGCGTGAAGAGATAAAGTGGGGCCAAATTATTTTTTTAAATTATCTAAACAGTGAAAAACTAACCATCTACTCGAATAAAATTAATCAAATTCCAATTTTTTATAAACGAATGAAAATTGAATAAGCATTGACAATACATGTCTATCGACTGAGATAACGACAAGGCGATTTATCGTTTATTCTGACAAATTTACTTTTCCGAAAATTAAAAACTTTCAAAAAAACCGATGCTTACAAATGCTATTATCTCCACATGAAAGCCACACTGGGTTTGATTTTTATCTGTATCATTAGATTATTTACGCCTATTTCCATTAAAGCGCATAAAAAATGGCGCAGTGAAAAATATAGCACTCGTAGAATACATTTCTTGCTCAGTGTAACTCCCGTAATACATTCAAAAAATGCAATCAAAAATCCGAAGGGCGAAGATAATAATGCATTTATCATTTTTTCACTCTTATTACTTGAGTCTTTAACAAAACATTTCATATCGTTTTACTGACCATTATTGTGTAATTTGAAACTTTCGATTACTTACTCTCTCTTATATATCTTTATTCTATCTTCCTCTACTCTATTCTATCTCTCTTATATATCTTTATTTACTCTATTATATATTATACTCTCTTAAACTCTTATATTTACCCACACAAAATTCACCACATCTCGGGCGACGTTGATATCAACATCTCAGCTTCTTTGATAGCATGTCCTCTATTCGCCAACGACAACCACTCACTACTTTACCTGGACCCTTACCCTTATGATACCCAATCGATTTCATCCCTTTCCTGGTTCCCCACGACAATCTCTCAAAATATTATTATCCCTCGCCCCCACGCCCCATCAGCTGCTTCTTTGCCTCCTGGGGTTTGTTGGCTCCTTTAACAACTTGTCAATCATCCACCGCTCTTTCATCTGCACACCACTTCTCCCTCTCAAGATCCAAAATCCATCATAATATCCCCCTTGACTACCCTCCTCCACGACACCCCTTCCTTCACTCCATACCCCTGCATCTAATCCCCTCCTTGCTCGCTCTCATATGTCGTTAACGCCCATCATCTGCAGCCGTCACTCGATGCCCAATCCTCGACCGGCAATGAAGCAGGGGATCTACACCCACTCCCCTGGACCCTAGGCCTTATTTTTTCTCAGTTCGCCCTTCTTTCTTTTGTTCTGTCCTCCACTATTTCCCATTAAATAAGGAAAGGTGATTGATGCCACCGTGGATATCTACGGATAAGCCATTAAGGTTAACCACGGGCCATAAAACGTGCGCCCAGGTTATAGTTACGTTCAGGAGTTTTTGCATTGAAATACTTCAGTTTTACGGTTTGTTGACGACAGTGTGGAAAATAAAGGTGAAATGAAAAATTGTAACCGGGAAGTGAGAGAAAACTTCATACAATGCTGCCTGAACCAGGTGTGGGTGTTTTACAGTGCCTTATGCAACATAATCATTCTTCTTCGAACCATCGAACAGAGACTCCGGGAATTTTATAGCTGAGAGAAATATTGATCACTAACGTTTATTTAACAAAGAGAGCGATTGATTACTTAAACAAAGAGTACCATGCAGTCAAAGAAAAAAATCGATTTCAATCCTTTAACCATTTACTTAGACTGGATCGATTTTCGAAAAGAATGCTTATTACCTTTTCACAGAAAGCTAGCAAAGTTCATGAATATAAATTAATGCGAATTTTTTTCTAAACGCGTTTCTCACATACAAAGGTTACTTTATATAAAATAGGCATACTTCAGTCTTTCTCCTAACCTAAGAGAGCGGTTTATAAGGCTAAATAATCACTGTTATATATTTGATAGTAGGTAATTTTGAAAATACATGTATGTATAACGAGCGAAAAAAAAAGGTTTGAGCTAAAAACTGTGAACTGTACAGATAGTTACACTTATTTCAAGCATCTAAATATTCAAATGTGATCGACCATGAAACAATATCGCCAGTGAGTTTTTCTCTCACGTGTCACTGATATGAAGCACGTGGAGTCAAGTGATATGCACTATATTGCCATCATCGGGAAAAAGAAGTTACAAAAAAATTTCAAACAAAGAAATAGACGTTAAATTTCCCGTCAATGAGATGTTAACCCAAGGGCGATAGTCTATGCTGAAATACGATTATTGAGACGCTCATTTTGGAAGTGCACTAATGTAATTAGTACATTTTCTGGAAAGAGTCCGAGAATAAATGAAAATAATATAATATACATACGTCTAGGTAAGCTTTCGGCGCCACACCATCAGTGGAGAAAAAACAGAGGCTCTTTCTGGGTCTCCGGTAAGAGTTTTTAACCCGACATTGGCGCCCTCCAATTCGCCAGAAACCACCGGGAAAACTCGCACCCATTCTCACCCACGCGTACCCTCTCCCTAGAGACGTCTCCAACACGACCATAATATACACGCCCCGCTCCCTAGCACTTCCACCTCGCCAAATTACCACCCTCCTGCCACTGCTTCTCTCTTTCCCTTTTACATGTCTGCTATTTTCATTAACCTTTCACCACCACCTTGAAACCCTCCCTTCATGCTTCCCATGATCCCTAAATTCTCGCAGCCGCACCATTTCTACCCCAATACACATCGAGACCAGAAGCGGCATTCCGCCCTTCCGCAACCGAACCCACGTGCTCTCTTGTCTACCCTTCTGCCACTTGAACCAAACACCTCGGGCATTCTCACTCCCCGACCTCTGCTCTCCTCATCCCTACAAACTCCCTTAAGTAATCAAACCTCCTCGCCTTCTCACTTAACTCAGCCCTTCCCTCACCAAACCGCCTCTCTCTCTTCCACATCCTTTACACACACACTAAATACTATGACCCCTAAGTCTTCGAGACGCAACGAAAAATACCATCGGGGAATTTTTTCCTCTGATTTCAGCGACCAAAGGATATGGAGTGAAACGGTTGACGTAGACGACATCCTCATATCCTTTCCATATTCCTTTGTTATAGCGATGGCATCCCAATAAAAACCTACGATTGGTTCACAGAGGTTTTGTAGTCACAGTCATGGCTAGCCAAATTTCCGATGTCAAAGTGTTACGATAATGATATAGCTTGTATGCAATCCAGTTGTCACCAACATTTCCATTGTGAGCTCTTGTGCAAACGCAACTATCTACTTCGGGGAGACTATCGGCAGCATGTAACATTATCGACCAGACCCACTAGGTTATCCTTCAGGGATAATAATGGCTTGAAATTAGTTGTTCGGTGTATTTGAACAACGATTGTCTTCTCATTACACAGCTTCTCCAGCTGCTTGAATATAGATTCAGAGAATGCTCTACATGTTGTTATCGCGGTATCGGTTGGTCTTTGGCCACTTTGATTTCTGTTTTACTTCTGCTGGAGTGATTTTACCAGCGTAACATTTACCACTCCGCATAAGTCAATGATAATGGATGTTAAATTGATCCTAAAATTCGCATTAATTGGTAAACTTTTCATCAAAATTTGCTTACTTTGTCATGAAAATTTTCATTTAGGTTTTAAACATAATAGCGCTAGCAAAACTATCAACAAAACAACAAATAAGCTGCTATATTTTTATCGCCCACTCCTAAATTTCTAGCGAATAATTAAATGATTTCTAAACTTGGATTATAACGCTTAGCATCACATTTTTTGGATGATTTATGACCGCCATTAAAAAGCACTATAATAAATCTTCTTTAATAACGACCATAATTTCAATGGTCACATTGATAACTACTCTTAGTGAACCAGTCCGAAAAATTTGGGTTGTAAAATTAAATTTTTTTTGCATTACAAAAATAATCTTTCTCCTTATAAAAATGCAATAATAAACCGTGTATTTAGCGGGATTTCTATATTCTCGATCGGAGTTGATATAAATAACATTCGAATATATTCTTAGAAAGAAACGTAAAACATTTTAAAAGTGGAAAAGGGAAATCTATTTACCTTAGGAAACTGAATACCCTTTGGTAGCCCTGACCCTACGAGTGCCTAATTTTTTCTCATTCCCATGGACTTTTTCTTTGGTTATGATCATCATGCAGAGAGTATTTTGCACATAAATCACATATTTTTCACTTTGAGGTATATGAAACATCATAACGAACAACAAACGCAATTACAAATGAACAGATTGCTGAATATAAATATTCGACATGGGATCTGCAATTACTGCCAAGCCTTCCTAATGAGATCCTTCACACCCAATCTTCATTTGGAATTTAGTATTTCATGAATTAATTAAGTAGGAATAAGTAAAATCACGATTATATATGTAAATATATGCATAAATATGCATAATTAAATGTAGTCTTCCGGTTAAGGTAAGTTTTGGATGGACACAACCACCCGTGTTTCACCCGTGCATTATCTAATTTTTAACTTAGGCATTTGATATTATGTTGGAGTTTAGCGGGAGAGGAGGGTAAGTAAGAAATTGGAAGGAAGGTAACGACCGATACATGTTTCGCAAGAGGTCAGTAACCCTTTGAATCGATATTCAAATATACGAGTTGTGTTCAAAAAGTAATGGCAAATTTGTAATTTCGCATAGTGCATAGTGAACCATGAGTTCTTGCTGCAAGGTCAAACTATCAATAAAGAGCACTACTTACATGTTCAACGCCGTGTGCGTGAAGCAATAGGAAAAAACGTCCATATTTGAGGAGAAATAATTCATAGATTTAGTGCCACCGTGATAATGCACCTGCTAGCACTTCACTGATTGTTCGTGTGTTTTTAGGCAAAAACATCACTATACTGATGTTCCAACCTCCACATTTGCCAGAAATGGCCCCGTTTGATTTTTTTCCTTTGTCCAAAATAAACAGAACCTTAAAAGGCCGTTGTTTTGCAGCCATAGATGAGATTAAAAACACATCGCTGAGAGAGCTTAAAGCCATAACAAAGATGGAGCTCCAAAAGTGTTTCGAGGGTTGGAAAAAGCGCTGACATAAGAGTATAATATTTAATGGGAAAGAAGGTTACATCGATAACGACGAATAAATAAAATCATTTTCCCATTACTCAAATTCCTGTTGTTTATTGAAGACGCCTCATATCTGTATAACTCATCACTAGTAGCGCATAAAGTCACACTTGCGCACTGCCTCCGCACTGCGAAGGGAGAGAAATGCTAGAGTGGAGAAAAATGTCGAGAACCGTGGGGGTGGAAGAGAGAGTTGGGGGGGAGAGTTGGCGGAGAGGGGTAGTAGGCGGTAAAGTGAGGAAATGACTCTTTATTTTTCCCACCCATAGTACTTTTCCCACTCCCGACTGTAAGCAGGCAGGAGTCGCTGTTTTCTCTCCCACCACTATACTTCCAATCCATCTCCTCGCACCCAACCCCTCGCATCATGCCCTTCCCTTACCTTACAAACTACCCCATCCCTCCCTCGACCTCTCCTAAACGCCGTTGATATCACTTTATGCCTCGTTCAGAAACGCCTTTTGTGTGCGCCATAGAAACAGGGGGGATGGGTGGTTTCGTCCTACCTCCCAACCCTCCCTCTGAGCAAAGAGGAAGAAGGCAAAAAAAAAAACACTCTCCTCTCCGCCCCCATGCTCTCCACGTCTCCGCCTCTTCTTCCGTGCACTACGACTTTCATTTTATGGCCAAAATATCCCAAATTACTCTCCTCTCCTCCCCTCCCTCCTTCAGCCTCCTGAAACACCTACCAGCCCCCTCCGCTCCTTACCTCTCCCGCTCTCTTTGGGCATCTCTCTCGATTCGACCTGGCGGAGTGACTTTAATTCGCAAAACAAAAGGAGCCTTGAAGAGGGGCAATCATACAAGGTTTACTGAGGCAATAAAAAGGTATTTTTTACCAATTTAAAACAAAAACGTAAACGGGGCTTTTTTTCTTTTGATTCAGCTCCCTGCTTGCTCTTGATTACGGAGGGAATTTTTTACTAATTTCTCCTCGTTCCCTAAAATTCACAGAACATCCGTAATCCACTTCCGTCGTAAGTCTTTCACAGCCACATTTATTGACGGACGGTTAAGCACTACAAGCTGGAGCTAATCATCAGGCATTATATTCTCCTCACATAAATTAGGGAGCGGTACATATATATATATATACTTCCATCGGGGTATGTAGAAAGGAATGTAATGCATGGCTCATGGAAAGAAAATATGATATACTAGGTAAACATAGCCTCATTATTAGCTAACTTTTAATGATATTAGTGCTTAATACATACCAGACAGGAAACATTCTACGCTAAATACAGAATGCAATGCATGGATGCTATGGTCAGCAAAAAGCTTGCAGCTAAATTTTTTAGAGGATCTTATGATGAAACGAATTATCTTACCCCTTGATGTCGTAGTTCATAGCTTAGGATAATAAAATTATCTATCTTTAAACCAAAGTGGCTATCTAGGTTATAAAATTTATTGGAGATTCAAATTCACCAGACGTAGGGTGATTTAATTCGTAAATCATTGTCATACCTCTTAACAACTTACAGTAGTCCATTGTCAATTACTGTCATTTAAATTAGGATCCCTAAAATCATGAGTTTAAAAAACCGAGATACTCTCAGGGAAAGAACAAAATTATTTTTCCAATATATTTATATATCCTTCACTTTCTATGATAACACAATACTAAATTAGAGCAGTCAAGATTCGTCGTCACTCTAGTGTCCTTACATACGCCCTTTTTGAAGATCAGAATGACCTAAACCCGAAGATGTCACCCTTTTTCAGGCTCTAGCGACACTTTTCTATTCATATCTAGACATTCAAGAACCGTTTAACGGTAACGTACGCCTTAGATGATGACCGACGGAAGCAACAAGGAAGATTTCCCCTAACATGTGGCGTACTTAGTATCAGAACAAACTTAGTCAAGCATGATACGATCGTCAACCATGCATCACTGATTTCATCAATTAAATAAAAACTAAACACCCTCCTTTGGACATTATTGACCAATATATGGTGTTGGCTTAGAGACATGACTGCGGAAGCGATGACAAAGCCATTGACAAGTTTTAGGGAAGTGGGTAAGCTTATTATAGGCTTCTATTTTAAAATAGGTTTACTGCTTTCAAATAATGAAAACACATAGAAACAATTCTATTATTTGTGGTATTTAGGGTGTGATTCGACTTTGTTTTCAAAATGTTGGATGTAAAAGACCGTGACCCGAATGCCGACTCAAATTTTCGATTTTACTCAAATCAGTGAAACACGGGAGAACTCTTTGAAAATTCCCCATCTCGCGTTCATAAATTCAAGCCCGTGGCTTCATCACTTCAGAAATTTCACAACGTGTGGCCGTGGCGCCGCTAATTCACCATCTTCCTCCTCCGCCGGTCACGGCAGGGACTCGGGGGAGAGACGGGAGGGGGGAAATTAGAGGGGGAAGACAGGACAGGAGAGGTTCTACGCCCGCCCTTCAAACGCCACTCTCAGAACGGCTTTAAATAACGCGTGGATGTATTTATGTTCGCCGCCACACATCCTCCGCCTCCCCTCTCCTTCCTCCCCCAACCAGTCTGCCTCCTCCTCCTAGTCAACCCCCCTCTTACTACCCCTCTCGCTCCCATTCACCCTTCCCATGGCCACCCTTCAGGTACGTGGATATTCTCCAACCTCTCCCCTCCAACACGTTAGCTACTCCCACTCCCCCCGAGACGGTGGAATTTTTAGGAGACTCAACAGAGTCTACGAAGCGGTCACAGGCATCACTTCTTCTACAGACGGCTCCAGAAGCGAGGGAATCGCAATCTCTGGGGAAAATTATGGCTACGATCTCGAGAATCCACATTAACTTCCAATTTAACAGCCCATCCCAATTAAAAATATTTGTGGCTTCGCATAAAGCACTGTAGGGTTCGTCACATGGTGCCAATTGTATCCACAGAATCCTTTAAACGGTCTATTTATACAAAAGAAGCAAGGCGCGCACGAGAGTAGCGCAACGTATATCTCAACCATAGTAGGCCCCGCTAAAGCTAACGAACATTAGCCTAGTAGTGAGCTCTAATCTTATAGCATAATTGGCTCCACGTTGCTAGGGAGTATTCTACGCAAAAATGTTTACGGCAATTAAACTTTCAAGCATGTGTTTAGCAATATAGTTTTCAAAAGTTGGAGTGAGTTTTAAGATACATCTTAGGAAAATTTTCTAACGTAGCCGTGTCAATTTGTATATGGCAATGTATTTAGAGGCATTTTTGTTACTCAGGTGCAACGTACATTTGTATTTTATTAAAACATTTATTTAAATTATGGTAAAGTATGTTTAAATTCAATTGTAGAAATGTTCACAAACAGATATTACTTGTTGCCTTCTATTTTTATATTTCAAGTAATGATTGGCGGAATTCGTTGCATTGCATCGATTTATAACCATAATTGAAATCAATAACAAAAATCTCATACACTGCACTTCACATCAATAAAATGAGCTTTAGCTCACCAACTGTCCTGATTCTTAATTCATCTGGATAAGAATCAGGATCATTTGTTGGTTGGAAGGGTATCATATTGATATCGTATAAACGTGTATTTGGCCATTGAAAACCCGCCTTTCTTAACTTATTCCATGCTGGTCATACAATGAGGTAGCATACGGGGTACATACGTAAATTTGAGTGATAAATCCTTCCTAAGCCGACAAACCAATGGTAGAAATATAATAATGATCACTTATTAAAACCTAAACACTCCATGGCAAAAACGGTTTTAAGTAAGTATGATCCTGCCATAACGTATTACCATTCTCCACTGTCACTAAGTCCATATAATATGCAAATAAAAGTACATTATGTCCATATATCACATTTTCTGCCCTTCGTCGATATAAAACTCTTATTTAATAGATGATTTTACAGCATAATTTTAATGCCTTTACGACCTGTTCTTCCAGCAAAGTAAGCCGAGCAGGTGGGTAATTTCTTGAATATCTATACCTGTCTTCATACCTCCCACCTTTTCTGGGCTCAACCATCACCTCACTCCCACGCTCCCGTCTCCCTCTTTCTCTCATTCTCAGTCACCCATTTCCCACTCATCCCTTCCTCGATTCACCTTTCTAACCTCAACCCCTTCCCCCGCCATCCATATCGCCCATCCTTTACCCCTTCTTCTTCGCACCGACGGAGGGAAAGGGGAGGAAGGGAACGAGAGGGCAGCATGTGTGTGTACGTGTTTGTGCGGGTGGGTGGGAGGAAGTATGCGGCCATATGAACGAGGGAGAGCCCCCTTTGGCCATCCCACACGCGTGCATTATAAATCATGGAGGGAAAAGAGGCCTCGGGAGATATGAGGACAGCAGGATGAGAGTTTGTTCGCAGAGTTTTCTTCCGCTCTCCGGCGGGGGCGTGCGCTCTCCCGGGAGAGAAGAGATCGAGGGAGTATGGGAGTGGAAGGGACAGGATGCGGGTATGTGGAGGAAGGAATTGTGGAGGTTTTGGGATGGAAGGGAGAGAGCGAGCAAAGGAAGGAGAACAAACCTTCCCGACACGCCTACCTCGCGATTTCTTTATACCTAACCACACTCCCCCAAAGCTCCCAGCCTCCCAGTCTCCTATATCCTGTTCGAGCAACCACAGATTACTCAGCCCTTTACGCTACAAGTCTTTCAACTGCGATTATCCTACCCCTTGGAGAAATATGCCACAATGGCGTCACCCGATTTACATAATTGATAATACGAGCAGAAAGAAATTCAATTCAAAACACTCCACTAAAAACTGATATCTAGGTTGAAAGCATTAGTTGCTCAGTCAGCCAAGAGGTTGCAAGCGTTGCTGAGTGAATTGGAGGTTCAGTGCGATAAATATGGGATGAGAATCAATATTAATAAAACAAAGGTTATGCGATTTTCCAGAAAGAAAAAGGCTAAGCTAAATATTAAAATAGGCGGGGAAAAAATAGAGCAGGTAGAACAGTTTACATATCTCGGAAGTGTTTTGGACCAATACGGTCAAAGTGGTAGGGACGTAAGGAGAAGAATTGCACTAGGCAAGGAGGCTTTCTCAAGGAGGAAAGAGTTGATGACGGGGACGTTGAGTAGGGATGTTAAGACAAGACTCGTAAAAACTCTGATATGGAGCGTAGCTATGTACGGCGCGGACACGCGGTCACTGAAGCAGGAGGATAGACATAGATTGGAGGCTTTTGAAATGTGGGTGTGGAGATGGTGAAAGAATGGAGAAGGTGAAATGGACCGAAAGGAAAACAAATGAGGAAGTACTGGAGATGGTGGGTGAGGAGAGGGGTTTGTTGAGAGAAATCCCATGGAGGCAGGAAAAATGGATGCAAGGCGTATTGAGCGGTAGTAGTATGTTGAAGAAGGTAATAGAGGGGAGAATGTTGGGCAAGCGATGTAAGGGCAGGAACAGGATAGGGTTGTTGGACGGGATGAAGGGAGGAAAGAAGTACACAGAGAGGAAGAGGGACCTGATATAGATTAGGTTGCTAGGTGGGGAGTTACAAAATATTTATTTGATAGTTGTGCCCATCCAAAAACCTACCTTAACCGGTTGATTACCTAATAATAATAATATTAATATAATTTAAACAAGATGTTTCAGAAGATATATAAACATCAAAGGAATGAATAGGAAACTTCATTGAAGAAAATAACCAAGGAGTTCAGATAATCCTAATGACGAATTGGTGAACCGAGGAATAAATGGAAAAAATGGCCACCGTTATTCACATATATCCAAGTCCCAGAATTTTTCATTCCAATTTATTCGAACATCTTCATGGAGCGAGAGCTCCTTCTTCTCACTCTACTCCTCGGATCTCTGAGCAAACCCAAATCCGGACCCCCTCTCGGCAACACCCACAACTTTCCATTCATAGGAGCCGTCTCTTGACAGAGCCAAACCTCTTCCGTCCTCGACCCAAAGGAAGAGCGCTACTTTTATTCCATACCGTTCTATCCCCAACTATTCCTTCCAACCTCGAACCCGTTCCTTTTCTGAGGTCAGCCAAATGGTTATTTTTACCTTTTGCCATCCCTCAATTTCCTTAGCATGTCCGTAATGATAGCCATTGAATGAATTCCGTGTTGCCGACAACGTACCAGCAGCAAGGAGGCAATAAAAATGGATTTAGAAAGCATAAGTAACTTGAAATAATAGTAAATATGCCGTGTGAATTCTAATTCCAAAATGGTCCAGTATTAATTATCTAAATGCATTTCCTACATTACTTCTGTGATGATGTTTAGTAATCATTAAAAACAGAAAGATCATCTGTAAGACGGAAAATTACGGAGTACAAAATGAAGGCAAATGAAATTGAAGGACATAACAGGAACAGATTCGTAATAACGAATTTTAAAAATTCTCAGACATAACTTTATATGCAGACATTTTTTACCGAACATTCTGCATAATTTCCAATGATAGAGCCTTAGCGAACTTATACTGTGCCACGTGGCTGACATGAGATCTTAAAAAGTACTTCAGCACTTAAAATTCACCTGATGACACAGAGTTCATACCCATTTCTAAAAAGGAAAATGCTCTAGCACCTGGGATAAATGGTACCTTCATCGACATAAAATTTCAATATGCTCTAACAATAGTAAGCAACGCTACTTAAAATGTTTACAAACATGTACATTTCATTGTTTTTTTTCAAAAAAGATACTATTGAATATTGCCAATAAGGACTTGAAAATAAATTTTTCAATAAGTCGCTTATAGATCTGAAAACACAGGAGACCACCAACCTGAGTCACCTAAAAAATATTCCCAATTCTTTAGTCTCAAATACGCGAATGCTGTCTAATGTGCTTTCTCTTTCTATTCAGAAAATTGCTTCTTTTCCACACAAGTATTATTTACCGTTTAAAAAGATTGCCACAAATTGAAATTTAGTTTGATACACAGGCACAGTAAATGTTATAGATACACTGCGAAAACAGAGGAGAATAAACTCGGGTGCAACAGAAGAACCTTTAAACGGGCACTCAACGTTGTAAGTGCTCAACAACCAGACATGACACGATTGTTCCTCTGCCATAGCATGATGCGATTTCCGCGAGCGTGACGCACTAACCCTGGCTTTTTTTAGCAACCGTTGCGAAGGGAATCCCTGCCAAATACCAGAACGGAAGAGAATTTTTTATGCTCTTGTCTTTAGAGGACTGTTCCTTTGTGAAGGGAAATTTGTCACTAAATTGTGATCAAAATGGTCCAGAACAGCATGTGATCCATAAAATCATAAAAGCCTTGAAAAGTTGGTAATGACTTTCGAACGCATTTGGCATCATTTGGATGGTGATAAATTTACATTACCTGGTGACAACAGCATGGAAACATTACCCAGGATTTAATGAGACGAAATATACCACAGCTTTTTAACGATGGCTACAGATAAACACAAAAATATTTAAAAATAAGCACAGAGAAATCCAACAGGGCAAAAGAGTAAAGAGAGCTACAACACATGATGCACGGCGCCTAAAATTAGTTACAGTGCCCACGGGCACAAATGGATGCAAAGAGTAATGTGTCTGGACAATGTTGGTAGTATCACGATGATCAAATAGATAGAATAAAAGGGTGAGGGCAGAGGTCCTTCCACCCAAGACGAAGAGAAGGAATGTCCGCACGTGCTCCAAGCACCCTCTTGAACATGAGAGAGAAATGCCTTCCGGCATAGCGGCCAATGATATAAGGGGAACGCAATTATGATGAGTGATCTTCCATTTACCAAATTCAAAAAAATTGGTGACACATTCCTCACAGTAAAATCACTGTAGAACTATTTTGCCAAAGATTAAATTAGTTCCTATCAGAACAAATCCACTCTTTATTATTCTAATACGGCCCGAAGAACCTAATTCTTACTACACTAGTAAGCAAGATATGTGAATTCCAAAGTTAAGGTAAAAGTATGCGAGTTTACGGGAGTTAACGCTCGTACTCTCAAATTTCTCTTCGCGAATCATCCTTCAGAACAGAGAAACGGAGCGAGTAATGAACAAAATGAACTCACTATTGTGGATTGGTGATATAATTATTTAAAACTTTAACTAAAAAACTGATCGAAATGACTAGGGAAATTTCAGGGAAGAATTTTGGCTGCAGGTAAGTACCACTCTCGTATACGGTGCTCTTCCTTTCTACGCGCATTTTTAATGAGCACTCAGACGAGTCTTCAGTTCTTAAAACAGTTTCCGGCATTTAAGTACCCAGGGCCAGAAGTACCTGGTACTAAAAATCCGGAAGAAAAACGACTGAAACCCATGACAAATGGACGTGCAGACTATTTTTTTGCATTTCCCAAGGTAAACAGTCTCTTTTTTCCCCACCCTATAAGCATTGTTATTTGGCGTTAAACAATTAAGGTCTCTTTAAATTAAGCTACAAAGAAGTTGTTAATCCTATCGGATATACTCTCAAATTGGTTGAAATAACATGCGGTACCACGATTCAGAATATGAAGGAATTAATTCATCATTTCCAGCTTCATGTTATAATGCTGTTAAAGTTTTGACATAATGTTAGACTATGTGAAAACAATTTCCTCTAGTTATCCCCAATGACACTGCACAATGAGATCAATGTTCATAAAATGTACTAATGACAAAATGATGCTGATAAATAATTAGTTTTAATTCATACTTCCACATACATTCCGACTATTTCAAAGGAGTTATTTAAAATTGAAAAAGTTAAAGAAATTAACTTCCACAAAAATGAATTAGTAGAACTATATTAACCTAATATATTAATACATATTTAATTACATCAAGCGCCAACTAACAACATCACTCACACAAAAATCAAATGTTCATTACATTTAATGAATATGCAAGAAGAGAAATACAATAAAGCATGTAGCAGGTGAATACATTGTAAGTCCACTTTATTCGACCACTACAACCAGCCATTCATGTCATCGTCTCCCGTTTGGCACCGATGATTTATTCAACCCAATTAGCTTGAGTTCCAGTTCCCATTAGGTGAGCTTCAGCCCCCCTTAATGCCGATTACAAACATTTAATAGTTATTACCGAGGCCACGTTACTATATATAGCCATCATACGTAAGCTCGGTCCCTATTCTAACGCCGAACTTGAGAAGAAATAACGATAACGAAATGAGAGAGAGTGAAAATATTTTCTTTTAATAAGAGCCGTTTCCTTCAAATAGAAGGCAGCATATTGTATTCGAGATATTGCACAAGAATAGTACAATTCCTTCGGAATCCAGCCCAAGCAAACTTTGAAGAATTGTAAAACCTAATGTTTCTTAAGCCAATATCCACCATAACCCACAACAGACCCGGAAAACCTAAGAGGCAACCTTGATACCACCTCTCTTGATGCGTATTGCGCATCCTTGATACGTACCCCAAAACACTTCTCTCGATATCCCATCAGTTTTCAATTGCCTCGATTGCATAATAGTTTGTCTTGCCTTCTCAAAACCCCCTCCATAATCTTTCAGACCACATGCCACCAAAGCTCCCAAAAGTGCCTCTTCAAGAGGATACCCAACTTCATTTTTTTTTATTTTCATCATATTTGTTTTCCCTATTTTCTCTCCCAGCGCCCATATTCCCATTCCATCCTTTTGCTTCAAACAATTGTTTTTCCTAACACATAATAAATGTCCTTCCCATGTCTACAAGGCTAAATATGTGGACTCGTTGGATTCCAGTTTTAGATTTTTAATTTGGAAAGATACGGAGTCAACTGTCTACACTAAACAATTAGAGGAAGGTGTAAAGTACCATGCGCATTTCCTTCTCAAATATGATAGAGGGTTTTGTGCATATGTGTCACTAGGTTTGCATTGTAGGTCTTTTTTTAAGGTAATCTACCGGTAAAGGTATGTTTTGGATGGACACAATTACCAAATAACTATCTCCTAATAAAACAGAATACAGCATCCCACTCTTCAACAAGTCCCTCCTAATCTCTGTGTACTCCCTTCGTTCCTTCATCCCGTCCAATATTCCTATACTATTCCTGCCCTTTCCACGTTTGCCTAACATTCACCCCTTTTCTCCAACAGTCTTCAACATCCTACTGCCGATTAACACGCCCTTTATTCATTTTTCCTGCCTCCCAAGAAATTTCTCCCAACAAACCCATCTCCTCGCCCACCATAACTAGTAAATCCTCATTTGATTTCCTTTCAGTTCATTTCTCCTTATCCATTCTTCTCCACATCCATATTTCAAAAGCCTTCAATCTACGCCTATCCTGCTGCTTCGGTGACCACGTTTTCGCGCATTTCATAACTACGCTCCATATCAAAGTTTTTACAAGACTTTTCTTGACATCGTTTCTCAGCGTCCCTGTCACCGACTCCCTCCTTGACAAAGCCTCTTTGCCTAGCGAAATTCTTCTCCTTACTACCTTGACCGTGTTGGTGCAAAATACTTCCGAGATATGTTAACTGCCCTACCTGCTCTAGTTCTTACCCTACTATTTTAATGTTTAGCTTAGCCTTTTCCTTTGTGGAAACTCGCAGAACTTTTGTTTAATTAATATTGATTCTCATACCATATTTATCGCACTTAATTTCCAATTCACTCGGAAATGCTTGCAATCCCTTGGCAGAATGACAAACTAAACTCTCACCTGAGCTGTCTGAGACATGTACAGGTTGCGGTTTAGCCTCCTGTTCCTCCAATCTATTCCTATATTTTCCAATATACTCATTAGTTTTTCCCAATTCACTCTACCCTTTCTATCTTCTCGTCGAGTATGTCTGTGCCTAAGCTATCTTCATTCACGTCATGATCCTTTTCTATGTTTAACTTGGTTGACCTAAGTACTTTACCATACAGTGCTTCTATATAATCCATCCATCTTCATCCAACATATTCCTATTTTCTCCAAAATACTCAATAGTAACTAACACTGACCTCACAAAATCTTCCGGCCAGATTCCTTCCTCATAGATACTACGAATAAGTCCACATAGAGTCTTCCTCCCACGTTTTCCTAAACATTTCAGTGGTTCCGCAGGAATACTGTCTACCCCCACGGCCTTTTTGGTTTCACCTCCATTAATGCCCTTTCTATTTCATTGTCGAGTATGTTTGGACCTAAGCTATCTTCATCTACGCCAAGATTCTTCTCTATGTCTAACATTGTTGGCCATACATCTTTACCATATGTGCTATACTATGGTATTTCTATATAATCCTTCCATCTCTTTTGGATCTTTTCTATTTCAAATATCATCTTATCCGACTTATCTCTAACTGTTGACACATATCTTCCCTTCTTATTTCAATGTATAATAAAATAATTATATGCAACACCGGACGTCACTAATAGATGAGATCACCCAAAAAATGCTCACTATTATTCACACACTTTTCCCGAACATTTTTACCTTTTCGAAGGCTTGAGTGGCATCAACGACACGCTGAATCTAACACGTGTAACTCATTTGGATACAAAGCATTTAGATCAGAGTTCACATCGGAAATTCCGAGGATTTTTTCCGCTACTATCGATCCATGTGTCAACGAATCGCTCTACCATTAGTACAAATTCCCGCGTCGAGAAGGACCACGAAGAATAAATAACGTTAAAAAAAACTGAACGTCGATAAATCCACTAAAATAACAATTGGAATACTATCAGAGCAACAGGGATACACCCGCCCTCATCTTTCTCCTTCTTTCTTTTCACACTGCCAAGTCGGTTCTCTTTGATTTATTGAGAACCTTTCCCACGAAAAAGAAATAAATCGAATTAAAAATGCCTGCTGTTATATAAAAAAAAGAAAACGCGAAAAAAATGACACGTGGATGAAGGTGGACGAGGAGTGGGGTCGAGGGCGCTGGAGAAGGGAGGCGGATAGGCTGGAAAGCGCATTGCATCAATACGTATCGTCACACGCAAGAGTGGGAAGCGCGGACCTCTTCAATAAACTTCAACGGCAACATCCGATTCCATTTATCCTCCGACATCCATTAGTTACCCCACTCTTCCGAACTTATCACTCAGCGATCCGCCTCCACTCTATCTCCTTCCTTCCTTCAATCCACCCCTCTTCCTCTCTCTCCCTCCACCTGTCTCGCTCTCTCTCTCTCTCGCTATCCCTCCATCTCGCGCTCATTGAGCCTCGAGCCTTCCGAAAGCATAGCAATCCCTTTCTCATAAAGAAACGAAGTCTTCCGTGGAATTCCATGGAGGATTTCAGGCTTCTCACTCGTCGAGCTCGTGTTCTTTCTTAGAATCTGTCCATTCTCACTGCACGGTTCGAGTACATGCGCCGCCCACATTCTTCTTACGCTTCCCTCCCCACGTCCCCAATCCCCAGCCACCTCCTTGATCCCGCCTCTACGAAGGAATCTCCTCAATGTAGCAATATCTTCATTCAACCTACGAGCTCTCTCTCCGGCAACGCTTATCCTCTTTCTGCGAGACCTTACCCGTTGAACAAACTCTCTCCCCGGCCCTTCCCTCAATCCTAAATCCCGAGATCCCACCTACCACCCGACCACCGAGTAGTATGCTTGTTTCCCCTATCCCCTCACACACCAAACCTCCCTCTCATACTTCCTACCACCTTTCCCCTTTTTCACTACCCCACCTCTCCGTCGCCCACGCGTCTCTGTAGCGAAGGCCCATTCTCCCTCCCAATTTGCTCGTCACCCTCAACCCTATCATATCCCTCCCCGTTTCTTTTTCAGCATCCTCGAACCCGCTCCGCCTGCCTTGGGACACCCTCGACGGCAGCACTCGAGAAATGGAGAGCGCAGTTTTTCACGTCCGCACTCCGCACCAGAGTCCCACGACGACGACGATGGGAAGTGGGAGGGGAGGAGGTGAAGCCGAGGGGATTGGTGCATTACGGCGGGCAGATGAAACGGAAGGAGGCTCGAGAGAGCCTAGGCCTCGGAAATCAGCGACGAACGGAGAATTTTAAGCTCACCACGCTCCCTATTTTCGCGGAGAAAGTGCTTCACAAAAACCAATTTTCCATTACGATGGAAGCACCGAAAAATACTCTGATTCAATATAAAAATCCTGCACAGTGTTTTACAGCTAGATTACACTAAACTTAAGCGCATAGCCATTTCGAGCAATTCGATTTCAAGTACATTTTGAAGAAGGGGTAGTTATTGTGGCTTAAATCAATGACCTAATTCCTACTCATTACGTAAACTTTAATTTTTTCATCAAAAACATGAGAAAGGAAAATGCAATCTCACAGCATATATCCTATCATCTATATTTCAATCCTAGGATTGTTTTACTGCAGCTACTACATTACACTCTATTTGAATGCAACGCTGAATATTCAAGGGACAATAATCTGGTGATTTCCCGTTGCCTTCCACATCGCAGTACTGCGGCCGATACCGTGAACTCTTGCCCACCGCTGTGGCAGCCAACCCGCTCGGTCTGCGCCACCAGGCCCTGATGGTGAAATTCCTGCCTTTCATCATGGGTTAAGGCGAGCTTTTTAGTACGAGTCTATTATTCTCGTTCCGAATTACGATTATTGTATTTATTTCTGTTAATGTGTGGTTGCTTCGTTCCAAAAAACCATTAACAAACTTTTTATAAGATAAAACATTTTCGCCGATTACGGGGGTCGAACCAACGACTCTCGGCTTGATAGGCAGACATGACCTCTAGTCTACCCCCGCCCCTAATATATGTTATATTGACTGTAAATAATATGGGACAGAAAAGGGAATCACAGATTGAGCAATAATCACCCAACAAAAATCAGGAAGTTGAGACTATTAGCTGCTTCACCAACGCCATTGTAGCTTTAGTGTTTCCATTACACCTCCAGTCTATCATATCAACTAAATCGTGTCAGCATGCAGGATTTTATCGCAGAAAGTGTACACCTGAACTAAAATACTGCTTCCAATTTCCACTAACAAATTTTGACGAAAGCTTAAGCAATGAACCTGTCCCGCAGAAAGTCACGAAATTCTCATCACCAGAGAAAATATAGAATAACACAAACATCGCCTTGCAAACAAGAGATAACTAGGCTCTGTTTACCTAACATTTGTACTACTAAGCCATAATGGCGTAAACAACGCTCGCCTGGCGCTTCAAAAAGCCATGGAAAGAACATTTTCGAACGAATCCTTGCATAAAACGGGGGATATCGTCTTTGCTGCGGAGGGAGGCGAGAACCTTCAGGGAATTCTGTGCCAGGAGAGACATGCAATCGAGGTGAGAAAGGATACGTCTTCCGTGCTTAATAAGGTCAAGGAGAAGACATACAGCCCGGGATGCAGACGAGGGAAATGTGTCAAAATGGAAGAAAGAGATAAGAGGAAAGCAGACACACACACACACCAACAAAAAGGAGTAACACATGGAGGAAGACAGGCGTGAGAAGAGCATAAGTCACGAGAATACGCAGAGAGTGGTGCCCCACACACATAAAACCTTTGCACAAACTTTGCGATGGCAGAAAAGAACAGGGAAGCAGTGAGGGGAAAACTCTGAAAAGCTTATTTCAGGCCGAGCACAGCGTAGGAGCACACGTATTCTTCCGTTGCAAAAGACTGGGAAAAAACTTACAGAAAATTTTGGCGTCACATTCGCAAATCGCAAATGCATGCTTATTTTTAAGGTAAAAAAAAGACTTCCTAAATCTCTTTTAAGATTTTATCTCTCCACTCTCTCTATTTATCTGCACCATAATTCATCGACCAATTGGTCAATGTAAAGAATTTCTCGAACATTCGTTACTAACAAAATTAATCTTTAAATCCACCAATTCGCATCTATAAAATTCAATCAATCCAATGATTCAGTGTTAATTGAAAAAATTCAAGAAGAAAAAAATTTCAATTGCATTTATCATTTCTCTTATTCATAAAAAAAGAGAAAGGTATAATACCTAACATGACAAAAATATTTTCACCGAAAGATTTGGTAAATGTAAAAACATTAATTAATTTGAACAACCTTTAATGTTCCTTGACATCAAAAATCACACGACGAAAACTACTCTAAATTTTAGAAAGTACTCGAGTAAGACGATCTGATGAGTCATAGTTTCTAAATAACCCTACTGCACAGAGGCTCAATCTCACCACGGAAATAAAGAGATAAAAAGGCATAAAACTTTTAAATAATTACGTCACCACTTAAGAAATGATTCCTACCCGAAGGTAGAGAAATATGTCGTACTTTTTTGGAGCATAAAAGTGTAAAATAACGTCTAGTGTAATAAATTGATAAAAACGGCTGTTGACGACGGAATGAAAAGAGGTTGATCTGAATGAATAAACGGAGTTTAACACAATAAAAGGGAAGACAGGAAAGTGAAGTGAGAGGACTGTTTGAGTTACACAATGGGTAACTTGACAGGGGCAGTGGTATGATAATAGTTCGACTCCGCTACCAGCAGAAGGGAGACTCTCTTTCATGAGTTCTAGAAACATACAGTTAAATAAGGAAGGAAGGGTCAGGTGAAGAAATCCATGAATAAAATCAAGCGAAAAAGGGATTGGGTAATGCCAGGGGATTTAGCGTTTCGGAATCTAGGGAGTAATGGCAGACGATGTGGTTTTAGTTCAGCCAATTCACTTTTCAAATACAAAACTAAAACTGCCAGACGGTTATTTTATAGGGGCAATAAAAGGGAAATAGTTCAATTCACTGATAGACAAACAATAAATGAAGATGACAATGTAGCAAAAATCTCTTTGGATAAGTTTCCCAAGTTTTTATCGATATGAAAGTTCTCTTTCAATCTGAATAATTCTTTTGAATGACAGAAGGCTTTTGACAGTCTTTTAAGTTCTCTTCTTCTGCTCAATCAGATTCAAATTCCTTACTGCAGGCCGATTAAGAATACCCCGACATGGTGACTATGTAGTGACTTACTGAAATAGTTCATGGATCCACTGAATAATACGTGTGTAAAAAAACAATATGAGCAATACTTGGAAATATTAATTCTCAATAATTTTAAATCACCTAGAGAGTCCCTTGGGGTTTATATTTTGGAGATTTGTTACTCTTAATTTTCAGTCATGAGATTTACACTGTCTCTGACAATGTCAATTACTATCTCTTTTCTGATGATCTTAAAGTCTACAAAACTTTAGAAGAACCTCATCACTGTAAGAAGCTGAAAGAAAATATTGCTAACCTCCGTACTAATTTTGTAAATAATGGGTTGCTATCTCATAGGAGAAAATGTTCCACGATCATTTTCTCACGGTCTAATAATATAATCCGTTTTTATTAAACTGGGGGTAAATCACGACCTAAGGTAGACGTTATATCCCAAAAGTTGCATTAGAGTAGCACTCAGAACAAATATTGATAAGCTTTACACATCAAATAAATTTTACTTGTACATATATGTAATATTTTGAGAGTCGTGGTACTGCATTGGGTAGAACACTGGACTACTGACTGGAGGGTCCAGGTTCGATTCCGGGTCCCACCTCTGGGCACCCTCAGCTTCACCTAAGCTGTGTGATTGTTTTAGCACCAGACTTTCCTGGGAAACCATAGTCGGTACAGTACAAGTTCTTCCCACCCTGATGCATGAAATTCACGCAACGTTGGGCTTAGTGTTAGGTGAGCTCTACCCTCGCTCAACAAACCAACTTTCAGGTTAATAACTGTGTTGGTGGGTAATTAATTCTCTAAAAAAGAGAACTATCCAGCTGTTCATGTGGTAAAATTATAAAAAAAACCAACTTTAATGTCGTCATCACAATCACAAAACTTTCTAGAACGTTCTCAAGGGATGAAGTCAATAATCGATAGGGTCGATAATCGATCGACCGAGTAAAATGTTAATAAGTGTGGGCAATTCCAGTTTCACCTGGATCCCACCGTGATAGCATTTGAATCGTTATGGTGGCTACTTTTAGAATAAAAACAAAATTTCATCAAAGACATTGTTTTTAAAAACAAACTGCGTACTTTTTTTCCAATTGAACATTAATAAAATGCTTTTTTAATTCATGTTAAAACATAAGCTAGTGAATGACACAATATTAAAACTAAAATAACACATAGGTCCTCGAAATTTGCCGTTTATATTATGTCTTTTACAAGCACGACTTTTGAAGATAAATTTATCCTTAAAATGTTATAAATTATTCAAATAGGTCAAATCGAGAAATTTACCATGCATGCTTCGCATACCTGCGTAAAATTTCCAATTGCCCAGCCACATTACAATTAGCTAATCCTTTCTTAATCACCACCAAGGTCAGTCGGAGCTAAAGTTGCCAAGGATAACTAAAAGCCCTACTTCTAATTCTGCTCCCGTTTATTTCACCATCGAGACACGCTACCCTTCCGGTACAAATGAAGCGCGCATTAAGATACCAATTATTTCAATTAAATGTAGAGCAGATAGGGTAGCTGGGGAACGAACGAAAGGAAATGTTTCCTCACCCTCGTCCGCTAAACCTTCTCTTTCATCTCTTTGTTCAGCTCACCCACTTCCCCTTCCCCCGAAAACCACCCTTCCACCACTTACCGTGCTCCTTCTTGTCATTCCTTTAGGCGTTATTCGCGCATTTTCCCTAATCGTAATCTAATCGCACGCTTTGTTCCAAGCTCTTCTCACTCCCGGCGTCTCCTTAGAAATGGTTCACACGCCGCGCCTGAAAATTTCCCAGAAAATCCCAATGTACATCCCATTTTCTCCCCGCCCTGGAATTTAACCTCTTCAATGACATAATACGAGCCTAAATTCCTAGATATTATCATCTCGCCCGTCTGTAATGCTCTAATGCAATATTTATTGTCTCCGCTTTGAGGCCCCAGAATCAATATCCTACATTTAAAACGTCCCGGATTCATGAATATTTTCTCGGTGGGAGACAGCCGAAGTGATCCCGAGTATAAATTATTCAAAGGTATGACGACTCCACATTTTCTCCCTCTATTTCACCGTGAACGAGAAGATCGGAATCGCGTAAGACAGGTTTGAAATGACGGTTTAGAGAACGGAGTGGGCATCGGGTAGCCTGCTAAACTCGCCCTCGATGAACCATCTCCACGTTTCCTTCGTCTTCCCCATACTCACAAACTCTTTCTCTCTTTCCCTCGACCTTCACCACCCTCGAATTTTCGATTCATTTCTTAACCATCCACTTCTGTACCACGACTCCTCTTCTGCTACCCTTATAACTCCTCCATTTTTATACGCTTCGGGCACCTCGATCCCACCCTCATCCATTCTTCGTCTCCGCTACCCCTTCTTCCTGTCCCCCATACGTACGATAGGTAGGCACTTAATTCCCGCATAACCACTTCGCCGATCCTTCCGACCAACCATTCCGCCACTCCCCCAACTTTGGGAAATATGCTCAAGAGCGCCGCACCTCGCCGCCGCCCTCCTCTCGTCTTCCCATCATCCCAAAAGAAAACCCATTTCTTCCTCGACCTTTCTCTAGCGTCGAGAGGAATTTTCCTCTCTACGCCATTTTCTTTCTCTCCCAGCAACTTTATTACCCACTCTCAATCTCCTCTCGCCTCCTCTCCCACTCCGTGCGGTCTTAATCCGCTCTCCCCTCCATAATTCCTTCAACACCTCCCCTTATCTCACGTTATACACTCCTCTTCCTCCCAACACCGCCCCACCCACTCCCCCTGGTGAAGCATCTCAAATTTTCTCCTTTTACCCCACACCCAATCCTTATCATGCACCTCTCGTATGCTTCCTCTCGTTCTATATGTATTTCTAATCGCGCTCGTATTAGAATACGCTTTCCCGTTTTTAGCTCAATTTTAACGAGTGAGGCTAATTCGCGAATACGAATGATCATGAAAATCACCATAAAGGTATTCCAAAGTGATTTCAACGAGTGATAATTACAGTGCCATAATGATGATAACATTGCTGAAAAAAAGCCATCATTCCACCCACTCTTTCAGAGCTAGCCTACAAACTCGGTATCCTGTTCTTTTCAGATTATTTAACTACACTTACCTCCCTAATCCAGCACCGTTCCTTCTTCTCCTAACGCAATCTTTCCTTAACTTCCCTTAACACCCCTTTCCCTAACGCAACCTTCATTCCCTACCACCCTTTGAACTAAAACTCCTTCCGCATAACTCCTTCGCTCATCTATTATTCCTCGCTCCATTCCTTCCTCCCTTTATCCTCATACCTAAAATTCTCCTTCTCCCTCTCCTTCTCTCCCTACCCTAAAGTCTACTTCCTCCCTCAACAGTTTTATTTTACTCTTTCACTCATCGTCTCTCAACGAGTAATCTCGGCTATACTCGCACCCCACTTCAAACTGCACCTTTCCCATTGGGGCCTTCCAAAAAAGTAGGGAGGTAAGAGGTAAAAAAAAAGGAGACGACCCGTCGTCGAGATAAGCAAAATTCACGACCAAGTGGTGCTGCATTTAAATGGATACTTGATCCCATTGCACACACTTTACGACAATGATTAGAGCTAACGTTCTCAGCGATTTGCGGTCAACTTTTATACTTTCCAATGTTTACGCCAACTGCTTAGACGATCGATATGGAGAAACCTTTCGGCTAATTTCCGATTTTTACTATTTTTTCAGGTTTAATAAGCAGCATTGATTTGCTTTTTAGAGAGCTTACATGTGTTCTAAAAGTTCTTAAAAGGATTTTAAGTTGTTTACCTAAGGTTTAGAACATGTACGGTAATAGCATAATGTCCCGGAAAAATTTTCTGACAATTTTTTCCACGGGATAACCTCCGTGCTTAAGGTCGTGCATTTTCGTAAAGGGTCAGTTGAAAATCACAGCATTCACTACTGTATCACTCCTTTTTTCTGAAGCAACGGTTAAAAAACGGGTCGTGTGTCGTAGAGGCAATCTGAATTTGTGTTTTTCCATCAGAAGCATAATGATTTAGAGTATCTTTCCCCTCACGTCAGCCATGTAGTCTAATACTTCGTGAGTTGCCAAGAAAGCCTGCAATAACTCGAGATTTATTCTACCCAAACATTTTGGCGCAGGTGAGGTGGTAAATATATTAATATTCACTTTATCCATAGTTTCAAGATTCACATGTCTTTGGAAGTGAATTCAAAATGAACATTTACATTGAGAGATAAATTGTGACGGGAAACTAATACGTGAGGATTGAGCTATTCTCCAGTATCAAAGAAAGTGTTACGATTCAGGAAAAGAAATGTTAGCATTAGTGCCTGTATGAAAAAATGATCGAGATTGATAAAATTACGTTTAACTGAAGTAAAGTGACCACTTTTCCCAAACTCCAACGTTGGATGTTAAATTTAGTTTTTCGAGCCTGCCTGGGTTAAAACAAATATTCACCGTCTCTCATTATAAGTCCTAGCTTACAAAGTAGTAGTGGCTCTTTAGGTGAGATTTGCATATCGCAAAAATTCAGCTTCGGGTAACGAGAATCCTAACGATTAATTTCACAAAATTATCTGTAAAAATAAAAATATAAAGTCTCAATTTCGAATTTTATTTCAAGTTTTATCTAATATAATAGACTTATGCAAACCGTTTATTTTTGTTTTTAAAGTTTTTATTTTAAAAATGACCCCAAAGTACTTTTACATTATAAAAAATACATTTCTCCATTATAAAACACAACACAAAAAACTAATAGGGATTTACAACTTATAATTGTACCGAAAACTGATAAACATGTAAATACTTCCCCAACGTACAAGGGAAGTGCGGGTTTGAAAATCTTCTGCTGAGAGAAGGACCTTTAACTTTTGTGTTATTTGCATACACGTTTTAGTTTATGGCATGTTAATGTGATTATTTATTCATTCATATCATTGTTAATTCAAATGTATTATTACAAATTATTTTTCAAATAAAAGTTTAAATTTTGTTTAATAAGCAAGAATTTTAAAATCCATTCTCTACATTATGAATTTTAAATTAAACTTTTCCTCGTTATCCACAGAATATCTCTCTCCAGTTTATCTTCTCCTTTTATAATTTTAACAGGGATAGTAAAGAAATTAAAGAGGAAGCATTTTCTCTTACTAACTTATTTCATAAAATATATATCCTATGGATTACGCTTTTAAACGACCCGACTTTAATTCCTAAAATATAGCTTCATTTACATGTAAAAAAAAATATGCTAGCAGTTTCCAGAAAATATAATTGAATATATAGATCCAATTTAACTATCGTAAAATACGAAAACGTATATTTTAATATTGCTTAAAAAGGTTGAGTTCTATATTTTCCAGGACCCTATATATTCTCCATTGTGCCAGAGGAAACTGAAAAACTCGCCCACATGGCCCTACTTAACTTTTTGACGACATCCCAACGCGTTACGCAGACATTTGGAGTATATTTGGCGTAAAAAACAATACCCTGTAATTACTGTGAATAAAATTATTTTCTTCGTGCACTCTTGATAATTGTTTATACTTATTAAGGAAGAAAAAATTACTGTAATCTTACGTTATGGTAAAAAAAATGAAATTTGAATTCCAATGGACATGGATAGTTAAATATACTTCACTAAAACCAATACAGAAATAAAATATTCTATAAATTATTTCCGAATTTTATCTATCTTTTGGTGAATAACTGGGAAATTTCTTCAAATACTCCTTTATGCATTAATGAACTGCAATCTTTAAAGTTAAACATTATAATAGATTCGGCCATTTAACGAAAAACTAAATGTTTAGTTAGTAAGTAGTATTATGGACATATTAAGAATCATCGGCCCAACGCTGAGGTAGAACTCAGCGAAGAGAGAAGGGCGTTCTTTATCTATTAAAAAATTGATATTAAAAAAAGCGCATGCAGAGTGGGAAAAATAGTGAGCATAAAAATTTTAGAGAGCGTGTGCTATAAGTATCAATTATTGGGGAACAAGCCCCCTGTCCCAAACCACTTATTCGACGGAAAGATAAGCAACTCAAACCCTGTCTATGGCACTCTGAGCTTCATTCTATAGCTACTGGCTCACGCCAAGGGACTACATTCATCCCTCCCTCTCCAGCCTTCTCTCCTCAAATAGTCATTATTCCTCGTTAAAGCAACGCTTACAATGGCCGGATTGAATTCACCCTTTCACCATCAGCCCTGTGTTCCTTGTGGCCCGAGAGAGAGAGAGAGAGAGCGAGGGAGTCAACCCTCACCAATCAGCCATCGCCGCCCTAGAGACACACAGGGAGGGAACAGATAGGGACGGCAGGGTTGGTATAAGGGGTGATTCTCATGGCGACGTCGTGGCAAGCAGTCTCCGAGGCCTTGTTAAGGGGTGCCATAAATTTAGACCGACGCTGGGCGAAAGGGGAGAGAAGCAGTGAACGGGGGAAGGCACTGGAAGATGAGACTGGGTGAACAAGACCAGGTAAAAGTGGGGCGAAAAGATTGGAAGGAAAGACGAGAATAAGTGGGGAAAAAGCAGTTGACTTACCAAAGTTATAAATTAAAGGACGACTTAGGGGAAAGGGTGGAGCCGAGGGAAATGATACTGATCTGATCGAATTTAATTTCGAAGCCGTCACATTACGAAAGCTTTCCCAGAAAACGATAAATACAAAAGAAATTATTTTTTCCTCCTGACAAAATATCAATTCTCAACTTGGTGAATCAAGTTTTCTACTTTTTAAGCTCGGAAATTCCATTAAGTTAAATGCGTCAAAACTTTGATAAAATATTAATCCAAAGATATTATGTCCTCGTTCAGCGAAATCGTGAACAAAGCCGTGTGTTTTTCGTTCATTGGAAAGCAAAAAAAGGACAGAAATAAAATTTCAAAAAACAAATTTTAATTCCCTTATTAAAGATTGTCAATTATTCTGCATGATACCAATAGGCGATATAACCTACCATACAGCAGTGGAGAAATTACACTGACAAATTAATATGGCATAAGCTAATCGTGCATATTTAATCGCGTTAGAATCACCAATCAGGGATGAGTTTGTAACTGTAATGAAGAAAAGTTTGAGAGATTTCAAGAGCACGTTAAAGTCACTGTAGAATTTTAGGATTTGTACAAGGATAATTTGGGAAGTCGGAAGAACTAAAATATACGTATCTCTTACGAAGTCCAACCACGAAGAAATTAATAACGGGTAGCACCAAAATGATTAACCTCATTCTTTTAAATATTAGGACATGGATTGCCGAAAATTTTTCACAGTCGGGAGATGGAAGATCTCATTCTTAAGCAGGTACGAACTTATGTCTGACATGAAGACAGGAAGAACGTTGCGCTATTGGAGAAAATTTACAGAGGTGAGTTCTTTAATGGAAATTAATATCTGAAAGAGAAATGGGAAAGAATTGATGTCTAGTGGGAAAACAGATTATTTGAAAGATACTTCGAGAGCTCTGAAGCTGCAGCCGCATTAAAAGTGCAACTCAGAGCCAGACGTAGAACTCTTGGCGACAGATCGACCGAAACCGCTTTTTAGTGCAAATAGCAGTAACGGGTAAAAGGGAGACCAGGGTGTAGTAGTTTATGAGCTACTGCGAATAGAAGATTATATAGTACGGTACTGTAGATTGAAATTGATAGCGCCATCTTTGGCCTCGACATGATGGGCCGACACGATAGTGATGACGGCATGCATCAGGGAAGCATCCACAAGATACACTCACGAGATAAAGGAAGTTGAGCAACGATCGCAATTTTATGCCTTTGTTGTGTTCTCGAGATAAATCTTACTTAGAGGAATTTACTGTGCTACACAAATGATATTGAAGATGGAGCTAGCTCAAATGCAGTAAAAGTTACTTCAGGTGTTCTCAGGGAAGTGTCATTTGACCTCTTTTATTCCTACTTTACGTTAACGACATTGAATCCGTAGACGCTAGTAAGATGCGTTTATTTACCGTTGATACAGTGGTTTACCGTGATATCCGTGATCCTGAGGACACAGCAGCTTTTTCAGATGACCTTAATGCTATACAACGCTGGTGCGACACTTGACAATCAGAATTAAATTTCGAAAAGTGCGTAGTCATCAATTTTTGGAAAAAGATTAATTCCCGCCCGAATGCCTACTGCATTGGGAACACCGAAATGGAATGTGCAGACTCAGTAGCATTTAGGGGAGGCGTCATACAGCTAAGGTAATTTGTGCCATTAGGGATGGACAGGAAAGGATGAAAGGTGGAGAGAAACTCTGAGTCGACATTAGCTTACTCTTAACGAAAGGCGCCAAGTGGTCCGCAGCTTAACGTCCCATCCGACGGACTGCGTACTCACTCAAAGTGCCCTCCACGAACGACCTCAAGTAGGATCGAGATGCCATTAAAAACCATAAACACAGTAATCAACCCTAAGGTCGGTTTGGTAGGTGGTGGAGTTCACCCAGTACTAAACCAGACGGCGTGTGAAATTCACACATCAGGGTAGGGGGCCAGTTCCATTCCCTGTGCCAGTTATGGTTTCCCAGGACGATCTGGTACCCGAAAAAACACAGCTTGGGTGGAGCTGCAGGTGCCCAGAGTGACTTGCCCGGGAATCGAAGCCCGATCTCCCGGTCAGTAGTCCAACGCTCTACTCCCTGGACTACCACGACCCACGATCAAGATACCACTGAAAAATATTCGACGCCGCCAGGATTCGAACCCGGACCCTCTGCATAGGAAACCAGTACGATAGCCACCGTACCTTCTCATTACCTTAGCGGTGGATTTCAGGGCAAATAAATAAATAATGAAACATCTCGAGTGAAAATAGCCGGGGCGCTGAGGCCTTTCAGATTGATCACTTATTTACTCTGTGACATTTTAGAAAATAAACAGTCTAAATGTCAATATTACTTAAAATAAACAAAGTGGCTCTGTATGATATTCAAAGTAGCGACGAACAGTATTTGAGGTTACTTACAAGGGAATTAAGTCGTAAGAATAATGCGATACATATGCCGCCATACTGCGGGTCGGAATCATTTAGGTCATCTATTGAGCAAAATTTGAAATGAAATTGCGGCAATAAAGAACCTCTGCAAAATGCTAAAAATGCGAGATCCAAACAAAAAGGTTGAAAATAAAAATAGTGATACACCACGCTGTGAGCAAAGAGAAGCGCGCAATGCGGCAGAGGGAAGAGAGAGAGCATAAACATAAATGAGGGAAGGGAGCGGGAGGAAGCTGAGGCAGGAGATGAAGCAATGGGAACGGACGTGGGGTAGACGTAAAGACTTGGAGAGTGGGAAAGGAACGAATAGAACATCATGAGGTAGTGAAATACCTCAGGGAACAAATTACACCTAGGCCACGTGTAAGGGTACCTGATCGAAATTCTTAGGATGAAACGGGGCATATTCAAATAAAGAAAATTACTAGAGCATAGAACATTTTATTTCTTACTTCTTCCGTACACCTAAAGCATAAATTATTAAGCCTCATTATTTTTGAATATGCAACCTAGAAAAACTCCTAAAAATTAGCAAGCTGGTAGCTCGTAGGTGGCGAAGAAATAACAGTATACGAGTATCGTATTAAGTTTCTTAAAGACGCGTCCCCATTTATTAGAAGAGTACCATTGTTCCAATCCAGAGTCATTGGCCAACGTTCGAGTATGTACCTACGCCATTATATTTGCTACATAACACCATAGAATTTAGCAAAACTGCAAATATGGACCAAAGATACCGTATCAGCAACAACATAAAAATGTTAAGCTTAGTCTTATACAATTTTCCTATCATTTTATTTTTTTAAGTAACAGCCTCGTTAATTTTAATGCAGTTAAAATTGACTTGTAATCGACAAAAATCTTCCGGAAAGAACTCTAGTGTGAATTTGAACATCCTGAGCTAAAAAAAAACTGTTTCGTTTAACTCCACCGACGGCCACACGAGTACAAACACAATCTGAAAATTCACTTCGGCATTTTGTGAAAAAAAAAACTCTGACTGGTGACTCATCTGATTATTGTCCTCATAATAACAGAGACAACGGAGGCTTTTCCTACTATCCCTGAGGCCAACCCTAATCTCATCGTCCATCACAACCCTACCCTGGTATTCCGTTTCTATCCCCCACCTTTACAACTTTCGCGTACTAAAACTGTTAGCATTTATCGTACTTTGCTTTTAAAGGCATACTGCATAGCTTTTCGGTGTAAATAAGAGACTCTGACAGATAACTGCTTTTAATGGATCGTTCATCAAAATTTTATGCGCCAAAGGACTTCATCCGGATAGGATCGTAACGGCGTCGAATTTTTTTATGACGATAAAAATGGTAAAACGCCTCCCATAAATCAAATGACACGTATACAAAATGCAAAATAGACTCTTACATTGAACGCTTACGTTTGCAATATTTGCAATATGTAGCTAAGTTGAGGAATGCCATACGCTGAGGTAGGCGGCAAAGAAAATTGACCTATTGTTTCTCTAACATTTCAATGTTCAAAATTTTCCAGTATTATTTAAATATTTTCTTCCAAAATAAACAAATCAAATAGTCTTATTTTAATTCACGTGTCTCTAAGGATCACAACTAATTATCATATATATATATATATATATGATAATTAGGAATATATATATATATATATATATATATACTAAATATCCTGGTGATTTCGGTATACTTAATCCTGAAAGTAACTTTAACGTTTGACAGGTTAGAGAGAAAACGTTCAATTATTGTAGCAATTCATGGAAAACTACTGCAACAAACACTATGATTTTTTTTTTTAAGTTTTGCGAAATTTTCCAAATCGTACATCGTAAAACGTATACATCAGAAAAAATGCCTTTACATGAAAACCAAACAAATATATATATTTTTAATGTCACCGGTTGCTCAAACCTGTATCTAATTTAGATTTTCCATAAAAAATATTATTTTTAGGATATATATTAAAAGGATTATTTTAGTGATTTAAACACGTAGCGCTACTTTTCTTTAAGTCACTGCATCTAATATGGCTAAAAAATAATTAATAATTGTCAAAATAAAAATTATATCAGTGCTCTAACATTAGTTAATTATAGGAGTCACATTTACAAAATATATTACCTAATTTATAAAGATTACGTTAGTAAAAAAAATTAAGTTTTGGGAAAATAAAATACAACTAAGGTAAGGCATTTTCAAATATAAATACTTTTTTTGTCAAAGATGTTCCCTATTATCCTTCCTTTCAAATTACTTTTTCATCCTTCATTACCCCATTTCCCTCCTTGTTATCTCTTCAATGATAAATGCATCAGGTATCATATTTTGAAAATACGTAACTCAAATTTTCGGCTTCCAAACGACCATCAAATACCTGGGTATTACTTTCCAATAGATTTTTAGCATAGCAGCTTTTACATACCTTCATGTGGCACAGAATTTTCTATTCCTATTTATCTGTTATAATGTTACACCCAACCTTCTTTTGGTCAACCGCTTTATCGCTCACCTGTAAAGAAATAAATACCATTAGGACATATAAAACAACCATAAATATTCCACTAAGTTTAAACAGGAAGATTTTTCTGGTTTATAATGCTGTTTAATATCAATTTGAAGTTTTGGCATATGCGAGATAAATTAAATTACATAATTTATTAAGCATTAAGTATATTTATTAGGTAGAGCATATTTATTAAGTAGAAATTCATGCGACTTCCTTTAATGTTAATGCAATAAATTGTTATTGAGTGACAACATTTAGAAAAACAGACTTCTTTAGAGAAAAATCGTAGGTGCTTTCCTGGATTGGATGTCCGTAAAAATAGTTAGATAGAATAGGGATCAGTGAATGACCAAAGATTAGCAACGCAAGTTTTCAATCAACAGCGCTAAAAAGACAGAAAAATATCAAATAATATTTAAAAGACATTGAAAACAGAGGAATGAGAAAGTTAAAAAAAAGTCTCCATAATTCCGTTCGAAGAATAGCGAACAGTGCTACCAAAAGGGAAGGCGGAGGGATGTCGCCTTAATATAAGCACCTAAGAAAGAGAAATAATGGTGTATGGGTGAAGCTAGTGACCTGCTAAATGGACTAAAAATCAACAAAAGAGCTAATAGAGAGTATTTAAACAGTGTAGAGTAATGGAGTCTAAGAGGGACAAGCTGCTGCAGCAACTTCAAATGAGAGGGAACAAGGCGTTCTCAATTTCACCCATGAGAAGGAAAGTTGAACAGAAATCGATCGAATTGGCAAGACCATGCACATACGAGACAAAATTAAACAAAACTGCAAGAAAAAAACAAAGGCGCGAAATGAGGAAAAGATCAACCATAAAAGAGAGAAATAAATCTGGTCGGTCGCTCTCCACGCGCCCTTTGTCGTATTTTTCAGGGACAAAGTAGGAAAACAAAAAATTAAGCCGGAGAACGTGTTCACAAAACAGTACTTTATAGGCACGGGCGTCTCTTCCGCTCAAGTCTACAGAAGAGATGGAGCAAGCGTCAGAAGGGATTACGGGAGTGCAAATCAGTGATAATTTTCTACACACGACGATTCTTTTCCAACGGCAGGAACGATCTGGTAAAATATGAGACAATTTCAAGTGCTCCTTAAAGTTCACAAAAATCATCGGCCATGGAAAAGATTATATAGAGTGAAACACAATATAATGGGAAGAACGAATATATATATATATATACATATATAACACTTTTGTGAAAGTCTCACGGACGTGGATAATAATATACCATTACATGAAGTTAGCACTAATGGACAAAGGCAAAAACACAGAAACTCACTCGGTATCGAATTCTCGGTTGTCTCAGTCACCTTTTCCAAGGGAAAGAAGGGCAGAAGTTTTCAAACCACCCTTGTATATGTACACACATATATTTGCATAACTTTAAAATAAATATTATATAACATCTTTGGGTCAATATGCGAGCATATACCTATATTATCACTGGCATAGTAATGAGCAACTTAATTTGCATGGAATTATTTTGATTCATCCAGGCAAAGTACCATGGAACTGCAAAGAGTACCGAAAAAACTCATCACCACGACTATTTCGTAACTTCCTCCATCTTCGGGAAAACTGTGGCGATTAGAGCCGTGAGAGTTAATATAGATAGTGCAGAGGATGAAACACCAGACAATATTCGTATCAGTCGTCATGTCAGTCGACATTAACTTAGACGGCATTCGCTAATGAAGGAAAAATAGATCGGTTTAATTATGAAAAAGCTATATGTTCAATAATCTATAGAATGTTTCAGTCTGTTCATAGAAATGACTTAACACGCATAACGAATAAACATATTTACGGGATCAACGGAGATCTCAAGTTTTAATTTCCCTTTTGATTAAGCTAACTCACAAATCTCTGTGAGACATTGCATTTCTCTTTATTCATGTGCTTTATAGAAAGCTCTCACCATATACTATATTTCTTCCCTCGCGTTAATTAAATGATAATACCGTACCATTTTCGTATGTTCAAAAAACTTTTACGAACTAAATATTAGAAATTATATCTGAATTCATATATTCCATCTACGTTTTTTCTAATTCTAATTTGGCATCCATACTTCAAAATCTAGCTTCTAGCTTTTAAGGGACTGTGTGTTATGACGGGTGTTTGGTGTTCATTGGACTGCACCTAGTACATAATGTTTTCATTGCAATTCAAGCTTCAATGGGCAATGGAAGATTGATATGTTAATAACCTAAACAATAAGAATCTGAACGCGAAATCCTATAATATCGTTACACTATATTAACTGCTTAGCTCCTGTATTCTTCATGAGCAGCAATTTCATAGGTTATAGTCTCTGACTACTTAAGATTCGCACGTTCCTGAATATGCATTCTCAATAGAGCTCTCAATATCTTACTAATCAATCACTCATTTACTCAAACGACTGGAATATCTAAGATTCCGTACTTAAACACAAAGAAGCATTTCTTAGGTTATGACCTTTTATTGAAAATAATTAGAGGCAAATAGATTAAATAGCGATCATTAACTGGATCCTTAAGGATAATCCTTGAGTTAACATGGATATATTCTCGTTTTGTTAATTTATAATTGGGTTTTGTATTAGTTCATGAAAATATTTTAAAAGAGAATATATTCAATTAGTGATTAACGGATCTATGATCTCTAGTCACGAAAAGAGTCACAGAATATTATGAGGTAGTGTACTCACACAGGTCAAAAACACCATGACGAATGAATGAAGTTTTATGCATTTTGGAAACGACCTCCGTATAATTAAAATGAACATTATTTAGGTGTAAGAGACGATAGAAAAATTAGGGAGAAATGCCACTGACATTACAAACTATCGTGTTAATGGATAATAAATGAACATTTATTGGGATCGGAAAGTGGATACCAACTACAAGAACATGGGAATAGACCAGCAAGGAAAGGTTAAATGACAGAGCCGTCAGTGATTATGAATGTCCTTCAACTGAATCACAACGACTGGAGAATTAAATCAAAATGTAGGGCGTTATGCTGCAACATAAAACCCAGTGACAGAATGGTGCCAGACCTAAGAGAGGAGAGAAAGAGGAGATAAGAGGGTAAGAGTTAAATGATGGAAAAACGTGGACAAGTTTGAAGATTGAGGCTTGACTGTGAAACGAACGAACAAGGGTTTTTATTGGGGTAAATTGGGACGACGGGCTCTATTCTCAGTTCCAACGCAAGGTTGGGAAAGGTTAAATGAAAGGCAGAGTGGACAGAAACGAATTCGTAGCCGTATCGGTGGTGGAGAAAATCCATCAGTAAGAGAAAACAAAAAATTACGAAGGAATGGGCGGTCAGAGAGTGGCGAAAGAAGGAAAATGTAGAGGGTTTGATAGTGGTAACACTGTAAGTCTCCCTTAGGTGTCCATTGGAGGAGTAAAGAGGTAGGAGCAAAGGGGAAAGTTAGGAACATTTCAGCGTATCAGAGGAGAATTAAAACGTGGTCGATAGTCCCCAGTGTCAAGATAAAAGGAGAAGGTAGAAGGGAACTGAATTAACTTGCCGGGAAGAAAGGAAAGTAGAGTTACGAGAGGATTCGGGAGGGGATGAGGAAAGGGGACAGTGGAGTGGCAGGCAGCACTCCAGGAAGGAAGACGGACATGATAGCTAAAATCGTGAGCAGAGAACGAGGAAGGTGTTGAGATTTGAACGTGTTGGTTTTAAAACTTATCCTTCTCTATTAGATATGATAAAATTGACTTGAAATCAGAATTGTATCAGTAAAGTCGAAGGAAGATGTAATATCAGGTGACTGACTGCACAGGAAAACTAGCAAGACTAATACATTTCAAACAAAATTTGAGGAAGAATGCACTAATACAGAAAAGGTACATAATTTCAAAATATTATCTCTTTAAATTCAAAGCTGAAATATTTACCTAACCTACCTACCTACCTATGCTTACGTAAATGTTTATCATGTGATATTGGCTCATTGGCCGACGAATCACGCCGAATTATTGCGTTATCGATCTCTATCTAATTCAATATTCGTTAAAACCACCACTGGTTATACTTGCATTTTTTTCAGAGAATTCTATAACACATAATATGATAGTTAATTATGAACTCCTACAGCTTATTTGCAGTCTATGTTTATGCATGCCTTAATTTTACCAAATCAACGCTAAACACTATAAAATCCATTGGTAAATGTATTGGGTGAACATTTTGTGTATTACCGACCCACGAACTGAACCATCCACTATTCAAAACTACTATATTTTTTACAATTCCCGTTACTTCTAATTTACTCTTGACTAGGTGTGTCATTACTTCATTGATGAATTGAAAAACATACATGAAACTACAAAAAAACAGCCGAAATATCAAAAGAAACGAACCCACTAGAAAAAATTGCTAGTTCAAATTATCAAAACAGGAACTCCGATTAGAAGATTCTCCTAATTCTCAAGATCTCACAAAGAAAATTATCAACATTTGAAGTTCCATGCGCTTACTTATTGAAGTAAATCATACGTAACACCTTTTGTTTGGATTTAACTCAAGTTTTAGTTTGGCTGACTATAGCGACGAAATAGCACAGCAGCAGAGATCCATTTCAGCAGTAAGAAAGATCCAAACAATGAGCCCACGTATTATTATCTGCCATTAATTCCGATATTTTTTCCTCCTTATCAAATTGATCATTTTAACTTGCTTCATAAAGTACAAATAGATCAATATTGCCCATGGCAATCAGTATTTTACAAGAAAATGGTGCTGAAAGATACTAAGGTGAATTCTATGCCTCGACGTATTTCACAGGCTTCCAAGTAGTAAACTCAAGGCAGCTCACTCATACTCGCATGAGTATGAGTGAGGCATAGTACTGATACGAGTACTCGGTTGGTACTTTAGTTAGGATTTTACATCAAATCAATACGTTACTAGGATTTCGAATGAAAACTTAATAACGCTCGTACTTATTTTTTTTAACATTTTACTTTTTTTTAAGGGAAATCGTACGCGGTGTATTATTAAAACAGTTAAACGTGTTTAAGTCACAAAAAAACTATCTCAGCACTCCTGCTCTCGACTGCCACCAAACTGTCTTTTGTCTACTTTGAGGCTTCGCACTCCTTCAGTCCCTTTGCCTCGAAGAGGGTGACTTCCCTCCGATTTTCTTTTTCTCCAGCATTCTTCCCCGCCTCCTCGTGGTGCTTCTTTCACCACCTACGTACGGCATCTCACTTTTCAGGCTTCGTTGAGCGTCCGATGCCCCCGAGAGGAGGCGTGATGGGAGAGGGGTGGGGTGCGTTTGTGCAAGCAGCGGCTCTTGATCGCAGAGGGAGCCCCAGCAAAAATAAAGAGCACTCGCATTCCCTCGTTTATCGGTGCTACATTTTCACCGACAACAAGGTGCCGATCATGTAAACATGGCAGAAAAAAGTCAAAGTCACGGAGCATGCGCGTAAGTTGACTCTGATTGATTTTAAAGTGACAACGCCCGAAGTTGAAAAAGAAATGATAAATAGAGCACGTGTTTATTAGGAATTTCAGCAGATGCCAAGGTACATTTCGCAATTCCAAAATGCTTCAACTCGATTTTATGGAAGTCATATGATGATGAATATACATATAACCTTGGTAGGATTTTGAAATCTCAGCTGGAGATGTCTCTAGCTACTCTACAAAGAGGTGTGAATATGAAATTCTCCAGTTTTTATTTTAGGCGTAGATACGGGCCATGAATGTAACAGTAGTTGGTAACTAACAGGATGCCTTTTACTTCAGTAAACTAGCAATTGGATTCGGTTCAAATGAATATCAGATGGAGGTGAGTGGTATTGAAATGACAAGCAGTGGTTAGGCAGTCGTTGAGCTTAGGGGAACGGGCACATTTTTCAGTCAGGTTATCGATTCTTACAAGACTACTATTACAGAAAAATCAATAGTACCCATTTCAACCAAGTTCTGCTGATCATACGATAAGGGATCATATAAACTTGAATTAACTCAGAATAACGATAATGTAGTTAAAACAATTCCTCCATAAACTTTGGAAAACTCATCTTCAGACAAAATATTCAGCAGGGGATTAAAAACACGACATAATCACGCACAGGTACGCTAATGATGCAGAAGGTACTCTGAATACCCAAAAAATATAGCCGGAACAAAAATGTGAGCAACGTGCCTAACAATAAACCCCCTAGTTTTTTACTACACAACATCCAAACCAGCCATGTAAAAAGAAAGAAAAGAAAAGAACTACAGGTCGATAAATACCCATTATTGCTTTGCGTGACTCACCCAAGCACTACTGAAGTGGCTTAGGTGCACTAATTAAAAACTTCGTGAAACTTAAGTTTGTTTTATCATAGCGGTAGCACGAAAGTTTACACATGCAGCAGTTTACTCCTTCCCTTTTGTCTGGCTTTTCTCACTCCCCTGGCCACCCCACCTCATCTCGCCTCTCTTTTAGACCACCCCTCTCTCTCTCTCTCTCGCCCACCGGAAACGAATCACTGGCAAAAGACAAACCCTTTGCGTGCGCTTAATTTTTTGAATGAGAAAATGTGAAAACTTTGTCGCGGAAATGTAAAAAAAATGATGCGATAAGCTGTTTAAAAAATGAAAGGAGGAATTCAGTAAAATTGTTAATCCGAGAGTAGGGTATATTCTTCTTCACTATTAGCATTTTTCATGGTCTCGTATTTAAGATTTCGTTATGTTATAATTATTTCCATTTTATATTTCTTTTGTAAATTATATTCCAAGTAATGGCGGCCATGGCAAATTCTGTCAACAATATTTCACTCAATTTTCTCGTAAATTATACTGAATTATTTATTTTTACATATTATTCCAATATTATTAATGATTAAAAACTAATATTAATTAAACAGAATTATTTTATGATATATGGTTTCTCGGATGGAATAAATAGATTCACCTTATAATATGATTTAGTAATTGGTTTCAAATGACAATAAATTGTTCAGAATTACAAAAATTCAGTAAATTTGTTCAAAATGCCTAGGTATTTATTCAATGATTGAAGTAAATAAAATTAAAAGACCCATGGGTGATTTTGAGGAAACATTTATCATGCATTATATTTAAAGCGACATACACAATTGATGCAGAATGATGACGAACTACCTTTTACAATTAAAGGAAATTTCATTACCTCAACTTCTAATGGTCATATTAGATAAAATATCAAGATTTTACAGATATTATCGGTAGATAATTGCAAGTATCGTAATGTTTCCATAAAATATATTTTCGTTGTAATAATCTAGCCTCTTATCACTAAAATATTTTGAAAAAATGTTGTCTTTGTTTGCAAACTTCAGAAAAACAATGATAATTTTAAAAATAATGGAAATTCTTCGCATAATTTTAAATGGTATGGAAACTGAGCTTTCAATGCAAGTGAGAAATACAGTAAAAACTTACATTAGAGGATTTTTAATTAATTCGGGTCTAGACAAAAGTGCCAGAAAGCCAGCGGAATGAGAATGAGTAGATAGGTTTGTTACACAGCGGGGGAGGTTGCGGGACTTGATGGAAGCAGTCCACTAACCAAAGGTTATAGAACAACACTTCGGGAACAAGGCGATCAAAGTTTAGCGTTTTGAAGACAAACAAGGGGTAGGACGGTCTATGGAATAGGTCACAAAAGTGTAACAGACGACAGTCGATTGATAATTAAGCAGGGAGTTCCCTGAAAGGTATCGCTTACTATGCATATCTCCATGGACGCGTTGACATAACTGCTAGGGATTGGATGAATGGAAGGAAGCCGCCTGAAGTAAATGAATAAATTACTATAGGAATAACTTAAAAAACAGGACATCGAAGAAGATATGAGAAGGAGCCTAATTCCGTGAAATAAAAATCTGCTAAATACATGATAATTCGTCACATTGCGAACATATTGAAATAATTAAAGCTAAAAAAATAATATTTCTTTTGGCCGATTTCACTTTCACTCCTTTAAATTAATTATTAATATAATGCAACCATTTCAGAGAGTAAAAATCATTCGCCTTGACCGGGATTCGAACCCGGATCCCTCGATATCCGGCCGAGTGCTTTAACCATTTAAGCTACCGAGACGTCCTCTTACACTCTGAAATTTTGGGGGCTTTAAAGGAACAAGATGTTATGACGAAATACCGTACATACAATGTCACAGGCATCCGTGGTCGTGCGCGACGCGCCACAGTCCACGATGTTAATAAAGCCAATTTCAAACAGGCTGTTCATACCTTAGACAAATTTCAAGAAACTGTAATAGTAACTTTAACGGAGTCACCCGTTATGTGTGCATTATAATGCAACCATTTCAGAGAGTAAAAATCATTCGCCTTGACCGGGATTCGAACCCGGATTCCTCGATATCCGGCCGAGTGCTTTAACCATTTAAGCTACCGAGTTTATTACTCTACCGAGTTTACGACTAATTATTAATAGATAATCGTTTTAGAATATCATTCAATTTCATACAAAATGACCTTTCATTTTTCTATTCACCGCTAAGGAAGTACTTGAGCTACTTTCTTCGTGGTGAACTTTCAACGCTACCTACGATCCCATAACTTATGTATCATACTTAACTACATTTTTAAGGCCTTAATGAAAATATTTAATTCCAATAAATAATGTGGAAAACAATGATCGCGACATTATAATCGGGGGAGATTTGAATGTCCTATCAAATGACTGGAGAATATTTAGTTTTAAAACGGGGGGTAAAGACAAAGAAACCTGCGAATCGCTATTGAATTCTTTTACGTCGAACTCATTGAATCAACTTGTCACTTCACAAACTAGGAGCGATAATGTTCTTGATTTGTTACCAATGAATATTCTCGAAAAATGTTTAACTATAGAAGCTATAAAATGAATTAGTGAACACAGAGCAGTAAATGCTAAGTTTTCGCTTCATGGGGTCTACAATGGCCTTAGTGCATGCTACAGTATTAATTTGCTAGTTTTAAGAACGACAGTAATCGCCGAAATACTGAGGATACGTGGAATCACTTCCTTGAGATCACTCGTTTAGCAGTCATCAAATTCATTCCCAGTAAATTTATAAAAGATAGCACGGAACCTAGATGGTACAACACGGACGTTAGAAAGGAATTACAACGTCAAAAGCTATTTCACGCTAAGACGAAAAATATTAGGAATGATATCTCTGGTGACAAAAAGAATGAGATCACTCATGATTATATCCAGGGCGAATGCAAAGAATAAATTTCGGAAATCATTAAGGGAATACAAAAGGAAAATGTTAGCGGAAAATTTGAAAGAGAATCCAAAAGCATTTTGGTTATACGTCAGAGAAGTTCAGGGAAATAAATCAACTGTCAATTCACTCAAAAATGATACAAACGAAATCTCTTTCGCCTTTATCATTTTTGACCAGGAGTTTGGAAAAGGCTAACTTATTAAATTCCTTCATTCTAAGCGTATTCACTAAAATCTCAAAGAATACCCCCGATAGCTTACTCAATCGTGCCGGTCAACCGACGTCCAAAATTGAAATCGCATGTAATAGAATAGAACGTTTGCTGACAAATTTTAAGCCCAATAAATAAATCCTCCTGGCCCGATGAAATATCCGCTTGTATATTTAAGGATCAAGCTTCGGAACTTGCGCCGTACCTAGAAATAATATTTAAGAAGACGAGGGTAGATCACAAGGTTTACAACGATTGGAAAACGGCTAACGTAACACCAATATTTGAAAACGGAGACGAGGATGAACCGAGGAATTACAGATCTATTTCCCTCACATCCATTTCGTAAGACACCTCGATAATCAGAAGTTATAAATGAAAATGAGCCCGGTGTCCGAAAAGGTAGATCCAACTTAAGCTTTTTGTTCATTACATTCTTATTTCGGGAGAGAAGTTCTCCAGTGGATGCAATTTTTCTAGATTTTAAGAAAACTTTCGACAAAGTATTCCATACTAAACTACTCACAAGGCTATGCGCATATGGCATTGAGAAAAATATCCGGGGTTGGACTACAAGACTTTTTGAAAGGTCGAGTAATAATAGATGGAGTTAGCTCAAATGCAGTAAAGTTACTTCAGGTGTTCCCCAGGGATGTATCCTCGGACCTCTACTATTTCTACTTGACGTTAACGACATTGACTCCGTAGTCACTAGTAAGATAGGTTTATTTGCCGATGGTGCAGTGGCTTACTGTGCTTCAGAGGACACAGCAGCTTTGACAGTTTACCTTAATGCTATACAACGCTGGTGCGACACTTGGCAATTAGAATTAAACTTTAAAAAGTGCGTAGTCATAATTTTTTTGGAAAAAGAGCAATTCCCACCCGAACGCTTACTGCATTGGGAACACCGAAATAGAATTAGTAGAATCAATCAAATACCTAGGCGTTACCCTCACTCACGGTCTCTTCTGGGTGAAACACATACACGGAATATGTGAACAAGCTAACAAAAAATTGGGATTTATTAGAAGAGTAGCTGGTAAATGTGATGAAGGGGTCAAAGAGAAATGTTATCTGTCATTGGTTGGGCCTCATTTAGAATAAAGTATATGGGATCCTCGGATTAATTAACGTATTGGATCGCGTGCAGTACAGAGGAGCTAGCTTAGTAAAACGTTGTGATAAACTTAGTAGCGTATCCAAAATGTTAGAGCAGCTAGGCGGGGAATTACTCACTGAGCGAAGGTTAAATTACAGATTGGAACTCTTGCATATATTGGGAGGAGGTCTCTTTAGTATTGATGTTGAAAATGAATTAATACCCCCATCGTACTATGGTAGGAGAGATCATGCTAGTAAAATTAGAGGGAGTAAGTGTAGGACAGATAGATTTAAGAAGTCATTTTTTCCACGAATGATTGGGGATCATAATAACATTGCTCGACCACGGTAGGGTAATGTTCGGATGGAAGTATTCTGACGTGTGTTCTCCCCCTGCCACACATCTTGGCGGTGGCTTACAGGGTATATATAAATAAATAAATAGATATGATCTCAAAACGGACTGGTTTGAGAAAATACCAATGACAGTTTTTCGCAGTTCATCCAGGGAAGATATGAAGATTCACAAGGTCTGAAGTGCAGCGTTCGTAAGTCGCTCACCAAAATCAATTACTGATTCCATTTATTTCATTCAATATCATCATATTCATTGCGAAATATTGTATCATATTAAAATATTAAACAAACGAGTCGGATAAAGTTTAGTTAGGCCCTCTATCACAAACATTTTATTTTGTTAAAAAATATTTATTGGATTCGCCTAATCATGTTTTATAGATTTACTAACAAATTGTACTACTTTGTTTTAATGACTCTAGTATTTTAGAATACATCTCTTGAGTTTGAACTATAGCATTTTGTTATATATGCCATTGACTGGTAAGTGATTACTTGATTCAAAAAGCGTAAGACATGGCGCACAATTTGTTTTTATTTGATTCTGTTTCCATAGACGAGTTTCGACTAAAAATAAATAAATTTTTCCATACTTAAGTTTCTTTTGAGAAACTTCATTTTTTAATGAATAGGATATCACACCTTCACAATTTTCTTCTGCTCGTATAATTTTGTAACTGTCATTCCACATCAAATTCAATCAGTCTTTTTAGACTTTAGATAAGATTAAAAGACCATGAAACTGATACCCTTAGCGTACGAGAAACAGAAATACTATCATTCTAGATAATGGAAAAGTATTCGGAGGACAAATAAACGAGTGGTTTTCATTGGGAATCACGAATTCAATTCCGTCGCGAAAACGATACCCTCCCAAATGCTGCAACAAACATGGAGGAAGAACAAAGTGCACGGTCATGGAAACAGCAAGGAATACGACCGCGCAACGCCGAGGGCAGTGGCTTGATTTCCAAACAATGTCCTCGTAGAAATTTGATTTTTTAATGGCATCACAGGGAAAACACCGAATCGTGAAAATTAGCTTATGGTGCCGAGACTTTGAGTTGGAGGAAAAACGAAAAATCCCACCCTCTAGCATAAATGGGGGGGAATGTGGGGAGGAGGGGTAGAGAGGGAGAGGGTGGGGGATAGCGGAGGCAATGGGAGGGATGGGGAGAGGGGGGAGACATAAAGGAGGAAGCAAGCATTCATTCCGCTCTCCCGCCAGCCCCCGCCCTCTACGCCACGAGTGGAACGAAATTCCGAGAGAGGGCAGCAGCAGCAGCGGCAAGCGGCGGCTTTTCCAGCAGTGTGCAAGTGGGGGCGGGATGTATATGGGGGAACGAGAAATGGACGAGAAATGGCCTCCCGAGTGCCTTGAATGCGGCCCGAAATGAATTGGCGACAGATGCCGCGGCGAGTCCAGCGTCGCATTTACAACGCAAAACAAACACAAATTGGAGCTCACGGAGCGGTGGTAAAAGAAATCCTTGCCCCCTCGCAGCAGCCCAATACACCCTTAATGCGGGCCAGAAATATAAAAAAGGTGTACTTAAATGTGACACTATAGGCCATTTCATACGTAAACATTTCAGCGGTGGAACTTGGGTAAGACCGTGAAACTGAGCAATGCCAATGTGATCTCGAGATATTTAGCAATTTATGCCCAAAATTACTACTCCCATTGACGTGACGACTCAAAGACACAAGTGGCTTTCCTGAAACATCGCCGCATCACATTAAACATTTTGAAACGGGAACAATAAACTGTACAAATAACAAATATAAACATATTTAACTAGAATAATTATGCCTTTCATCCTGAAAAGGCTTATGGCATGATTTTTTGCTAATTAATCGCTCATTGGCGGGAATTATTCATTTCCATGTTTACGGACGCGATACAAGATAAAGTAAACCACAAAATTTGCAATGTCAACAGGCGGCGGTAAAAACTAACTTAAGAGGCACATAACACGAACTTATACGCACAAACTTCGTCACACAAACCCATAATATAAGCTGATTTTATGAATATTTGACTTATGTCGATTGTAAAAATAAACTGCGTACTAAAACTATTCCTCTGGTCTTTCCGAAGCGCCAGTGAAGAAATGAGGAGTTTTATATCGACGGTACATGATAATATAAAAATACATCGATGAAGGGAAAAGAAGAGGAATTGTGGGACATTCGGGAAGGGGAGTGTACCAAATAGAACACTTCTCCTCGGGTCACGAATAACTCCGGAGAACAATAACTGTGCTCCCCCTTACAAATAAAAACAAAAAAATTATTCGGGCATTCAAACCCTACGGCGACTCCAGAGCTATGACGATAACGATAGCGCGAAGGGAACACAGAACCAAAATACCGACTTTTAACAATGGCGAGGAGGAAAAACGACAGCGGGACGAGACCTGAATGAATGCGAAGAATTTTTTCCCTCGTGGAAAAGATAACTCTCTCATTCTATCCGATTCAAAAACGCGGAGGAAAAAAGCGAATGTTTCCGTGTTTTCATTGTTTCGTTGGTAAAGGGCGATATAAAATTGCGATTTCTGTTGGATTGGACATCTCCTGAGTGACGTCCTGGCATTTTTATGAGAAGCATATTCCGCCAACATTGCGCAAAGGTGGGAAAAAAACCGTCCAGTTCACTTCAAAGACTTGATCGTTACGATAACGAATAAACTTGTTTGTTTACACGAACAAAAGGCAGAAAATTATCCCACCTAGCATTTTTAAGTAATAGTACATGCATGTTTGACGACATATTGAAACCTAATAAATTAATGATTTTATTGAAGATATCGCGAGAATTCCGGAGTTAAGTGAATGCTGTGGAGATAGTGATTTCATATAACATAGCATGAACTGCATTTAATCGGTTGAAATCATACGTTTTAATCGGTCTATTGGGAAAACATGAACCTTGTTCGATTGAGATCGTTTCAATCTATCACCTGGAAATGATCAGATCTAATGCATACTGGGGGTTTATTGCCATAAATGTATATCTATGTAGAATATCGATCTAAATCGGAAACTCTTCGTCTTATTGGTGGCGAAAATAACGTTTTTTATATCACAAGGAAAATTTCATTGTACAAACAGAAAATGACGAAGGTTAAAAGTGGTATAATTTTAGATTTTTAAGATCTCTACAGTCTTAGCATCGACATTTATATTAAACGAGTAATTAAAATCCTATAAAATCCGGAATTTTTATCATCATAATCGGATGAATACTAATCGTCCGATAACCCGCAAAAAAACACTAACTAAACCGGCGGTTGGAGTGAAAGCTGTGGTTGGAGTTCACCTAATAGGAAACTCAACAGCAAGTCACTTTCACACATCAGGTTTTGAAGAGGTAGATCCTTCCCCTGTGCCGCGTATTGTTTCTCATGAAGATCTGACACCCATTGTAATCATGTAACTTGGAAAGCCCGCTGGGACTTGAAGGTGCTCAGAGGTGTCACTTGAAAACCAAGCCGAGTCCATCGTTCAACTGCTCTACCCATGCTAATCCTAACCATAAAACAATTATTCGACTTCAATTTAACAATTACTAGTTTCCTTATGACCCATGCCTCACGTCCCAATTTCGGATGCCGTAGAAAGACGCAGGTGAATCCCGGCAGTACATTTATTTATCCTATGGAAATCGTCATCTATTACATTTGGTCTGCTTCCGATGGTTAATAGCACTAACAAGTAGAATTCGTAGGTACTACCCAACTAAAAAAATTACCAGCACTAGTATATTTAATATCACCCATCTAAAGATGGCAGAAACATTAACCAGATTAAGTAAAATGAATTGTAAGCGGCTATACCAGAACGACTCCGGCGAAGAGAGTGATTATTTTATTAACGTTATTGACAAAACGTCACTTTTATTAAGTAACTTGTGCAATCTCAAAATTAGGTTTGGAAAACAAATAGGGCAGATTGGTTTTGATTGATTTTGCCGAAAAATTTACTCTTCTGGTGCATATTCTTTCAAAATTAGGAATGTAGGGAGCAGTAAGGTTGTGGTTTTAATTCAATGCTGAACGGAGAGGTTGTTTGCATTTTTGTGAGACATTTTTCGAGGCGTTCTGTAAAGTTTATGGGAGAATATTCCTGAATAAATATTTTGTTCATATTAATGTGAAAAGATTTAGTTTATCTACCTAAAGCACCGACTTCTCTTCTTTATTTGTTCCTCAGTACCTTCAATTGCCTTCTCCAAAGATTTAAGAATAATATTATTCAATATTTTTCTTAGCATGGTTTAAAGTAAAATTCTGCTTTCTTTGAGACAAAGCAATCCAATCACATGAACATAAATATACCAATTTTTTGGTGGATCCCATTTAGTCTTGTCCATGATATAAGCCATAATAACACGTGTTTTAGATGTAACACGGCTGAAATTTTTACAAGCGATATTAATACAAAACTATTAATCTATTTACCAAACATTTTTAGCGTAGCTTATAACTACCATCCATCAAATATTTTTCATAATTTACAGTGGCTCTGTAGAATTCAATTTGAAGCAGCTACACACGGATATTTTCAACAAAAGTAATATATTTGTGTACAGATATTTAAATCTTGAACATTTAGACATGAGTTGATGTTAATTGTTCATTTTGTCTTGGTTTATCATCTGTATCGTCAGCCACACATTATTGTATTAAAAAAGTTCTTATGACTACAGATTAAAACATAATAGCTGATCTATTCAAGTATGTACTCGTATATTTAAGTGGTTGCATGGAAAGAAGATGAAATATGTAAAACCGAATGAATGAACGGATGAAGAGAGGGATGGATAAAATTACCAGGATAATGTGGTTGATCGATTAGAATCAATGAAATTTTATTGATCTCATAGAGAAGTGGACTACAAGAGTACGCGTAGATCTTACTAAAACCATCTGCCTTAATTGAGGAAGTCATTTCGTACACCCAAGGTTATTTCCAGAAAATATTAACTCTTCGAACAACTACGACGAAATAAAATTTCAAGCCTACACCATACAGTGGCAAAAAAGTAAAGAATGACTAGTCAAAGTTCATAAACTCGTTTCTTTGGTCAGTTATTGGCACTCGATTCACATTTCTGTGCTTCTGAAATGTTGAACTAAATTGTAATGCCTATAAGAACGAGGATATACCTACTATAAACTGCTATACTGATAAAACAAACGAAGTGTATCCCTTCCACTACCATAAGTTGGAAAAAACTACAATTTTTCTACATCAGTAAGACGACGTTTAAACAAGAAATAATAAACTTCGCCACCAGCATTGGTTCATCACTACAGATCGGTTTTAACACAATATCCCGACATTTTGTATGCGCACGATATCGATTTTTTAGGTGAATTGAAAAAAAAGAATATCAAGAAAAGATACTCGTTCACGAAAAATAAGGACGGATGCATTCGTTTTTCATTACATTTAAAATTGCAAGGAGCTAAAACAATTGTTTCGACTTTACAGAAAGATAAAGCCGAGGCTACCTAGTCATTATTTCCGTCATATTCGTGAGTTCGTTTCCACCTCCATCCAAACAAAATGATATTCTTCTTCATGTTTTTCCCTCTTTGGCTTATTATGAATTTCCTTCTTTGATACAAATGATTCAGAATTCAGATACAGTCTACGTAAAACCCTCTCCAGAAACCTTCGTTTAACCTTATGGGTTAGTTCTAGGGTTTATTCGGCATTTAACGAATTGGGAGACCCACCGCCTTTGCAATATACGTTTCGTAAATTAACACCTTGTGAACAATGGTTAGTATGAAATATCATAGCTACCATTTCGCATAACGAGCAGGGAGGCAAAGCATTATTCTGAGAAAGCAGGGGCCATTAATTGGATGCCCACTCGATACTGATTTCATTGCGATAACGAACCGTCATTATTTCCTAAACTGGAAAATGAAGCAAAATGTTATTCCATTATATACCTTCTCGGTTTAAAATGACGACGACGCCAAATTAAAAATTAGCTCTAAAATATATAACTGTGTATTCGATACGGCACAATTATTTGAATAATGGTATTCGACAGCCTACTCTTGTTCAATAGACTTTATTCCGTGGTATGCACCCTATATGGTTTATAGTCACTTATACTGAACTTTACAGAACTTTTGAAGTGCAATTCTTTTTCTATTAGAAACGGTACAATACTGATATATCTATCCGCAATCAAACCATAATCAGATTGATACAATAAATAACATCGATAGGAAGCGAAAGATGTTCAACAAACAGGAAGTAAGTATTTAGGGAACTTCTCTTTTAATTTTGTGGGGCACTTGAACGTGAGGTGCCTTTTTTGGAAGTGTATAAATTAGCCTGCACGTGATCATTTCGTTAAGTACCAAGTGAGATTTTAATAAATTTCAGCCAAAACCCATCATATCATCTCAACAACCATCCGATTTCCCAAAGAACAAAGAGGAGAGAGAGAGAGAGAGCTTGTTTAGAAACAACTATTGCGGGAAATGACTCGTGGATACAATGGATTATGAAGATCGGGGAGGATATGAGCGCATTTTCTTCGGTGTATTTCCTCTTGCATTAGTGGAAGGACTCTTGGGAGTAAGCTCGTAGGACTGATTTTTGTGGAGAAATGTCTGTGCATATACAGATTAGCAAAAAATCGTAAATCATTGTTTCCCAAAAAATGAATCCGATTGCATATATACAGATTTGAAAACACCCGTCTCAAGAGCGTGGATTGTCGGATCTTGATTAATTCTTTCACTTCCTTTCTATTAAAATATGTACGAAGAAGATGAGTGATTTATAAACGAAAACAATATGCTTTGGCATTGTTATACACAGAATGCCGCCTTAATGCTGATAACAAAATGTCAGTGGGGATAAAAGAAGTTTGAATTTAGATTAGCCGAAACAACTTTCCTCGACTATAATGTATTCTGCTGGTCTAACCAAGCTACAATCGTTTTAAAAAGTAGTTATTTACGGTCGAAATATTGAAAAAATATAATATCAAATTGTCATAATCCAAATTAAAATTAAACATTTCGGATTTTGGCCGGATTTTACTTTTTATTTCGGGCCTCTGTGAGCTGAGCTCTCCCATACCAACCGGCAGTACATAATAGCATACATTTTACCATCAAAATTCAGAAGAGCTAAGGCTTTGGATGACGCCCCGCCCGCACGTTCCATGGCACCGTGCCACCGAAGGGTCGTGTCCACTGAGACTTCTCCACGTACGAAGCCGAAATCGATCAAATCTCATGTGTTGTGCCATCCTACAACGGGGTTGCTTTATCAAAAAAAATGCAGAAGAGGCATGCCCTGGGACGAAAATTTGGGAATGAATCTGGTAAATTCAGCGTGAAAAAAAGAGCGGAGAATGTAGGGATTGGACACGAAAGAAAAACACCTGCCACGTAGTGTGCGTAAGGGAGAGAATGAAGCCGTACGCACGAAGATACAGCGTGCCTTCCCGGCCCTCCGGTCAGCCACTCGGTACAAAATCACGGCGCCACCCCGTCCCTCCCTGCCCGCCCCAACAGCACCACCGGCTCCCCAAAACTCCCCAACCCCCTCTCTAACCTCCATCTTCTCTTGTCATTCTCCCTCTCCACCGTTAAACTATAACCCCCAAGCACGCATAGCACAAGACTCACGCACTCTTTTCGCTCGAATTCACTTTTAGAAATGAAGCGTAACCCTTTCCCTCTCAATCCCCGGCAACTCTGGCACTCTTGGACGGCACCACCTTTCCTCCTCACCCCACCCGCCGTCCAAACTCCACCTAAGTCTCCCATTCTCTCAACCCTTCCCTAAGTCCCAACCTCCCCCCTCGCTTACCCTACTCAGCCGACAACCCCTAAAAAAAACCCCCCCGCACGATCCCTCCCTCGACCCCGCTGCCTCTGGAAGAGGGGAACATGGACACGCGGGCGCACGAGACACGCAGGACGAGCCCGCAAACGCCCCTTTGTTTCCCACACCCTTCGTGCCGAAGGATCGCCCAAGCTTCAAACTCCCCCACCCCCAAAAATCCACTCAACCTGCACCTCCTCCTCCCTTCTTATCTCTCCCTCGACAACCTCACCCCTCCCCATCGCGTTCTTGCCCTCCACCACCCGCCCTTTCCTCCTCTCCTTCGCTCGCCCTTCCCCCAATCCAACTACTTCCCTCTCCCACCCTCGTCGCGCAGCACATCACGCGAAGGTCTTCCAGAAGGTGAATCAAGGGAGATTGAGGACCTCCCCCCTCCGTCCCTCGCCTCCTCTCGCCCACTCCCGCATGGCTAGCGGTGAGGGGTAGCCAACCGCGCTACGTTCCCCGACATTTTCATTCCTTTCTCTGAGAGCAAGGGGTGAAGAATCACGGCCACTAACTTTTGCGCGATTAATAACTAACACCTGCTATAATACAACACTATCTCATCCACGACGTAACCCTTACTTTTCACGCCCAAAGAAAATTGCCCCGAAAAAGAACTGGGGAAATCTAATGATAATTTTCTCCTTCGCAATAATCCGGGAGCTTAGCTTGGGGTTGCGTGCAGTCAACGTTTGGAAATATTATTTTCAAGTCTCTAGTTCAAGTGATTAAAAATTCCATTATAGTGCGATCAATTATTCTTTGCCGTTTTGATTTTTTTTTCGAGCCCATAAACAACAATAACGATTTTCTCAGGAAAATTATACCGGCTTCCACAAATCCTCGATCCTTCTTTCACCACCTCTTCTCCCAAATTGAAAAACAAACTTGAGGGTTGCCGAAAAAAAAAGTAGAGCGCATACGGGGCTCGGATGACAATTGAAACGAAATTGAACGCCGGCAGATTTTTCACGAGGTGCTTGCTTAATCCGTTCGATGCTTTTTTTTTGGTGCACAGATAAAAGCCGATATGCAGTGATTGCGTCATCGTTGCGTCTTAATTAAGAATAGATAATGGAATAACTCCCCGGAAAAATATTTTCACGCACACACTAATCAAACGGGCGACGCAGATCCGAGAGAGCGCCTATCCATTTGGCAGGGGAGATCCCCTTTTTCATTTACCAGCTCCAACAATGCAGAAGAACAACATCATTATCCTGGCAACGAATGTGTGCGATGACGAGGTCTACAGCGCTCCCAATTGAGACGAGAGAGTGAGTGAGACGCGGAGAGAGGGAGGGAGTAATAAAGAAAGCTCCTCGTGCGCCATAAAAAAATCGAAAAAATTTCCGTTATACGAACGAATCTACTCGGATCCGCGGAAATCAATGTGTTCTACAGAACGAGATAACTTCCCACACTCCGTCCCCTCCACCTTCCCTGCAACCATTCCTCCCTCAGCCGCTGTTTTCTTTCACTCTCTTTTTCTTTCTCTCTCTCTCTCTCTCTCCCTCCCTCCGTCTTCACCCCCCTGGCTCCTCATGCTCCCTCTAACGCCTTTTACTTTACTTTTTGTCTTCCATCGATCGGTGACACGTCCGTTTCGACATTAGGCGAAGCAAGCAGCAGCGTACACCCGCAAACTTTTTGGAGGAGGTAGTCGGGAAGCTCCGAAAAAACAGAACGGAAGGGAACGGAAGCGCGCACGAGGCAAAAACAAAAGAAAGGAAGAAAAAAAAAAGGTTACCCCACTGAAGGTGTGGGATATGGAGCCGTTGTTGCATGCTAAAACACCACAGTTCACGATTTATACCTCTCCTACGTCCTTCCCCTGAAAACAGGCCCCAAGCGGCCCCCCTTCGTCCATCTCCCCCCGGATCCCACGCCCACCCTCCATTGACCTCTGCTCTGTCGTTGACTACCTAGCACTCACGCCGCAACGGTGGCAGCCACGAGTTAACGAAGTCACCATGCTTAAAACTGCGACACCGGTCCTGCTATTCTTTATTCATCCTCAATTTTGTCCTCCAAAAATCAATAAATCCTTTCGAGTTATGACGCGATTAGGTTGATATGTGCATTAGTCGCCACACTACCACCTTCAAAATGATTAAACAAAACAGAATACTGAAACGAAAATGATTCTACTATTAAATCCAGACCGCTTTTATTTGAGTTAAAAGCCGGCATGGCATCGTTGCGGACATTCTTGAAATTTTATATCTCCGCTAGTACAATGTCAAGTAATATGTTTCAACTTCACTTGGAAAATTGTTTTGAATATCCAGTTCATCTAATGACTAAGGCTTAAACCCGGTCCGCTGCACGATAACTATCTAACACGTCCGGGAATACTCCCCGAACCCTTCCGTCGATCACAATGGACTAACAGCCCATAAGACGGATATCCTGGGCACATTAAACATAATTACGATTACGACAGTGGATTTCCGATTCCCTTATTTGCCCTAGCAGTCTCCACCGACGAGTCTGCTATGTAGATAGACGTCTATTGTCTAGGTGAAGGAAAATTCGATGTGTGGCTCAATCATTTTTTCAGCCGGGCGACCTCCGCTACCATCACACATGCACTAAAAAAAGGGAAGATTGCCGAAGATGGAAAGCGAAGGGGATGAGGGGATTCGTGGAGGGAAGATTGAAGTTAGTAATAGGGCATTAAGGAGGGGTTGGAGGGGATATAAGGTTGGATTCGAATACACTCCTCCGCACCACATCCCCCCGCCCAAAGTTAATGCCCCATCTTCGCCTAACAATCCCCTCCCGCCATATCCCTGGCTCCTTTTATTCCTTCCTACGGCTCTCCTTCCTCCCAACTCACTCCCGTAACCCACCGACGTCTATTACCGCCTCTCCTCCCCAACCTTCCCAAACCCTTCCTTGCACACACTCACAAAACTCCCGCCCTCCCGATCCTTTTGTGTTCTTCGGACTCCACCCACGATAAAAGCAATCTCTCCCTCCCCATCCACTTCCTTCAGGACACCTTGACGCCCTCCCAACCCTCCCCCCTCCGTCTCTCCGAACTGGTCTTACCCCATTCCACTTTCCTTTTACCCCATGCCATATCCAAGGGCTTATTTCCCTACCCCATCCACGTTTCCACCTCTCCTACCAAACATTTCAGCCCAACCCTCGCCACCCACATTACCTACCCCATACTTCCTCTCTCTTTCCTCATTCCACGGCAATTTATATCTCTTTTCTCTCTCCGTATCGCTCTTCCTCCTCATTTACTGCTTCGAATCCGTCAATACTTTCTTCCCTCGATCAACTCTACTTCTTTTACCTTTTTCCCTTCAATCCACTGAATCTTGTCTCTTGCCAATTATCTAGTCCCTTAAGCATTAATACCCAAAGCATGGGATATATGCTTGCAATTAAGATGGATCTACTGGAGTTATCAATGGCTTCTTAGGTGCAAGTCTGACTTACCTCTGACAGTATATCCTCCCTTATCTCTTTAATATTTGGCACATGCTTTACAGATCGTTCGCAACATATATTCCGAAAATATTCGATTTTCCCATATATCAGACGCCCATATTTTCCTAACTTCCTCGTCAAAGAGCGTTGTATCACCTTATTTATATGCATATCCACTTATTTTGAAATACGATCCTAAAATTGAGGTATCACTGCAAAAATAACCAGAAGGATGGTGGCTGTTATTTGTACAGTAAAATAAAAGAAACAACTTAAATTCTGCAGGTTTGTATAAACGAAAATTTAGCAAATATATTTCCGCTCTGTTTCAGTTAGTATCAGTACAAATGTGAATCATCCTGTTAAAACAAAAAAGTGCTATAATTTCGTTTAAATTTTTCGACCAATGTAATTTAAAATGCAGTAAATAATCCAGTAATTAGATAACCTATATAGAATTCGAGTGCCCAATTCTGTCGGTTGGGGTTTCATTTCCTATTGCAGCAAATCTACATATATTTCCATGTGGAAAATTATGGAAAGGCGTTTACTTCCAGGAATCACATGTTCAGTTCGGATTATTATTACGCTTCTTGAAAACTATACGCTTTACACTGTTTAGCTTTCGAGTGTGTCATTTTATCAACAAAACTGTCTTCAGTAGCTTTAACTCTACTGGAATTTGAACATGCTTTTACAAATGATAAATACTCCTGCTTTAGTCCTGAACCATTATATATATATATATATATATATATATATATATATATATATATATAATGTAAATTCACTAACTAGTCGACACAAACACAGAAACTAAAACACATAAAAGAGGGACTCACTGGTTCTCGAATTTTCGGTGGTGCAACCACCTTTCTCAAGAGGAATTAGGAACAGACATATATATAAATATATATTTTTATATAAACCGTTATATATATATATATATATAGCGGTTCTCTCTCTCTCTCTCTCTCTATATATATATATATATATATATATATATATATATATATATATAGTCACTTTCTTGGAAACCCACGAACGTGTACAATAATGTAAATTCACTAATAGTCATAACAAACAAAGAAACCAAAACACACAAAAGAGAGACTCACTGGTTCTCGAATTTTCGGTGGTGCAACCACCTTTCTCAGGAGGAATTAGGAACAGACATATATATAAAGATATATTTTTATATAAACCGTTATATATATATATATATATATATATATATATATATATATATATATATATATATATATATATATATATATATATATATATAGCGGTTATATATATATATATATATATATAGTCACTTTCTTGGAAACCCACGAACGTGTACAATAATGTAAATTCACTAATAGTCATAACAAACAAAGAAACCAAAACACACAAAAGAGAGACTCACTGGTTCTCGAATTTTCGGTGGTGCAACCACCTTTCTCAGGAGGAATTAGGAACAGACATATATATAAAGATATATTTTTATATAAACCGTTATATATATATATATATATAGCGGTTCTATATATATATATAGTCACTTTCTTGGAAACCCACGAACGTGTACAATAATGTAAATTCACTAATAGTCATAACAAACAAAGAAACCAAAACACACAAAAGAGAGACTCACTGGTTCTCGAATTTTCGGTGGTGCAACCACCTTTCTCAGGAGGAATTAGGAACAGACATATATATATAAAGATATATTTTTATATAAACCGTTATATATATATATATAGCGGTTCTATATATATATATATATATATATATATAGTCACTTTCTTGGAAACCCACGAACGTGTACAATAATGTAAATTCACTAATAGTCATAACAAACACAGAAACCAAAACACACAAAAAAGAGACTCACTGGTTCTCGAATTTTCGGTGGTCCAACCACCTTTCTCAAGAGGAATTAGGAACAGGACTCAACAGGAGTTCTGTTCCTAATTCCTCTTGAGAAAGGTGGTTGGACCACCGAAAATTCGAGAACCAGTGAGTCTCTCTTTTGTGTGTTTTGGTTTCTGTGTTTGTTATGACTATTAGTGAATTTACATTATATATATGTATATATATAAACCGCTTTTAAACCGCAAGTATTCCAACTAACCAACTCTACAACCCAAAGGTGCATCATTATGTTTTGATATTTTACCAGTAAATTTCTGGAGAAATTGGAAATATATCTAGGTCAATCAAAAGGACAATGTTGGTGAAAAAATTCGACGGTCCTAAAATCCTGACATGCAGCCATTGAAGCATTTAATAGTGCATACATCTATCATCTCAATTCCTTAGCCCCATCAATCACCACAACTGTTGTAAATTGTTTTAACTTACTTGTTTTAAATTAAATTTCCGTGTGTAGTTCAGTTAAAAGGCAGGGAGCATGTGGATAATACTTTAATCACAGTTGCACTCAGTGACGTAGGAGAGAATGCACACATGAAAGATTTAGAACGGTGGACGCTATGCAACGTGTCGCGAAAACAAATACGAGAGGTAAATGGGGAATTGGCACAGTATATCGTTTGATGAGTCATAAATTCGACGTCAGCCCCAGTTAGTCGCCATGCCAATTTCATATTTACGCCCCGAGCCAATCTCTCTCCTTTGGTTCTTTCGCTTAAGCGAGGGCCTTTGCACTTCATAGCTACCTCCCCTCCCTCAATAATGACTGCCCGAACTAACAGTCCACTCATCCAGACCATAAGAGGAGAGGCATGATTGCACTATTACTAGCTCATGGAGATAGAGAGAGGGAGAAATTAGGCACAGGTAATACAGTTACTCGCTTGTACCATGTTTTTCTCAATATTCAAACGAAGGTGCAGTTCAATTCAAACAAATTCGACGTTAAAAAAGGAAGACTCCACCTGGGTTACTGAAATTATTAACTGTCAATTCAAGGAAGAAGGCAAATTTAGAGAGGTAAATTTTAATTATACCGAACTTCATTTATTAAAAAAATAGTTTTGCACCTGAAACACTTACATAGGAGTATGAATGGAAACACAGACTAACCACAGATATATTTAACATATTAGCTTCGCCTAACAAGACTCAACCTAACATCTTACATTACCATGAATTCTTCAATTCGGAATACTTTCTACCTCTCCTCATTTCGTCAAACGTGAAATAACATTTATATGAAATACTCTTAAATGATACAATAATGACAATTTCTCGTTTAATTTAATTTTTACTATTGGTCGTTATTACATCAGAGCTTTATTGAATCGGCGCCCATGTCACCGATAATATTAGATCATTATATTTCCTAGCGACATCCAAGTGATGTGGTTTTATATTGCAAGTATTTGACATATTTAACATTCACTATGTGAATGACGAACATATTGCATATTTCTGGAGAAACATACTACATTTCAAATACAACCAAATATTTGATTAATCACGTCGAAATATCCCTATAATATTTAGAGAAATATTATTATTAATTCGTTTCCAAGGTAACTATATAACACACAGCCTCAAACAGCCCACACCTGAATGAATTTCTTAATAATAAAGGGTTTGAAAATAAATTATTTCATCGCATTATTTCTTATGTATTACGTGTATATTCCTTTGGGTCGGGGAATGTGGTTTCAATAACACTGAGGAATGAACGAATTGGGAGATTGTTCAATATTATTTTTGAAAAGTGCAGAGGAGTTATTTAATACCTTACCTCTCGCACGCAGGAAAAAGAAACAATTAAATAGTAAGTCTCTCAAAAAACCATCATCCCTTTTTTGAACTCACTGAAGGCAGTCATCTATGGAACAACATTAGAAGAATAAAAAAGAAAGAATTCACGGAACAAGGTTAGAAGCTGTAAGAAAGTCTCCTTCACACCCAAGTGCTTTACACTGTCTGATGCCAACTATCTCACCGATCCGTCTTGATAAACAAACAAGGCTAAACGACTCCCACGAATATTTCCACCGTACCTACATTACTCTCGGCTTCCTAAGTTTACCCTTTTCCTTCACAAACTGGTTTTCATGCATATTATCTTGTAGCAGTCAAATACAGGCTTGAAATAGCATAAAGAAATAACATTATAAATAACAAGTGGTATATTTATGTTCATTATCATTGATGGAAAGTTTTAATCCAAAAAATTTGATATTCCCTGGGGTTCTTAAAAACACTACAGCGTATTACAATGTGGATAATGCAATATATTACAGTACTGAACATTGATGAAGTTATCTCGGGTGTTTCACAGGGTCAGATGTGCCGGGGGAAGCACCATATCTTACATCAGTATTGAACATTCTTCGATCTTTTAGGTAAATATTCAAGCTGAAATTAATTTAGAAGAAGAGAAGCAATCCTATAATTATGTAAACCCATAGATGATATCATAGAGTCATGTGATATTTTTAATGCAATGCTCATAAATCTATTTTATTTCACTTCAGATCGTCAAATTCAATCCGAAAGTTTTTCATATTTTACCGTGGATTAAACATAGGTAAGTATCCACCTAGTTTTACAGCAAAAAACTAACCAATTAATACAATTTTTGAAAGTTTAACTTCATGAAACCAAGGAAAACCCGATCGATTGAAATGAACAATGAAAAAGAGTTCATTGAGTATAAATCAAACGTAAGTCCGTAGGATATTCTCAAAAATTCTAGATTTCCTAGACAGCAAATGGCAAATTTTTATTATCATTTGTATTTATTCTTCTACGTTTGTCTAGGCATAAACCTCACTCAGATCCCTAAACAAAAAAAATATGAAACTACTTCATTTAATTTCAGTTTAGTCACAAAGATGAGGGAATATACCCATTTTCCAATACCACCGTTGAACATTTCAACTTCAAATAATGTAGGAAATCTAAACAATGTATATTTTTATAAGGGTACCAAGAAACTAAATTTTAGCTGTTCCTCCAAAACCCATTACAACATGAGCTTGCGGAATATCTTAAGGAGAACTATGTAAGTAATACGTAATATGAAGGAGAACGTATACATATGCACATGCATTAGGAGTTGTAAGTTGATATGGAGTAGAATGCGAGGAAGAATTTGAGGGTTGATAATTGGACGAACCGGCCTCCGGCGAGGATAATGACTGAACTGATTCGAACATATTGAAATAGAGAGCGAAGCATAAGAGAAAATGGATGAAATAGTGCAAGGGCAGAATGGCCAGAATAAAGTGGAAGGTTTTTCGGGACAAGAAGTATTCAATGAAAATAAATAACAGTGGAGGTTAGGAGTAGCAGGTACAACAACAACTTAAGAGATTTCACTATAGAGTTACGGCAGTAGTAAAGTCTTTAAGGAATTAACTCTCTTCTCAAATGATCGTAACCCATTTTGCTACCCTGCATTTCCTCCAATAGCCAGGCTCCCTCCTTTAACACTCACTTTGCCCCCCATCTCCCCATCATCTCCTTCCGATCCTTCCCCCACTCTTTCTCCCTCACTCTTTCCCACTTTCTTGCTCACCTTCGTACTAATCTCGACCCCACATTCCTCCTCTTTGCTTCCACGCTTCGCTTCTTAAGGCTATTCCCCTCCGAGGCTCCTTGACGTAATACCGCTACCCCAAACTCTTTTGTTTCAGTTCTAAAACTGCTTCTTCGTCATTCCGTTTATATGAGACTCTTTATCGAGTACTTCCACCGCTTTGACCTATAGCGTTCTTCGATTTCACTTTCCTTTCACAATCGTTTTCCAATTTTATCATCAAAGGGCTTCTCCCATACCCTTGAATCTTGATTTTTTTTATCGGTTTCCGCTTCTATTCACTCGCTCCCTCCCTTTCTTCATTGTCGACGTAATTCTGCTGACACACGTCCGTTTTCTCGAATTCTTTAGTTTTAAATCACCCCAGTCGCAAAGCGATTTCGTTTCTGAAGTTCACAAGGGAGGTGATCCATTGGAAATGAGGGATTTTGTTCATTTTATTGCATCAAATCCCAAGCTGATTTTGGACTATTATGCCCTCAAGTCTACTATTTGAGAAGGAGAAAGGAGATGTTTTTATGAGGCTAGAGGGTCTTCTATTATAAAGTAAATAAACACAATATATTATGATGAATTGTGTCACACATCGTCACGCAATACCTGAACCGTGAAAGCGTGACATTAAAAACATGAGTGACTGCGATTTAACGTTACTTATTATAGTTTACTATAGTCAAATTTCAAGAAACTGTAACAGTAACTTTAACGGAGTCACCCGCTATGTGTGCATTATAATGCAACCATTTCAGAGAGTAAAAATCATTCGCCTTGACCGGGATTCGAACCCGGATCCCTCGATATCCGGCCGAGTGCTTTAACCAATTAAGCTACCGAGACGTCCTCTTACACTCTGAAATTTTGGGGGCTTTAAAGGAACAAGATGTCCTGTGACATTTTATGCACGGTATTTCGTCATAACATCTTGTTCCTTTAAAGCCCCCAAAATTTCAGAGTGTAAGAGGACGTCTTGGTAGCTTAATTGGTTAAAGCACTCGGCCGGATATCGAGGGATATGGGTTCGAATCCCGGTCAAGGCGAATGATTTTTACTCTCTGAAATGGTTGCATTATTATACTATAGTTCCAAAATAGAAAGTACCTTTGCTGCTAACCTTAGCAACGCGTAAATTTGTTAGGCAGCCGTTTTGTTTCTTTTTTAGACTTCAGTTTAGTTCTTGGAGGGACAATTTTGTTTTGAGTTTAAAAATATGATATTTATGAATCATAGCCAAGTGAAAGCCTACAAAATAATTCTAGAAACATATTCGTGAAATAACATAAAGATAAAAAAATTGAATGGAAGACAATAAGAGAGACAAACTGAAAATTTCAACCTTACCGACTAAGTATTTGGCTGTTCTATTTGCTGAAGTTTTACGATATGGGTTACTTAATTCTTTAATTTTTAACTCACTTTTTATTTGGGATGATTAAAAAATATTGCCTTCTTAATTGAGTACTTTTTAGCGCTCGGATCCAATCTTTTGGGAGTGCTACATTTGGAAAAGAATTTAGCAGTCTCCTGCTTCTTTAATTTCAATTATAATCCTACGCCTTCTTTCCACGTTCTCTCCTCAGCGCCTTTATCCGCTAGAAGAAAAACTCAATTGGTTACCTACCAACTCCCTTTTGGATTTGCGTCTTGAAATATTCAATTACATTCATCAAAAATTAAATTAAAAGTTGCCAGTAATTGGAACTTCTAGGTGACGAAGCAACCGCATTAACGGGTCTGCAAGCAATTAGATTCTTAACACGACTATGTCAATATAGCAATGCATAGGCAAGTCAAATAAAAGAGCGCATTATTACATGTTAATGGATACAACAATAAGCAACGAGAAGGTTAGTTGATAATCTGTATCAAACTGAGTTGTTTTTCAGTTTTCATTTTGATCAATGTAAAATGTATTCATTTTTAGGCTTCATATAATGAAACATAATTTCCCCCAAATTTCCTCAACGAGCAGAAGAGCAAAATTTTCTTAAATAAATGTATACCAACCGATACACAATTCTCAGGATCTTAAAATTTTTCGCTAGAATTCGGAAATTCAGCATACTTCCCTGGAAGTTTGAAGATCAAAAATTTGTTCGAAATTTATTTTTCGGAAACTCAGGTACACTATAAATCCTGATTCCACTATTTCTTCGGATTGATGGAAAGAAACCAAAAAAAAAGCTGAAAGACATTTAAATTACAATTCTCAGCACCATTTAAAAAAACAAAATACTGCTCTAGTACAGCTACAGTAAACTACAATACTAAATAAATACATTCAGTAACACTAGATTACATTCAGCCTGACGAACCTTATGACATAATTCGCACGCCAAACAAATATTAGGCATACAATATCCCTACCCTCGCTCACAGATGTACAACCCACTAAGGGCAGTCATATTTTATAAACAGCAACCAAAACATCAATAATTGAAATAAACACAGGAACCACTGATGCAATGATTACCAACTCCGGAACTTCACAATTCAACACAATATCGAGATCACAAGTATAGGCTTCCGTATTCGTCACCTTGAAATTCCAACTTTGACTTTCATCCCACGTTTTCTAACGTAGATATTTAGCAATGCCTTCGTCACAACTTCCATTCTGCACACATTTTTTTCAGTAACATTACTACTGTTTTCTAACCATGAACGCGAATTTAATTGTGGAGAAATTATAATAATTAGTCAATACACAACCAACAATTTGGAGTTGACCAAAATGTAACGCCATTTGAATTACGGTAACAGTCGCTGTAAATTAATCAGCCAATTGTGAGTTTGGATTCAAATCATCTATGCCCGTAGATCGACGATGGCGATAGAAAACTTTTGTGAAAATTTTTCAGCAAGTTTTGTTCTGATCGAATATTTCCGATAGTATCAACACTGCACTATGGGAAATTGTTGATGAAAAAGAAGGCTTTTGAGGGATAAAATTATCAGAGCTATTTGGCTTATCAAACATTTATTTTGACCCAAGCAGAATATTCAAAAATTCAATTTATTCAAAACTCGGAGCTCAGAAGGAAAAAAAATTTGGATTCAAAGCTTCAGCCCAAATATTCACCATTCCCTTTCTGAATGTTTTGTTTAATTCTGGAAAACATTAACACACTTCATCAAAAACTCTGAAAGAACATAACCATTGGCAAAACCCAATTGCAAGAGCTTAAATCATTGCCGCCGACAAAGAATATTTCTCCTTGAGAGAGCAGGTGAAAGGGAGTGATAGAGAACGAGAGAGGGATCCGGAAACATCTCTTGTGCCTCCTTCCTCGTAAACTGTGACAGTGCACTCATCAAAACTCATCTCCGTGTAATTCCCGGAATCCCTCTCGCACAGAGACAGACACTCTTACTCACCCACTCTGGACCGGACTACGCCATAATCTTTCCCCTTCCAACAACACACTCCTCCTCTCTGTTTCCCTCTCCATCTCTCCAATTCCCATAATCCAGTCTCACTACCAACGACATAGCTTTATAAACAAAAGGCCTACAACTTCTCTGCAAAACGCCTCTCGAAAAGTCGTTAACGGCTTGGATCTACGTGCCTGAAGGGTTTTTAATAGGTGCTCTGTTGTGCAGCACACGAACGAATGTTATGTACGTACATGCTACCTCGCCTTTCACTCTCCTCACCTTCTTTCTCTCCCTTCATTTTACCATTTTCATTTCGCGTCCAGCGATTAAATGTAATCGAGAGAGGGTGTCTGTATAATTTTTCAGCGTCTCTCAACTCTCCACATAGATGAAATAGCCGGAAGAAAGGAGACGGACGCTTGGATTTTTACGAGAGCACGATGTCCAGAATACTTTTTAATTTACGACAAGGAAATACAAGTTGTCCCCTTCTAACAGAGAGTTCATTGTTGATTGATAATCCTTGTGGCAAGAGAGGCAATTGAAAAAAAAACATTAACTTAATTTCGGGGGAAGGGGATAGTTATCATAATAGTCTGAAGGAAACAAATAACTACTCCACTTCGACTGATATAAATTAAGCACCTAATATACTTGTCTGATATCTCTTAGCTCTTTACACAAATTATATGTAAGTGGAAGAAATAAAATATTAACACAGATAGATATTATAGTCTGAAATATAAATCATCCACTACCTTGTTATAAACATTTAATTCTTAAGCATCCTTAAGTCTACAACACAATACGATTAGAAAAACATATTGAATTAAATCTTTGAATTATGAATACTGAAAATTATTTCACTGAAGTATTTATAAGCGTTTATAAGACATAACAACCGTCGATTACCTGAGTTATTTTATGATAACGCTCGATAGATCCGCGTATTGGAAAAAGAGTTCATATACGAATTATTTCTCTTGTGTTTTTCGCAGTTTGAAATTTCTATCCATTTAAGAGAATAAGACTTCGTCAAACGGGTTCCTTTCATGATAAAGCATTCAAGAAATAAAATATTTTATACAATCGTGGTGCACAAACGATTATTTTGACGCCATTAAGGCAATCATTTACTTCAAGGGCTGGAACAATTTTCTAAGGAATATCATTTCTTATTTTACCTTCCCTCACCTTTTCCATTTACTATAAAATTTGGCAAAAGCACGTTAAAAAACTGTCAAAAGATATTCGAGCGACATTTTTTAGCCTCAAACTCAAACCAACAAAGTATTCTAGCTGACGTCAGTAAAAAAAAACCATACGGCATTCTTGATTTAATAATACTAAATGTCCCACAAAAAACAACCTACTTCATTGAGGCATTAAGTATTTACTGTGATTAAGACTCTTGGACTATTAACCTTAAAAATACTACCTCTAGGAACATAGGTAGGGGACATCAGGTAGTAGGAACATCTACAATAAGTCCTCATATGCAACCTTACTAAGGAGCCCAATCATCTTTATTTCAGCTGTTAATTCCTCACAAAGTACCTATTTTTTGCTTTTTTTACAATCTTTTCCCGATAAATTCTCATAAGAAAACGTCAATTATAGACCAAAAGTATCCCTCTACCCACTCATAATTTCTGCATTTGTACCAAGCCATTCCCTTACGAAGAGAAATAGAAAAACATTTATCTCTCAACACTTTCTTCGCTACATTTTTCACCACATATCCCAACGGCATCACCCAGAGCCGCTTTCCACCTCCTATCTTACCAGTTTCCCGCAATTCAGGAAAAAAAATCTGAGAACTTTCCTATCTATTCGAGGAGTCAGCGACGCGGTCCACTGAAACATATTAAAGCAAGGTTTAAGCATCGCCAGGAAGCTATCTGAAGGGTGCACACCTACCTCTCTCTCTCTCTGTCTTTTCTTCTTTCACTCTATCTTACTCCACGTCCCTCTTCCAATGTCCCTACGCTATAATGTCTTCCACTCTATTTTAAGTTTTCCATTCTTTAACCACCACGCGCCTCTCTTTCCTACCTAGAATCTTAGGCGTATTTCTGAGTCACCCCTATTCTTTTCTAAAAAAAATAAGGTCACTAAAAGGCTGAAGATAGCGTCAACGTAAGTTTAAATATCCTATCCAATGACCACAGCCGTCTGAGAGAATATAGAAGACTGCTGTCAATTGTTATAAAAATAAAATTTAGAAATTCCTCATGATGGCGTTCTCCGAGTTCATGCAATAACTAACCGGGAAGTTTATTGAATAATGAAAATTGGATTGAAATATAAGGTCTACTCTAAGTGTGTTGAATGATTGAAATCTCACTAATAACCTAGAATTACCTACTTCGCCCCTAATCAGACATGTTGTTGTGACTGTTCTAAATGAATACGAATGACGTACATGACTATGGTGTACAAGTACAGAGATAATTGCCAATTTTCAGTAATTAATTACATATAAAAACTTCCGTCTAAAGGGAGAGACAAGGTGATTTCTTCGTAATTAATAAGCTCTATGAGGAAAATTAATATTCATTGGACACGCGATGAACCGCCTCGTAAAGTTGTTTTTGATAACTAAACCTCCTGAATTTTTAATTCCTCATTTCCAAACGCCTTTCGTACAGAGATCTAAAAACTAACAACTTTAATGAAAAATTGAATCAGGCTATACTTGGCATGAAAAAGTCTCTCCAAGAACTTCACTAAGGGTTTATAATCCCAGGAGGAATACTTCATGAAAGGCCCATCAATCTGCTCAATAAGCTTATGCTATCAGCTTCAGAAGCGTTTTACTCGAAATTAAAAGCTTAGACATATTTTATTTTCAGTCATCAATAAAAAATGAATCCATATATTCCAGAAATACATACACATATTTCAAACGTTGTTCACAAGATTGTATTTGTACTGTGATTAGCGTAGTAATATTTAAGAAAATTAAATCCCATGAAGTGACCAATAAATCCACGAATATGTATATTTTATGGAATGGAAAGTAACAGAAAAAGAAATTGAACGGAAATATTAACTGCACTTTTGAATCATCGTTATATCTAGTAAAATACAAACTGCACAGCCAATATATTCAACTGCCTCAAGTTGGGGACTTCTAAGCTAACCAGACTATCAATTCTAATCAGAGTATATAATGGTACTCAATAATCATTAAAATTTTCTTTACAAATATAACATCAAAACTGGTCCATCGGCATCATTTCTAATTTTAGAGAATCGATGGTTTACATAGAAACTGGTAAGTTGAAAAACATGAAATATGTATACGCCAGTATAAATATAGCATTGACTTTCCCAGGGAAATACAAACTCAGGGAACATCATTCCAGTGATCGACAACCTTATCCACTTAGCATTAAAAGCCACCGAGATGTTAGAAGGAAAAGTACTTAAACCATCAGACACTTGAAAGCTATCTGCTTCACACCCTCGTCCGCTGGAGCAAAATCCTTTGCCCCGAGCCCCCAACCCGCTGCCGCTCAACCGTCCGCACTCGGATACTCATATATCCAACTAAATTTCCTTTCCTCCCTCTGAGCGTAAACAGAAGCGGGAGTTTTGGACGGCACTAGCCGTTTTTAACCGAAAAAGGGAAACCATAGGGATGCCACCTCCCAACCCGTTCTTCTTCCATAGCCCTTCCCCGACGTTCCCCTTATGGCTATTGGACTTCCTTCCTTTGCGTAATGCAGCCCACCCTCACTGGGAACCCTCATCACGCACACACTGAGCCAAAGTTCCACACTATCCCTATCTCCCTTGACCCTCCCCCGTGACCCTTCCACGGACCCACGAAGACCCCGCAAACGCCCCGAGCCGACTGCCCAGCCCGACACCACCGTCTTCATCCGATCTTCAAGATCGCACCCTCACTGTTTCCGCTCCCATGTACTTACTCTTCACGACCTCTCCGTCACATCCCCATCCAGCAGCCCATCCTCCTCCCACTCACGAGAACAATTGGCAGGAAAAAAAAACGAAAGAATGAGAAATCATCATATTTCCCTTTCCTTCGCTATCTAACACCTCAATCTAGGCCGTAAAATAAAACCCAAAATGTCTGGAAATTTACGGATCCTTTGTTGATATACATCCTCAGTATATGCGATAGAAACGATCTCAGGGGAAGAGGGGTCAACCGAGATAGAAGAATCCTTTTTGAAGAAGCGATAAGGAAAAGTACCAGGAAGAGAAGAAAATGTGGGAGGTCAAAGAGTGAGAGGGAAAGGAGGGAGAAAAGGGATGAAAACTGTACGAGATCGTTGGGGTATAGGTGGCGGAAGAGAAACAGAGAGAGAGAAAGGTGGGAAAATGAGGCGTAGAGCGATTTCCTATCTCTATTCATCTCTGCATCTCACTCCCTCCCTCTCTTCCTCACGCACACACTCCCTCCCTCCGCTCTTGGCTTTCTCTTTGACCAAATTGCGTTCCACGAAAGGATATTGCTCGTGTGGTTAGTCCGGCCCAAAACACACTCACTCTCCTCCACGAAGAAAGTTTTCCAATTCTGGTCGTTCCGTGGGGAGAGGAAATTCCGTCCGCCCTCCCCTCTCATAACGCACCCCGACTCGTCCTTCCTACCCCAAACCTCACCCTCCACCCCAGCGCGTAAACCCGTAGGCATTATCATTAATCGGAGATATGGAAAGGGGGAGAGGAGGCGAGGAGGCCGAAGTGTGGAGTGGAGAGGTGGTGTGAGCGGGGAGAGGTCGGGGGAAGGTCGGCGGACCTCTCGGGCGAACGGGCGGTGCGGGATGGATGTTGGAGTTGCGGGTTGCGAGAGGGAGAGGAGTTTGGAAGTGTGGGGATGGAGCGGGGGGAGGGGGTATGTGTGTGTAGGAGTAGCGTGAGTAGAGGGGGTGAGCAGGCGAGTTTTAAGGTCCGTTACATGAGCGGTTGGCACAGAACTACCGACGCCTCTCAGAAAGAGAGATGGGTCGATTTCCTTATTCTGTGTGGGACGAGTGATGGTCCTAATGCGTACCCACGCCGGAATTTCGACGACGGTCTACCACCATCACTAATTCCTGGCGATTTGGGATAGGGAAAGCATTAAAGGGCGCGCACGCACAAAATGGAGTAAAAAAAAGGCAAAAGAGAAGCATGCATATGCATAATTACGGTGAGTCGTAAATTATTAAAATTGTTCACCGCTTTACACGAAGAGACGAAAGTATCCGATGAAATGTCCATCCTTCTGGACATTCATTGTTACGTTACGGTGTTTATTCAAGATAACGAGATATTTTGATCTCCAGAAACAGCAAATTTAACGACAAGGAAAATAACAATTGTAAATTCCAAGAATGTTGGGAGGCGCCAAGGCCTAAGCACATAAAATTTTGCATAATTTTTATTAGAGAAAGCTTGAATTATTACTATTGATCAAAAAAATAAATAAAACAGACTTCAACTGGATTTCATTAGTTTACTCATACAACATTAACAGGGATCTCCCGCCAAATCAGTTCATCGACCTTTTATACAATCAATGTGACATGTTGTGAGAATGACAAAATATTTCAATTTTCGGAGTTAAGCAAAACATTTAATCAAAAATTCAGGACTCAGGGTGATAAAACGTAACCATTTCCAAAATACTCGGTCAATACTAAATTCACCCTAAATCCCGGTTTTCCCGCTGGTAGACGGCGTGCTTGCAGCATAAATGTTTCTAGTATCATACGAGGGACAAGGTTTTTTCCCATAAAGCTGCAAGGGAAAATTGAGCGGAAAATAAAAAATGGGAGCATACAAATCCTTTCCACGGTGGACCACTTTACTCTATAAAGGGAGCTATTTTAGAGTGGAGTGGTCTGCAATAAGATAAGCATAAATAAAAAGACCATTGGAGGATATTCATTTCGTTCCTTTTCCAGGCACTGATCAAGGAGTACAAGGAAAATCCTTTTAACGACTAACTTGGAAGTAGTAGATTTAGGATTCTTCCTTAAAAACCATCTTCAATGTGAGAGAGAATAAAGTTGCACCTTATTCATAAAAAATAACCAACCAACTGCAAGTGATAAATGATTCTTTTTAAGTTCCACTTGGGGAGAAGGGATCCTGACTTCCAAAAGAGACATTTTAAATAGACCTATGATTTTTTCAGAGAATATTCATTTCAAACGGCTCTTAAAATGGGAGAGAAATGGGATGAAAAGATGGACTCAAGGACTGAGATGGCCAGGGGGAGACTAAAACGAACATGATGAAGCTTGGAAAGAGCTTTAGAACAAAAGGAAGACAAAAAGAAAACGAATGGGCCAGTGACCACAGGAATGGCAGAAGAACGTGAAATAGGGTCGATCCAAAGAAAACCTATATATATATATATATATATATATATATATATATATATATATATATATATATCTGATGACGACGGCCGTGCCGTCGAAACGTAAATATCCAATGTAAGTGTCCTTCTTTTATGTTTCTATGTGTGTGGTGTTTGTTGTCTTAGTGTTTGTGTGTTTATATATATATATATATATATATATATATATATCGATGATGCGGAAGTACTCACGATATGACGATACGATAGTACTCACGAAAAGTCTGACCTGAAGAAGGCCTCGGAGTCGGCCGAAAGCTCAAATCATCTACAGTGTGAGTGTCCTTTTACGTGTTATCTGTTTTATTCTGTGTTATATTGTGCTGTCCAAAAGTTATATATATATATATATATATGCGGGTCGCAGTGGTCTAGTGGGTGGAGCGTTTGACTACTGACCGGAGGCTCCCGGGTTCGATTCCCGGGCAAGGCACTCGGGGCACCTTCAGCTCCACCCAAGCTAGTTGATTTTTCGGGTACCAGATCTTCCTGGGAAACCATAACCGGCACAGGGAAAGGAACTGGCCCCCCTACCCTGATGTGTGAATATTCACACGCCGTCGGGCTTGGTACATGGGTGAGCTCTACCATCACCTACTAAACCGACCTTCGGGTTGATTACTGTGTATAGGATAAAAAATCATGTGCACTAAATTTCACATATTGAGCTACCTTATATGAGGAAAAAGATTTCATGTCATATCAAGTATTTGGAATAAAAATATGCAGTTAAAAGTAGGTGCAAAAACATTAATTCAATCAGGAAAATGTACCTGCATAAAAATGGGATGAGCTACAAGGGAAGAAGGCATCATTGAAAAGAAAAACGGAGAGGCTAGCAGGGCAAACCTTCATAAATGTAAGAAAAATTGGCAGTAACCGAAGACAAAGAGGGAACGAGAAACGTGAAATGTCAAAGGACGACCGAGAGGAAAGGAAAGGGCGAGGAGTTGACAGGACGGAAGGAGGAAGAAGAGCAAGAAGGCGAGCGCAGAAGGGAATCGGAGTGCAGGACGAAGGGACGGCCCGTCGGCTAGGGTGGCAGAAAGACCGTGAGACTCGTTTTGCTCAAACGAGGAACGATGGGGTAAAAGGCGCCAGCTAAGGATATTGGAGGGATTGAGGAAGAAGTGGATTGGATTGGAATTACACGACCTGGTCCTCCAAACCTCTATCCCTCTCCCGACTCCCCGCCCTCTCTCTCTCATTCCCTCCCTCCCTGTTTGTCTTTCTCTCTTTTTTACATCGACTTTTTGCTACTGTTGCCTCAGTAGCAGTTTCCCTCAAAGCTTGATGAGCACCAACCATCGAAGAATTGACGAGATGGAGCGGAAGGGTGGGAAAAAGATTTTTTTGTTCTTCCGAAGATTTTCTCCATTCGTGCAGCTACCATTCCTTTGAGGAGTTCGAAAGATATGAGGATGCCCTTTTTATATCTATTATACACACTATCATTCATCTTATTTTCGGATGAGCGTTGCAAAATGGACGATATATTCGCGTGATGGAACAGTAAGAATTTCCACAACAAAACTTTCTACATATTTTAGATAAGGACTTATTTCCACTTAAAACAATCGAACGTATCTCACTCCATAAAAAATTCAATTGAAACATAGGCAATTCCCTAAGAAAAAACATAAATCAGAAAACTTATATAGATATATCATCGACTGTTACTGGATATGCAATTGGAAATGGTATAAATTAATATGTGACTATTAATAGCATTGACAATTGGTAAATTGAAAGAGGACCGAAATCATTACTATCATTGACTATTGTTTAACATTTTTACAAAACACCCAAACCACAAGCCACTCACTCCACAACGTTACTCGAAATTGTAATGCAGCCCCAAGGAGAGCAATAGACAACATATGTCCTGGAGAAGGGGATGAGTAAGGAAAAGATAAAGAAATATGATGATGCACGAAGAATGCAGCCATAACCGCGCACATCTCTGAGGATAATCTTTCCTTAAGCACTTCTCAGTTTTTCACATCTCTACTTACAGAACAGCGGTATAAAATGTGGAAATGGAAATACATGTGCTTCAAAATGCCAAGCGAATGTAACCTAAGAGTAACTCGTATTAATAATGACGTTCTAAGTAATGATGGACGATAAAGAGTACTGACGATATAATGACAGGAGAATGGAATAATAGTTATCTTAATTAAGCGTTGGTTATATGTTGAGATGATATTGAAAGTTATATGGGTAATATTCAGAAAAATGCACTTGACGTGCATGACAGTCAAGTCTGCCAATATTTACTTAAAAGGAGCTTTCGGGATCCATTTTCGCCCTTCTACCTGCCTGAAAGTAAGACTCTCCCAGCCTTCAGCTCGACGTGAAATGGTAACCGAATTCGTTACCTAGAATATGCAAAAAAAATGAAATGCCACATCACTAAGAATTCCGCCTCCCTAGCAGACTTTGTGTATACTTAACAACTAATACTTATTTACAAAGTAATTTCAAGTTTCTTCTGTCTTGGTACCGATACCTTTACGTTAATGAATAGCAAAATATCTCAAAAAGCTACACTTCATCCTACAAAACGCAAACTTGGGGGACTGGCTGGCCCATAAATAACGTCAACGAGCAACCATTTTGAAAGTGGATCCTTCTGTCTCCACGTCCCGGGAAGAAAAATACATATTAATACACACGCCTTGCGATGCGAGAAAGTGAAGGGAGGCTTTAGCGCGTTGACACTCCAGGTGAGAGGTTGGAACGGAGCTAACAGCGAAGCGAAGCAAAGAGACGTGAGAGATAGGGACAATGGGGTGGGGAGGGGAAGAGAAAGAGGAGATGGGAGAAAGGACAAGGAAGAAATACGCGCGACTCACCCCCGCGCATAAAACACTGATACCCCCGAGCTAGCAGTAATGCGGACAGGTTACAAGCCGCGAAATGTAATTTCCTCCGTCTTTTGTTGGGCTAATTCCGACCATCGCCAACCCCCGTTACTTCAACAGCAAAACCCTTCTCTTGCGTCATCACCTCTTCACTAACTCCTCTCACGCTCTCCCTCCTTTCTCTCTTTCCGTTTCCCATCTCTCGCCTCCCCACCTCTTTTAAACCTCCGTGTCATTTAAAAAATTTCTCCAGGATCTCACTCCCTCTCCTTCCTCATCACTTTAATCCCATTTGTTCAAAGCCCAGCTCCCCCCCCAACCCCCAAACACTTCCTCCTCTCTCATGAACCTCGCTCGGCCGATGCACAATCCTCCTCATTTCCCCTCTCCACCCGCCCCTTTGCATTAACATCGCCCTCGCATAATCTACACATCTCTCTCCTTCCTCTCCAGAGCATGTTCAAGAATAAATAAACCACCGCAGAAGTTTTGTTCGTGTCATGGCGCTACTTATCCCTTACCTTATTAAAGGAGAGCTTCCTGTAATTATCTTTTCCTTTGAACATTTCCCAGAAATCTCTCCCCTTAACTCTTACAACCAACCCCTCTCGGTTTGCCCATTCTCTTCTTCAAGGCTGCCTTAACTTGCTCTTAGTACCATGAATGCATGAGACGAGCACCATGCCCCGACAAAACTCGTAGCAATAATTGCACATCATAAGAAGTGAGAAAGAGCGACATTTCCTTCACTCCTGCTTGTCCTCACTACCCTCCTCAGGACTTACGCTTCTCAAATGGTTTTGACATCATCTGCATCTCGAGACAGATATGATGATACGGACGAAAATAGAATGGTGCTTCCATGGCAACATTAACAAAGCGATTTGGCCCCGTATTCCGTTGGACTTGATGACAAGCGGATCGGAGACTAGACAGCGAGAGGGATTAAAATATTGCCGCGTTCATTGTACTCAACCCTTGTGCCACTCAAATGACATTCCCTAGCTGTTGGATGTGGACAAATGTCTGTCGGTACATTACACGTATCTCAGTCTGAATTTCCATGAGCACTTTGAGTGCACCACAATGTCGTTAGTTGCGGAAGCTGAGCTTGGTAAACATTCCTAAACGGCAAAATGTCGGAGAAAAACTTAATATTTTACAAGCTACGAAATAATTTAGTTAATGAGATGAAATAAACCCTTCGTGGATATTTTTTTACACGGCTAATACAGAAACCCCTTTCAATCTCCGAAGGAGCGTCGAATGTTTTGGCAAAGATAATGAGTGTTAGTAATATCAATGAAATAACTTGAACTTGGATACAATTGAGTATATTTTTCCGTATAAAGTCCGTATAATATTTTTAAAATTTTTTATAATGTAATATATTTTTCCGTATAAAGTGTATAATAAATATTAAGGGAGGCTAATACAAGATCTAAGTATACGTTCAGCAGCGAATTCTATTTCATCGTCCTATTTACGTCACACTTGACTATCTTCACCTATAATCTCCTCCCGCTTTGAATTACATGCATAGAGGCTGATAAGCCAAACAAACCAGCAAATTTGAAAATCGCCATGAATACTGCAGGCAAATACAAAGCCAGACTAAAGGCCAAGAGAAACATCACTGACGGGACAAAGGAGAATAGAGGGGACTGCCTACCAAAAAAACAAACGAGAAGGTAAAAACCGGTCACGCGGGAGCCATTTCGAGGAACCAACATTTAAATAAGTAAACGTAGGCTACTTCTGCATCCTGTGGGTGGAACTTGCTGTGTGACTTTTCCAATTCCTTTTGAGAACCACTCATACAACGCCTTGTCACTGTAAGGCCTTATCAACTAAAACAAAGTTCTACCATAGCTCGGGTAAGCCTTTATTACAGCTACTTTGTTCTCATAAAGAGAATAAGTAGCCTAATGTTAGTATTAAACGGGAGGTTAGAGTATTTTATGTTACAACTGTTAAAATGTGAGGTCGAAATAAGTGGAGTAATTTCCTCCTCAAAGGGATTATGCAACACAGAAACAGATGTGCAAAGGTTGAAATTAATAGGATGACAGAACAGCAGTACTTACCTCAATGGCACAGAGTAAGAACCCGAAGAGAGCTCGTTAATTATGACAGGAATAAAAATAACCAAACGTACACCATAGCATATAAGCTATTCTTGGAATCGCGCGGTCTTTTCAAATGCAATTCTTTGGCATGGGGTTCTCAAGAGAAAGTTTAATATAAATGTATATATATCCATAGATATATTTTGGGAAATTCTATTGATATCATTTCGATTAATGGTACATTCATAAATAATTAAAAGGACAAAAACTGATTCAGAAAAATAGGTTGGCACTACGTTTGTACGCATGGAAACTATGGTTACTTACAGGAACTTGTTACGTGCAAAGAGTTAATTTGGGTTAAAAACCCATAAACACAGAAATCAACCCGAAGGTTGCTTTAGCAGGTGACGGTAGAGTTCAACCAGTACTAAAAGCCTGACGGCGTGGGAAATTCAGGTGAGGGGGGCCAGTTCCTGTCCCTGTGCCGGTGATTATTTCCCAGGAAGACCTCGTACCCGAAAAATGACATAGCTTAGGTGAAGCTTCAGGTACCCAGAGAAGCTTGCCCGTGAATCGAACCCGGGCCCTCCGGTCAGTAGTCCAACGCTCTACCCTCTGGACTACCGCGACTGACCCGGAAAAAGTCTTTAAATATATTATTATGTGTACTCAAATTGGACAAACAATATTTCAATTTGTGCATCTGATAACAAAAAATGGGGTTTTATTAAGTAATATTCTATATTATAGAAATTGAAACCGACGATCAAAATAAAAACCCCTGTTTTCAAGTAATACAGGCGCTAACACAGTTATTAGTCCATTCCAAAAAGTAGCACAATATTTTATTTTATTCCTTATTTTTTACATTTAATAAATATTTGTGTTATTCATAATCCAGTTTAGTTGGTACGTATCGCAAGACATTCTTGATGGGTCAAGTATTTATACAGAAGGATTTGATGATATAAATATCAGTAAAATTTATTTACCTACACAAATTTTTATTTTCATGTTCATAATTGTTTTGACCGCATTCGATGTAGTATTTTCACAGTAAGCATCCTTATTATATTTTTAAATTAATTTTCCGTTCTTCTAATTAAAGAAAAATTTGTACCTTTCCTTATTTTACTCTACCCTACCAGATCCATCAATACTCAGGTATAATTTCCTTCAAGTGGTATTCCCAATTAATGTAAAGGTTGAGGAAGTATGGAATTCTATTTCAGACGGAAAGATAAATATTGAAGTGTTAGCTTCTCAAACGAGAATGGCTTTGCTGCGACAAGTTTCAACACACTAGCATTATTTGCTTGAAGATATTCAAGAATCACTGACTGAAGATGATTTGTGAGAAAATTTTGTTGCTCACTTTTCACGCAACTTCTCAATTAACTTGTTCTAACTCTTTGCACAGTAAACTAATCTACACAAGAAATCATATCGATTCATGTGATTCTTTCCTTTTCCCATCTTCTCCCAGACCTCCTTTTTGTATACGCTTCCATTATTACCTATCAACTTCTAAACATGAGATATTTAAACCTTAGACCATTGTACATTGAATGCAACTAAATCATGGAAACTCACACGCATGGTTATCTTCTTCTACCTCTAATTTATTTTGCATTCCTCCCAAATATCACATGAATTCTTTGGACATTTAAATTAGAATGCCGTTACTTTTTAACGTCTTATGAACTCCTCTAATTGGGAGGTTCCAAATGTAGTAACAACCATACATGACAACCGGAACGTAATGACTTTTATTTCAGTTGTTAGGAATAGTTAACTTTAACAGCAATAGCAATCCTTTCTGGAAATCTCCACATAATAAATTAAATATAATTAATTTAAAATAAGCGAGCAGTAATTAAACTATCACAAATTCCAATATTCCAAAGTCCAAATTTCAATAATTACTAAACAAACTAAAAATCAGAAAAGGCATCCCAATTACGAGTGTCCACAAAAACCAAAAGTCCGGGAGGTAATTGAATTTATAATTCCAAAAAGTTTTCCTGCATTGAAATATACGCTATGAGTGTGTGGGTAGAAGAAAGGTCATATAGTGTACAAGAGCATGTGGAAGGCATGTGCCAATGGAAAGAAGGAATACAGAAATTCAAATCCTTTCACGGGGCATTAAACGCATAATGACGGCTGTAAGAAATGAGATGTGATCAAACCTGCAAAGACCTCTCACTCCTGCCCCCCTGCCCCTTCCCCATCTGTTTGATCGAGAGGAGGGTATGACAGAAACGGAGGTACCTCGCTCCCTTGAAGCGGCAAGGCGTGAATGATGAGGAGGCCGGGAGGGAGTGAGTCCGAAAAGACGGATGCGCGCGGTTTTGATATGGCGTTAAAGGAGTTTAAGCGAAAAGAGTGGGTAAAGGAGGATGAGTGGTGGAGAGAAGGATTTCGTGGAGGACAAGGGCCTGTGGAAGGTGCCATGCGGTGCGAGGGGAGGCGGGAGAGAAGGCACGAAGCCCGAGGGGGGGCTGGGAAGGTGTGACGAAGTGGGGGAAATAGAAGGGGAATGGCGTGAACCGACAAACTTTATCCTGCGTGAAGGTCTGAATGTGCGTCGGGCACGGGGAATGGTGCGAGCGAAATGGCACCTTTTGGCGATGGCAACGCAGTGGGTACCTCCAAGGATACGTCGTTACGAGGATGAGGATGGTGGCTTATAAAAGAGATGGTGGGGGATGCCGCGGGGGGGGGGGAGAGTTTGCTGGCGGTCGGACACCTTGGATCTCATCCAGGGAAACTCACCCACTCGCCTCTCGCATCTCCCTCGCCCTGCCCGCCTCGCCGTCCTCGCTCCACAGCCCTCCCCCTTTCCAACCCCTGTCCCCACCGCCCGCCGTGCTCGCCGTGTGCATTCGCTCCATCAAACACCCCGCCAGCTACACCGCTCGCAGAGGCGTGGAAAAAGTGCACTCGCTCACACTTCCTTTGAAAACCACACCACAAATCCCCCGCTTCGACCTCCCTCCTCCCTTCCCCCTGCACTCACGACCCCTTCCGACCCCTCCACCCTCTCTCCGCACTCTAGGGGACATATTCAAAGCCTCCCTTCCTTCCCCGCACCTCCACCACATCCTCTTCCAGCCTCCGTCCTTCTCACACGCATACGCGGGATCCCTTTCCCGCCCCCAACCTTTCTCCTTCCCCGTGGCGGCGCTAGGAAAGATACCCCCAAGGCACGCATCCGGTTTCACCGCCAAGCCGCTTTCCAGCGGCATACGAGACCGCGAGTCTCCCACGCACGGGGCGCGTGTGTGCTCGTGTGAGTATGTTTGGGTGCGTCGGGATAACGGATTAGGTCAGAAAGGTGGCTCGAAAAATTCCGCAAAATAACCTTCCACCTTTCCATGCTTATTGGAGTAGCCCGCATCTTTCCTCTGCCTCCTCCGCGACAATGACGACGAAGAAGAAATTGAAGTTTTGCGAGGGAGAGAGAGGGTTTTGCACGGCAATGCTGCTCCCTAATTCTGGGACTCTCCGAATTTACAGCACTTGCTTGGTCTGCCGAGAACCTCAGCTCGAGAGAAGTTAAACATCCTACTCGAGTTCCAACTCAGATGCTTCTCGAGATTCTTAACTCTCTCACTTTCGCGTACAAATACCGCGAACTGAAGTACCCATCCTCCCACGAGTCAGACCATCACTCGCGGCAGTCCTATTCGGAACCACAGTGCCCAAGTGCGGATGGAGATCTGTGGCTTCTCACATCCGTCCTTACCATTTCCCTCCTCCCCATCCCGGCTCTCCCGACATCCTTCACATAAGTTTCATACCATCACTGCTTCGCATTTCCATTCTCGGCCCTAAGAATTTCACAATAAATTGCTACACAAACTTAAATGCTATGGTATCAATGAGAAAATAATAAATTGAATTAGAGATTACTTGTCGTATCACAAACAACACATAGTAGTCATCGGTGGGTTGTCCTCAATAGATATAAAGGTTACTTCGGGCGTCCCCCAAGGAACTGCAGTAGGGCCGCTTTTATTCTTAATATACATTAAAGACTTAAGATCACACGTCAGTAACAATCTCAGGTTATTTGCTGACGACACGGTGGTACACAGGGAAATAAGGAGCCAAATAGATCGCGAACTACACCATAGAGACTTCGACACAATCTCGGATTGGTCAAAGGAACGGGGAATAATGCTTAATGTAGAGAAATTCGTAGTTATAAAATTTTGGAACAAAAGAAGTGGCGAACAGGACATAAACTATGAAATAGAGGGTTCAGTGCTAACTACGGCCGATCAAGTTAAATACTTGGGGGTAGTTCTACCATGGGGAGCACATACGGGACAATATACGGATCCGCTTTAAAGAAATTCGACTTCAATAAACGGGTGGTGGGGAAATGTAATGAGAAAGTTAAAGAGGTGTTATTTTGTTCTAGTTAAACTTCATTTGGAATATGCCGCAAGTTTTTGGGATCCTTGAGAGAAAATTTGGCAAAAAAAATTAGAGAAAATCCGCCAGATTCGTAAAAATTGTTATAATAATAACACAAGTGTGACAGGTCTCTGTAACAAGGGATTTAGGTTGGGAGCCACCTGAGATACGAAGAGACCAAGCGAGACTTATAATTTTAAATAGGTTCGGAACAAACGAGTTAAACAATGACACTAATGGAATTATTATGACCCCACGCTACTTAAGTAGATCAGATCACAAAGATGAAATAAGGGACCGTCACATTTTCGACCCGTCTTTTCTGCAGTTTAACCACCATAACGAACCACATAAATAATTTCAATTTATTATGTGGAGTCACTACAGCGTCGTTACCCAAAGTATTTTTAACCAAATAAACATATTTTTGGGCATAATTTTCAAGATCTTCGCTTGATGCTCCTTTTTTTCCCCTAAAATTTTAGCTTCCCCCTAATTCAAGAAATGGAATAATACATGTCACTAACACATATAAAAACATACATACTTCTCGGAAAAAAACTCCCACGTTCTTTACTCCTACCTCCACGTCGTAACTTTTCTGTCACTGTTGACTTGTCATTCATCTACCTGCGTTTGCAACTATTGATGAAACTCCATGGATGAACAGATTGCAAACTCCAATGCAAAGAATTTTCTAAAAACCACTCGCATCAGAAAAAAAACTTTAATCCCATGAACGCGTGATTCTGAGGTCCAACACGCGAGGAAAAATACGATGAGGCAAGCGACTTTTATTGTGTTCGTCTTCCCATTCTGAGAGAGGAGACCTACTTTGTTTTCTTCCGAGCATGTCGTGGACATTGTGACGGACGAGCACTACCTTTGATTGGCCTCTGAGCAGATAAAGAAGATAGAGAAATAAAAAAGGGGAGCAGATGCAATCCGTGACCTACATCGATAATGAAACCCTATGAACGCTTCGCTAGAGTACTAACGGCCACAAAAGACAAAGAATGATATAACCTTCGAACGAAGCACTTTTCACAATGCGTATGCATCCGAGGTTAGCGTCTTTCAGCTAGAAATTAAATACAGATATTAAACAAGCAGGAGTATTGACATTGTTTGACTTCATGACAAAAATGTTTCGAGGAAAAGCGTTTCATTGGTTTGGATCTCTATTTGATAGCTTAAATTTCGTATTAAGTCTTACAGTTTTTCACACGGAAGATACATGCGAACTATTTCAGTTTTTTTTTAAAGAAAAGGAGGGATTTTCTTTATCACTTGGCGGGATAAAAACAAGGAAATTGGAATTAACATCAAACGAATCGCTTTAAAATATTTTCTCCATATTTTTCCTCCACACCCTTCACGATCACAAATATATATAATGGTGTGTCAGGTTTCTACATTAGGTACACGGCTTATTGCCGCGGATTTAGCCGTTAAAAATTATTGATGAATCCTACAGAAAATGCTAGCAATGAAAAACTTGTTCCGGCTCTGAAACATTCTCTTTTGCATCATTCTGAAGTATCCAGATGATCAGAGTGGAGTGGTGGCTTACCACTCCGAGGGTATACGAACGAAACTTTGATTAAAGTCTGACCATCAGTTTCAAATGAAAACTGCATTTGTAGACACGATACTTAAAATACTGAATTGATTTGACTTCCGAGTTAATTTTAAATAACTAATACAGGCATCGTCAATACATTATAACTAGAAATAGGCTGACTTTAAATTGGATTTTTATGCTAACCCATTAGACTAATGCGTTTCTTCTAATTTGTATGCCATGCTTGCCTGAAAAATCTTCTGTCTAACACTTTTTTCGAATTTGCATCGACACTTTCAAATTCACTGCTTTCTACTGACCTTTCGCATGCTTGAGAATGGAAATAAAACATTACTGGAGTGTTGATTCAGCCGATCTCTATTAGACATCTTATTTAATTTCTTATTTACCAAAACATCCAGAAAATTCTCATAGTGTCTAAATCTGTAACTTATATCAATGACTAATGTATAATAACGATAAAAGGAACCTTTTGTCGCCTAATATGAGAAAACCCTTTGTACAAAAGAGGATTATTATTTTCATAAAACGATGAATCAATTCAGCACCAATTTTTTCAAGATCCGCAAAAAAAACAAGAAATAGAGCTTTAAAAATATATCATAAATAAATATTTCGCCCAAATAGAGTTTTGGCCCAAAATGATTAGCGTAGAAGAAATTTAACTTCAATGGCAACAGATAATAGCCTGAAATTTTGCGTTGAAGTCTAAAGTTGCAATGTGATATCGATACAGATAGCATTAAAATACCTTCAATTAACGAAGGCAAATGGTTTGAAATAATGTAGTGATAACGATAATATAGTATACTCACTGTTAACTATTTTAACGTCCCTGTATTTACATTTTCATTGAATACTTGCACTCTATGTGACTACCATGAAGAGAAGGATATCTCTGAGCTTCATCTCTAAATCGATAAGAAGTATGGTAAATTGGTATGAAGATATGATAGAATTTTTTCATAATTTTGTGACCCCAAGCAATTATAGAATTAATATACACTAAAAGGTGTAGTATTCGGTCGGGAAAACAGACCGTAATGGAATGGATCAAGCGTAAATTACAAAAACGATGCGAATGTTTGATTAATGCCACGAAGTGAATACTAAAGATATCTTTAAAACGCATTAGAAGGGTCATCAGGACAAATCAGATCATTCATTCACGTCGCGGTAGTATTTCCTGGGGAGGGAAATCAATACCCTCGGTAGCAGGCCGTAAATTGTATCCTACCCAGGGATGTTATTTCTTTGAAAATACCCCACCGTCCGTCCATCTATATACCATAAACAGCGTCAAACGGAAATTCTGGTAACTCAAAGAGCTCAACAGTGTGGAAGGAAAAGGTCCAATGATGAAATGTGCATGCGGGCCTTTCCTCGGAGCAGTTATTCTTGCCCATTTCCTTCCCCTCTCCACGCTCACCCCAAACCATTTCGTCGGGTCCCCTCCAAGTATGCCCCCCCTAGTCCCCCTCCCGCACTCGCGCGTGAGTCTGGGCATGAGCCAACGGAACGAATACAAAAGTACACATTTCTGCTGGCACTGCAATTTCGCAGCGAAAATAAAAACTAAAAGGACGCAGAAAGACGCCGCATATCGTCCAATTGAATTTTTCAAGAGCACAATTCGAAAGGATTTATAAGTGGATGAAGAGTAGAAGGAGGGAGCGGGGGGGGGGTCGATGGAGGGTGGAGGGGGGATAAAGGGTGGCACGCCATACGCTCGGAGATTTTTTAATTGTAAAATATTTTAAATAATGGCGCTCCTTGGGAAAGAGGGAAAATAAATGCAAAAACAACAATGAAATATGTGTGGGGATAAGGAAACGAGAGCGGGTAGGGAAGGGGAGGGTAAATACGGTCAACAGATGGGAAAACACATCGCCATCTTGGTTTTCTTTAACGTCCACATCCATTTCTGAACTTTTAAAAAAAAATTCGAAATCGACGGCAGCTCGTTCAAAAGAGTAACTTTTTTTTTTTTGGGAGCTCTATCACTCAGGTAATAATGCTGGCCCATCAAAGAGTATGGACGTTTTATTTCCACAGTGACTGGCGTGTTAGTGCCCTCAACTTAAATTAAAAAGATTATTAATTAGCATCCATTAGAGCCATGTCAAATTTTTGAAAAGCCATACCACCCGGCAATTATGAATAAAATATCTTCTCTCGCGATATAAAACTGAAAGCATTTAGTTCAAAAAAGATATTTTTTACGGTGAAGAGAGATGAGTTTATAATTAGATGTTAGTCCACGTAATGCATTCCATCAATGTCGCCATATTTAGGCACTCAATCGGTTAGAATTGACGGAAAATATTCCGCCTTTCGAAATTAGTTGTTTCAATCACATTACGCGAATATTTCATGCGCCCGTGGCGCCCAAACTTTATTTTGAAAAACCAAAGTTATGATAAAAATTGCAAGCAGAGTTGTACACGGTCATTCAGAGCCCTAAATGCATGGCGACTCTAGGTATTTCAATTTCACGTCGAGGCTATGACAATGCGTTCTATATTTAGTATAACATGTTTTATCAGTTTTAGACGAGGATATTTCGCGATCGGGATACGTCATTGCTCCTTTCTTACGCATAGCACGTAGTGACAGGATGTAACGGGTTCCTATGATGAAAGATAAGCAGTGACAGCATGTGGCACTCATCTGCGGTCATTAAATCTGAAGAGTTAGAGGATGAGGGCTCGTTATTAGTTTACTCTAAGAGTAACAGTTTCAAGTCAGGCATTTCTTTATAGAAAGAGGAAAGATGACAATAGTGTGGCACGAAGACGTATGATGTACAATGAGATTAAATTGCGGAAATTTTGTCTAGACACAATTACGTACGCAGTTCATTACTTTATAGCACTCTCTCCAGTACTAAAACTACCACAAAAAAGACGCACACCCAAAGCAATAAGAAATAAAACAATTTAGAGCACTAGACCTAGAGCCTACACCACCAAATAATTTCAAGGAATTAAGTTCTTCGCCACCTTAGAAACTATTTTTTCTACCACAGATACTCGTATTTTAAAATTAATGAATATACTTCGAGGTGTTTCGACTCGTACTCCTTCTCTGATTATGTCCTAGGGAGAGAAAACAGCGATCTACTAGTACTTTTATTGAAAGTATTTAATTTGAAATTATCAGCAGAAAGTTTTATTGTTAAAGTTCACTCAAGGCTATGCGTGTGTTTCCACCAAGTGGAAAGTCGAGCTTCCATTGATGAATTTTTTTGTTAATTTGTATTATTAACTTTGTTTCAATGCGTCAAGTTTTCATTATTTTCCCTTGTTTTTTCCTGGTAAATATCCAATGTTATTCACGTGATGCTGTTTTTGGACTAAATAAATATCATAAATACTTAGTGAACGCTATCCAATGAATGCGCAGTAGTTACGTAGATGATCTTTACACCTTACATGTATTCCCTTAAAATTAGCAGCCTTTACTCCTGCGATCCCTATGGCGTATCAGTGTGTGATTGACAAACTGTATTCTTTTCTTCAGATTTCCACATACCTTGTAATGGCAACAAACAATGAAAAGAAATTTCATAGCCCTGATTCCACCCCTCAAGATTTTACTTACCCCCAATCCCAATGAATTTCACACGCAGCAGTCAAAGCCAGATTCGATGATAAGAGCCTAGAAGTGCTACGTTCAAAAAGTAAGTTATCAAGTTCCTCTTTCGATTTCGGCTTCGTAGCTGGGAAGAGATGCGGTAACGTCTCGTTACTTCACTTCAATCCACTTACTCTAATCTCTTAGCTTCCAAATGTTCACGTCATTTGCAGCGGAATCTAAACTTCGCAAACTGAGAATAAAGGAAATCAATAGGCACTCTATTTTCTCTTTGGAGAGGGAAGAAGTTCTCTCCGACGACGAACCCAAAGTACTTCCAGCTTCCAGAGCTACGCATGAAAAGATAATCGACCCAATCAGATCATGATAAAATCACGCTAAATGTGTATGAGTCCATTCATATCCAAGACCAAATCGCCCCAACTCCAAACCCATACAACCGATCGAGGTCAAATCTAGATAGCAGTGTTTCATTTCACATTTGAATGTATTTGACCATTTATCTTGGCGATAATTGTTATAATTTTGCATTGAATTACTTCAGTAGACTTCATATTAGATTCTCTAAGTTTGTAACATGGGAACTATTTTTACGCAAGAAAAGAAAAACTTCATGGAATTTACACATTATTGTAAATCCACTGAGGGTGAGGACACAATCAGCCAACCCATCCAGTACGAAAAGTGGGAGAAAAATCAGGGGAAAACGAAAGATTCGGACTCCTGTAAGGTAGTACGAACATCACTAGGGTTAGGGCATATAAATAATAGGTTCAATTGGTTAATCAAATGACAGTCTGTACTTGCGGCTTGGAGATAAATAATCTAGTAAATGTTTTGCGATTAAAATTTGCTTTAGAGAAAACAACTTTGAAAGAAACTAAATCCTCTTATATCTCCCAAAACATCACAAAATCGAACGGGTGCGTGACGGTCTAAATCCTGGGTCAGGCGTGTAAATTACCACCCTTTCAAATCAGTTGACCTTTGCTTTCCGTGCCTCCGTGCCAAAAATAACAATATTCGAGAACCTCATAGGCAAACTCATGAAAAGCTATACACGATAAAACCCTCATCACGTGTCAACCTCGCACTTAGCGTCACATGACCATAGTCCCCTTTGCTTTCCAAGACTGCCCCACGCATGAATGAAAAGGGACCACATTGACACCCAACACCCACGAGAAACATGACTGCCTTCCGCCAACGTGAAATTCTGGTCTCTTTCAGATCTCTCTCTTTATCTCTCCAAACCCATTCCATGGAGCGTGTCTCGAACACAGCCGCCACCCGTCGCCATGACAACCGGCCTCTCAGCATACCACTCCCGCACCAGCGACCGCACCGGCGGCGCTATATCCACTCCAAGGACTATTACCTGGAGCGTGACCCAAACCCACCCCTGCCTTTCCTCCCTCCCTTCCTCCGATATTCCCGCTTTTACTAACACCTTCCAGTTATTCTCCCAACCCCACACTCCCACCTCATCCCCTTTGCACTCCCCTTCGACCCAGCATCTTCATCCTCACCCCTTTTGATCACCACCCGCTCTCCCCACCGCCCGCCCATCACCTCATCCACCCCTGAGCTTCACACGAATGGCCTTTTGTTACCCCTTTGTCGGGGGTCACCATGCCCTACGAGGCTTCACCCGTCGCCTCCATCGGCACCTTAGTACTTTTCGCACGCAAGCACGCGCCCGTGCACTTAGCCCACTGCCCTGCCTCCGAGCCGCCCCCTTGCCTCTCCTCCCTCCTCCCCGGCCCCCCTCCATCGTCCCCGCCTCGACACAACGCTCCGCCTCAAAAAGTCCATTAACCGTGCGTCCGTGCACACTTACGTACCCCCGCGTGCCTCCCCGATCTCTTTGCCTCACTCGCCTCACCTTGTAAACGCCTTGCAACCTTCGAGTTAACGCTGACAAGCCTCCACGCTTTCCCTTTCCCCTCTCCAATCCACACTACTCCGGAGTTCAACTTTTTAGACTCATCGCTGTTTTTTTCAGCTTTTCCTCAAAGTTATCCGCATTTCCTCCAAAACTTTGAAAGGTAGAAGTCTCTCTCCCTCCCTCTTTTTCCTTACCACACATAACGAGAACACGAGTATCGTTGTATCAAAGGGAGTTTTTCATTTCACCCAATGAACACTTTCCCTCCAGCTAACCGAAATGGCAGAAGCGTATGTGGTTTCCTGGTTGTCCTCTTGTTCAGCGAGTGTTCAATGAGACCACTATACAATTTCACCACGGAATATTACGTTATTGTACCCAAGGTTATTAAATATTTTTCTACGACATATTCTTACTCATTAGAAATTCTTCGGAGGTAGAGAACCTTGAATAATAAGTGCGAATTCAAAGAAGTACACAGGGTAGTTCTTCATGGGAATCACTGCAATGACAAAACCTTGATCACTTTAAGAAGTATGCATACAAAAAAGCTGTCAGGCTACAATAGATTATCGAAATTTAATCGGTGTATTTATTCAAAAACTATACCACAATTCTTATACAACCCAATTTTCAAAGCTGGATCGGGTAAAACTTTGCGATTGGGATTGTAAGGAGGAGCAACCCACCGTTTAAAGCTTGCTGTACCCAAAATTTTACCAACATAAGCGACAAGTATTCCTGCCAACCATTTAATTCATCTGAAGAAATTAATGCATGTGCTCCACCATTTTGGTATTTATTGTGGGGCTCTCCTGGTATTTATTGGGGCATTTGCTGCCTTGGTTCGAGGAATTAATATTGAAATATATCTACTATTAATATTGATATATATCCTCAGATCGCGACAGTCATGCTCAACGAAGACAAGCATTGACCATTGAACTTCCCATGTGCCCAATGAACCACTTCTGAGGCCAGTTCTCAGAACAAATGTAAAATATGGTAATAATAAATGCCAATATAACAAAAGTGTTTCAGCGTAAATAGCAACGAATAAGATCGAGAACGATATCTAACTATCTAAGAATAAGGTTTTGAAAAATGTCATTCAAATGCCTCTTTTATCTCAAGTTAAACCTTGATAAGCACCTCCACGCAAGAAAGGAAAAGTTTGGAGTGTAGAATGATGGGAACAATTTGGTGCACCAGGTAGTCTGAGCTTAGTAAGATGAAATTCTTCATCACCAGCCCCGTCTGTCAACCGATTTAGGGCTCGTTTCGTCTCAGACCCTCGTCATCGAATTTTGCACGGACAGGTATTTCTCTCCTCAGTCATCCCTCGCTCCTACAGCCATTACCATCAATCTTATAGGAAAATTGAGCACATGATACTGGAGAAAAGATTTATATCATCCCCCATCCTATACTCCACAACAGCTCATTTAGGACTTTCTTAGGACGCATCTCGTTTCTCTCCTCTTTCAGTGTTCCCATTCTAATTTGGGCATCCTCAGCATCATCAATTTTCGATGTCCTCTAAAATTTCTTTAATATTTCAACCTAGAGTAAATTGCCCATTAAATTCAAATTTACATCCTTTTTCATCTATGCTCATAACTTCCCAAAGCTCTTTCAACTAGTTCATGGAAAACTGTCTAGAAAATTAAAAAGAGAATTTTATCCGGCTCGGATCAACTGTGTGTACCTTGATGACAGAATGATGTTTAGCAATTGAAAAAGAATCGGAATAATGTTCGGTCAATGATTCAATGACTATAATACATTGTTTGTTAAACACAGTTCGTTTCCACCAATAGAGATAATAATCGAAAATATTTCTCTAACCATATTTATCGCTGTATGAAGCAGAAAAATATATGTATTGAACGTGCCGCTACAAATTTAAATGACTTCAATCATCGAAGCACCAAAAAATGAAAGTAAAACAAAAATGCGCAGTCAATTACTGAAAATATATGCAACATTAAACAGGAATAAATTTTTTTACGACCAAAATATTAAACGAGTGGTCTACCAGTATTCCAATGGTACACGGACTGCCATATGTACGACAGAACCCTCGGGAAATCAATAAAATGTACTTCTTTGTCAACTATGTTTACCAAAATTTGAAAAGAGAAAACGGCAATACAAGTGTAAATTAAGTAAGATTGCAGAGGCAGACTACACAGAATTGCTACCAGTGGATAACGAGAGAAATGTTACGAAGGCAAAAGGAGCTGTTACGGTGGCAGAGATTCAGGTAGAAATGGGATGGATTGGAGAGTTTCTTAAAACCAATCCATTCACACTCGACACGCTCACTTCTTAAAACTATGCTAAATACACATGTAATTCAAGAAAACCTAGTCCTAGTGTTGTCTTGATTTATTAGCCCATTCGCATTTAAGTATGATGTCTGAAAAACGGTGTCTACCGAAAAGGCAGAGGCAGTTGTAGAGGTACTATTATTTTCGACGACAATCGTAAAAACGTAATTGAATAATTAGAGCAAAGTCGCCTTCAAAATAAACAAAGAGACTAAAAAAGAGATAATTTTTACAACAAAATGCCTAAAAAATTAATTTTATGCAATAAGTGATTTATGGGTCCAAAGGGAAATTCCATTTTGAAAAAAATTGAGAGACAATAGAGAACTTGTAAAATTATCTATTCGAGTGGAAAATAGGTTTCATTGAAGTTAGAATAAGTACAGTTTTGGGTCATAAATTCAACGGTATGTAAACACAATGCTGAAAAGGCCGACTAAAATAAAATCCAAATATAACTAGTCTTGCGCGTTAGCAGAAAGTCAAAACCGGAGATCATCATATTTTCCAAATAAATAACTACTCCCACCCTTAATTCACTCTGTGAATTCATATTTCAAAGGAATGATGTTGGAAATTAACCAATTCGTCAATGCGATCCGCATTATCTCATTCCACCCTACACCACTTTCTCAAACTGCTTTGCTTTTCCTACCTTTCCGTCACCATGGGTCCCCCATCTATCACATTCCACCCCTCTTACCAGGAATTCCTAACTTCCATGAAATACACCTCGACCCCAACTCCCATGGTCGTCACCTTTTATCCAGTCTGTTTTATGATAAAAGATCACATCTCCGCGGATCAAACATTTATTTTTATTTATTCAGGTCTTTTGCTCCGATATCTTGCCCTGTTTGATCACGTTATCTTTTCCTCTATTACTCAAATTTTATCTCAAAAACATTAATCTTCAGGGTGATATTTTTTTTCTCGAACGCACAAATAAAAATATGAGATATTTACCGGTTTTCGTTTCACTTATTAATAACGGAAATTCAAAGGAGTGTAATATCAATAACAGAGTAAGAAAAGTGAGCAATACAGGACATTTTCTACGGAATATTTCTTTTGTTTGCGTGGAAATTAAATCAACTGCCTGAACAAAATAATCACTCAGTACCGTGCGATACGTCCAATGACGATTTTAGTTTCACAGAAAAACACTTACCAAAATTTCCCCGATTCTATGAGAGCACAGAAGATGAAACTCACCTGAAAAATAGAAGGAAATGATATAAGTCATGGAATACGGGAAAAACTCTATGATTAATCGATAAGTTTCAGAGAAAAACTTAATTACATTTAATAACCCAGGGTTAATTACATGGAGCAACAAACACATCGTAGTACCTGTATCTTACAGAAGCGATGAGTTGTGTTGTGTGTGTGTGTGTATATATATATATATATATATATATATATATATATATATATATATATATATGTATATATATATATATATATATATATATATATATATATATATATATATATATTTCTATATGTCCCTCTTTTATATATTTTAGTTTCTGGTTTTGTGTCGACTAGTTAGTCAATTTACATTATTTCTATTTATATATATATATATATATATATATATATATACACGTAAATATATCTGTGCATATACACAGTTCCCTTTGGGTGGCTGTGCACTCATCGAAAATTGAATGCATATACTCGTATATTAGGTAAATATTACGTAAAAAATACGTAAATCTCAAAACTGATGCCGTTAGCCGCAAATATATAGGAAAAAATCGATATATATATATTTGACTATCGAAATGGCTTTTAAACGGCTAGTTTTAATATGATTAACATTTGAGTGACGTTTTATTGAATGTAAAACGAAAAGCACAAGGTTAACGAAACCGAGAGATTGAAAACTCACCATGAAAAATCTACGCAAGAATTAACAAAAATTTAATAATATGCAGGATACGCTCCCTCGTCTCGTCAAGTCTCTCGCCCTTTTTTGCTGCTCCGGTGGTATGGCTGTATGCGGAGAGGCTGGCGAGGTCACAGCGTGGTCACACACTAGACATCAAAGCGAACAAAATGCTTCCTTCTCTCCCACCCCTCTGTGCTCTCTCTCTCTCCCGCATCGCCCTCACACCAGCATGACCTATGCTCCCATTCCCCCGCCCTCTCCTACTTTCCATTCTCTCCTTCGCCCATCGCGTGCTCTGGCTTTCTTCTTCTCTCCCTTGCTCACGGACTACATCCCATCAATCTCGGCCCCCACCATCTCCCCCAACCCTACTCTTTTTCAAGACCTACCCCCTGACGTCCTTCTCCCCTCTTCAACCACCCACCGGGTTATGGTGACACCATCGTTGAAATCCTACATTGCGGTAGAAGTGTAACAAGAAACCGCCCACCACCACAACGCCCAACGATATTCGTCGTCCTTAAAATACGAGAACCGGAAAAAGAGGCTGAAGAGGGGCACGGGAGGTATGTGCAGTCGAATGAGGGGCTGGCTACTGAAGGAATTGATGATTTAACGGCGATGGGGAGGATTGGTGACGAAAAGCAAGGTACGTACCAAAAATTTGACCATTCACATCGATTCTTTCCATGGCATAGAAATTGGCTCGACCCTGCACTATCCGTGGGCACCCAAAATTAACATCCGGTGGTCGTTAATTGGGATCTCTTCATTTAACGCGAGCACATCTGATACGGAAAAATATGGGGTGAAATGGCATTTGTAATTCGCCTTTCGTCGCAGGTAAATCAATGAAAACGTAAAGTCATGTATTAAAATCACATATAAACGTACGTAATAATCATAAAATACTGCACCGGAACATTCTCATTACATTTTCCCTCATGCTATGAAAATGGAGTATATATTCATCATATTATTAAAGGCACTTGAATGAATAGAGGAATGAAAGGATCTGATTACTTCCATAGCTGATGGGAAATTATGTGGAAGAAAGCGACATACGTATATGGAAATACATGAAAAATCATTAAATAAATCTGATAGCACTCTGCAATAATGTGGCAATACTTCAACCTCGGTTTAAATACAGTTTGATCAGAAGTCAGTGGGTATCTTGCCAATAATGACATACCGATATTCCTGTTTCCTGACTATATTCCTCAAACAATTGGACTTCAACTTTAATTTAATTTAAAATGCGAGTCCATATTAATTGAATGCTCATCACAAGAAAAGGTAAAACAACTTTTTTTCTTCATTTGAGATGCAAACGATATAAATCTATTTCAATATAATTTCAGTACATATGTTATTTACTTAACTTACTCAACACTAGACTCAAAGGAATGGATCAAACAGTATAGTGAAAATGGGGGGAAATCGTGCTCGGCCTCCGCCAATCAGAAGGGACTCAACATGACCACCGAGGATATATAAACCGGCACCTACAGACTGGCATCATCGGCCCTGATGACGATGGAAAAGGATTTCATCGAAACGTCGGCAGCGATGGAGATGGAGGAGATTACCCGGATGAAATCCCGAGAAGAATCCACTGCCATCATCCGCTGGGAGAAAGTGAAGTCTACATGATCAAACAGTACGTTTAAATGGACCAGTACATTTTCAATTACAAGTGGCGTAAGAAAATTTCATTGCAATGAGGAATTATAGCTCATGTGTTCAGTGAATATGTCTAAATAAATATAACTTTTGCATTATTTTAAAATAGCTATTGCTAGTACGTGAATTATTTATTTTCATTCTAAAACTGGTCTACGTAATATCTGCTCATTAGTTGCTATTTTCATTGCACTATCTTCTTGCTATTTGAATTAAAAGTTTATTTATAATAAATTAGATGATAATCAACTCGTAAGTAAAGTAACTTTGAGGGTTAAGAAAGTTTGACGTCAAGTTGAAAAGGAATATTTTACGAGAAGAGTAGATTGACGAAGATAATTCGACCTAACCCTAGCAACAACAAACATTGAAATGTTGAACACACACTAAAGGTCAGTAAGGGACACAAAGGAAAGAGAAGGACGGTGAGCACGAAAGAAAATAATAGATGGAGATTACGAGTATTGGGGTGCAGGCGTACAAATAAATACATGTCAAAAGAGCAGAAAGATAATGGGCATAAAATTTAAGAGTAAAACAAAAAGAGAAAAATCTCGCTTCCGCGTTCTTACATATTCACATTACATATTCCCATTCTACGCAAACGCTAATACAGAGAAAATGCTAATAGTAAAGGAGCATACAATAAGAATATAGTGTGATATGGTACATATAAATATTTAAGGCTTCCTATTTAATATAAAAAAACTTGAGGGCTAAAATTACTTAATTAAATATGACATTCAACACTGCTGAGTTCACGTTACGTTTATGCTAATTCCTAACAAGTACTTCCTAGGGTAAAATATATATGAATTTTGATAACTTTTTCTAATATCAACAATACTATCAACTTTCCTGAATCACATTTTCCGCTCATCAATAGCTTGTGGTGATTGCAATCGGATGCTGGATGCTGTTGATTCCGATTGCTATTCCGCATAACGTAGATGGCTTAAGAGTCCACAAATATGGTAGTATAAAATGCTGGTAATGAGTTATTAACATATTTGCACTATTGTTCCATTTCTTCATGATTAAATTAAACCAAAATTTGATCAGGGTGAAACACGATCGTCATGGCAAACGTATGATGATCCCAGGAAGAGCACAAAAGGACCTACTTGGATCAAGGCAGTCTATCATGCTATTTAATCGTCCTTCAACAGAAAAGAGAAACAAACTGCTAAAGAAGTATATAACGGGATAACGAAACGGCAGGGGTCCTGTACTTGGGGCACACGGAAGGAGAGCATTTGAGATAACTCTTGACGAGAGGGGTGGAAAGAAAGAAGGAGGGGTGGATTGTAGACGATGTGATATAAGTGGGGCGGGAGAGATGCAAAGAGAATGGAAGAGGGAGAGGGGAGGGGAGAGGGAGGGATATAAAACGAGAGGGGGAGTCATGAAGGGGGAGGAGAGGAGGGGGACTGGGTGGAGGGGGAAGAGTGAGTAGCCTAATGGAAGTGAGAGGAATATAAATGGAAATCAGAAGGAAAGGATATGAAATTGAATGGGGTTGAAAAGGAAAAAGGGAGATGCGTGTGGAGAGAGAGGGGTAAGAAGTGGAGGAGGAGAAAGTGGGAAAGGGAAATACGAGAGGGGAGGGAACGCACTACTCATGACACTCCCTTCTCCTTCCCACTTTTTCAGTCTCTCTTTCGCTATTTCGCTTCCTCTCTCCAAACATTCCCCATTATTTTCCGGGAATTGTGTTTTGCAAGGTTATTACCATTCCGCGGCAACAAAACGGAATTCTACAAAAAAAGAGAAGAGGGATCTCGGGGAAAAAATGGCCGGGGGAGTTTAGATTCGTGCGCGCGTATCCCGACTTAATGGCTCTCCTTTCACAGCTTTTGCCTCTCTTTGGATGTATGGATTTTTTTTTCATTTCCATTCCATAGGATATCTTCCCCCGCTCCACCAGAATTAATGGCGTCACACTAATATGGTAACATATCGCCAATGGTGTGTTACCATATTGAGAATATCAACTAAATTTGCATTCATAATTACGTTAGCACTGGACATCAGATTTAAAAGTATTGCAAGAAATCTCTCTACGAAATGAATAATGGAATATTTTTAGGCGCAGCAGCATTCATACCCATGGTATGACCATAAATTCGCTAAAAGTAGAAGTAAGGAGCGAATCATTCTATTATAAAATTGTCAGTCCGAAGGAGATTATGACGTTTTCAACCGTCAACAATAATTCATAGAGGTAAAAAGAAAACGGAAGTAAATTTCAACTATTAATTAACTTAAAGTTCACGTGTGAAATAATCACGGCAGGATTTATTGGGTGGAATGCTAACCTACACAGAGAATGGTGACATAAAATATTTTGAAAAGAGATATTAAAGCGATAAACATGCGTTCCATTATCCGAAATAAAAGATCCAGGTGGCTAGATTATGCGCACGGACAAATGCCAAAAGACTAAATCCCTCCCCACCTGGGGACGACCGCTAATGCTCTAGAATGGATATATAACCAACCGGAAGCCCGCGCATACAGGTATTCTCTTAAAAAGGTTGCCTCTCACTTCCGGTAACCTCTACCAGAGAGGGGCCCACCCCTTTCCATGCCGTAAACTAACCTCGCCACACTCTCTAACTTCACCCCGTTCTCCCCCCCTCCCCCCCACGCCTTCCCGCTAAAACTTCACACGTATTCCGTCCTCACTTCCCGTCCCGTATCCCCTGACCACTTCCTTTCACACTCCACCAAAATTCCTCGTTTTTCCACCTTCTTGCGTTCCCTTCTCCCTCCCTCTACCTAAACTTCTCCCGCCGTGCCCTCTGCGCCTAACACCATACCCTCCCGCACTACCCTCTCACACTCTCTATAAACACTCCCCGGTAACTCCCACTTCCAATCAAATCCCCTTACTCCCTCGTCCCTCATACTCCCCCCTCCATTCCCCACCCTGTACTTCTCCCGCTCGCGCGCGCCTCTTTTAATCCCGCACCCTTTGCAAACACCCACAGTCGCAACTCATCTTATAACCCCCCTTTCACCCTGTCCCTAATGCAACCTGAAGCACACAGGCCCACACGGAGAAGGGGCCACTCGCCTACCCACGGCACACGTACCATGATCCGCTACCTCGCTAAAACGCGCACGCACACAACAAATATCCATGGCACACACTCCCTTCCTAGTCCTATATTTCAACTTCCATTTTCGCCCCTATCCTTATCCAGCCCTTTCTCAGCCGCTCGTTCCTCTCTTTGCCGACACCTCTACCTATCTCCCGTCTTCTCTACGCACAATACGGGGGCAGTTTTTGATCACTAAATCTCTTAAATCCCAGCCCCTATCATTCTTCATTCTTTCCTATTTTTTTTCCTCGTCCCGTCCCCACGCTCAACCCTTCATAGCCCTCGACCAACAGACCCTGCGTCTCACCAAACACTTTTTTTTTAGCGCGCGATTCTTTCTTCCCTTCGCCCACGTTCCAACCGCCACCGTCCCCTCTCCGCTACCAATCCCACATGCTTTCCTTCGCACCAATCTCCCCACCCTACCACATTTGCTGCACTACCATTCCAGTTGGCACCTCTTACCATCTCCCCAACGCTTGCCCTTTCTTCCTATTACGTTCAGCATTCATTTCTCGCTCTCCTACTTTCTCATAAATTCCCGTGATTCCTTATTTTCTCCACTCCCTCTCTATTTACCTTTCTCTCACTACGCTCCCCTCGTTCGCTCGTTATTCTTAGGCCCCTCGCGCTATAGCCTTCATTTTATTCCATTCTATTTCCCTTTTCCAATCTAAGAGGGTGTTGGAAGGATCTCATTTCTCTTCACTTCAACGAATAAAGGATCGTCATCAGTTTGAGGAAAAAAGAGTCAAAGGAAATGACCGACTGCCTGTTCCTTATTCGATTTCATGGTTTCACGGTTTTGAGCATGGATGATGAACATACATGCTCTTTTAGATTGAATCCATAAAAAAATAAGGTAATCAAAAAAATAAATGGGACAAGAAGTTCGCCACTATATATTCGTTTAGGCTCCTCACGGTTAACAGAAATTAGGTTCTTTAAAGATTTGAAACACTCCGGTTATATGGAAATAGGTCTCAATAGCCAATTACACAATACCGCCGTAGCTATATAACTTTGAAACTATGCATCTAGTATACAGTAAGCTCATGGTGAAGAATCATTCTAATGACGAAAGCAGACATTACTTTTCAATTGTAAAATCGAAGTGTGAAAAATTCATTAAATGCAATAATCCTCTTTATTCAACCGTTACCTAAAGAACTTCACTTAGCAAAAACCCACGTAAAAAACTTATTCAAAACTTTTTATGTATGAGGCACTGTTAGATGAACAGTGTCTCGTTTAGACATTGTCAAAAACGAAACTACATGTATATACCCGGAGCGAGAAGAATAGAAGGGAGATAATGTTCCAAGGGAGTAGAAAAATCCGGAATAAAAAGCGCTAATTTGGAAATGCAGTCACGAATCGAGGCTAATTTAGCGAGACAAAAATAATATGAAACCGGTCCGACCAACTTTTTTCCCTCTCTGCACCATACATCTCTGAAGAGAGTTGCATTAATGTGTCCATCTGAATCCAGTCACACGCGGGTCTCCCTCCACCTTTCACTTCTTTTTTAGAACACTCCCTCCCGAAAGCACAAATGAGTGCAAAATCACCGCTATTGAAATTCTCGAAACGTTCCTTCTCTCACTCCCCTTATCCTCACTTCCCTCCACAACCCTTCTCCATCTCCCTCAACTTCACCTCCCCCCGAAGCTATTCTCTCAGTGCGCATTTCATGTACACCCGTGTCCCTCTATTTCTTCCTTCTGCGGCTAATAACTATTTCTTGTTGTCCCTCTATCACTCTCGTTTTTCATATTAGCGTATTTTAACTATGTCATCGTAGTCTCTCGGGCGTCGTCGTTTCTCTAACACAATCTAATAATTAATATTTATTCTTGTATGTGTTTGCATTTCCCAAAATGGCCGCGAGCCTTGGGTAGTTTTGCCATTCCAATGCGTATTACACTGCGATTACAAAGCGTTATGAAATGGAATTTGAGAGATTCAAGTCATAGATGCACCCCAAAAAGCATGTGTTCGCTTTTCGAGTATATCTTGAGATGGTGAGATTTAGACAAAACGTTTCCTTAATAAAAATGGGAACTCACAGATAGCCTATTGCAAATGTTGTTTAATAAATACACACGCATACACATATGTAATTATTATTATCACCACTCCTGATACTCTGAAGAAGGTGGCTGGGACTACCGAAATACTGAAGTGAGTTATTTTCATTATTCATTATCTTTTTCAAAAACAAATTTTTGAACCATATATATGCGTGTAGATTGGTGAAGGCCATAAAGACGTTGTCTTTCATTTATATATGCATATACATGTATATGTGGGGGGGGGGACGCTAAGCTTTGCCGCGAAACCGGTGTCAGTGCTCTCCAAAGCTGTGGAAGCGGCAGGAAGTCAGTTATTTGTAAACCTCTGCGCGCCGACCGTGTCTCGAAAAAAATGGAATCGACGATCGAGCAACGTTCCGCGAACACTAAGTTCTGTGATAAACTGATAAAATCTCTTGAATCAACTAACAAAATAATTCGCGAGGGTGACAAGGACTCTGCTCTTTCCTACTTACAAGTTCCGAGGTGGTTAAAGGTCTTTAAGGAGGGCCGGGAAGAGGTTCACGACGAACAACGCTTTGGGCGGCCGTCAACAAGCAAAACCAACAACAACGTGGCACGTGTTCGACAATTGTTGGGCTCTGACCGCCGATTGAGTATCAAGATGGGTGCCAATGAACTGAACTTGTCGTCTACTGTTGTGTTTCGCATTCTGAAGATTTAGCGCTGAGAAAGTGTGCGCCAAGCTGGTGCCCAAGGTGTTTGCCACAACAACGCGCTACGCGTCCTCGAGTTCCTGGCCAAACACCAGATGCCAACGCTGCCTTCACCCCCCCCCCTTCAGTCCTGACGTCGCCCCAGAAGACTTATTTTTGTTCCCTAAGATTAAGGCAGCCCTGAAAGGAACCCGTTTTTCCTCCTTAGAAGAGATCCAATCAGCCGTGACGAAGACCTTGCGAGAGGTCCCCGAAGACGCCTTCCAGGGCGCGTACCGCTTATTGCATAGTCGCTGGAAAAATGTGTAGGGGTTTCAGGGACAGTACTTTGAAGAAATTTAAGTGTTTGTGCAAATCTATTCAATAAATTACTTTTAAAAAAATAATTGCATTACTTTTTGAACGCACCCGGTATCTACATACACACTCACACAGAGTCATTAGCTCATAATAGAGTAATATATAAACAAATGATGCTTTACATAATAACAAATGCCCACTCTTGAACAACTCCCTGGCCATATAAATATTTTACTGCGTATTAAAAGTTTTTACCGGCACGAGATTTATCCACAGCCCCTCATAGCGCCACCTATATTTTCTTCTATGACCGCCGAAATAATATTAGTATAATTTGAACTAAATTGATCTCTTACCGATGTACCTTACAACATTGAAAGCTAGGGTATGTATTCCTTGTTCAAAATATTTTAAAACATTAATTGAAGTAATGGTAGCTTAATCACGTTAATACGGGAATAATTTTTACTTGCCTTAAACGTTTAAAACTGGACAGGTAAATGAGAGATTAAAAACATCAAGACAGCTTATATTGAAATTGGGTGGCCTCGTATGCTTGACTATACTATATATTATCTGTACATTTATAGCATTGATAAGATAAGTAAATGACAGAAAAGAATTTGCCTATTCCCTGAGAAATCTCATTAACTGCAGATTTAATCAAATAATCGAATATATCCAACACCGGGGGAGCAGTTTTATATCGACATTTACAGCCTTCGGAGATATTTTCTTTTCTCCAAACATGCAACTTCGATTGGCCCTGAGATTCCCTAAACGTCCTCAGCTCTGTCCTGCGTTGCCTACGTATCTTTACTGAATAGTGCACCACCATTCCTTCGTCCACCCCCCTGTCCACCTCCCGATTCCCCATCTATCACGAACACCCCTAAAACCCACCCGCAACTCAACTAAAAGCAATTATTCTTTTCTTGCGCCCTTATCTTTTCTTTCCCGACCTACCTACTCCGCCTACTCGACTTCCCCTCTCCTTATCGCATTCCCTTCCCCAATATATATCATTGCATCCTACCGTATCCTTGACCATTACTCCTTCTGTGCCATCTCTCCCTTTTCCTCCCTCTCTCTCGCTCCCGCTCCTCTCCTCTCATCTATCTCTCCCCCTGCTCTCCTCTATCTTTCCCGCCTGCCGCTTTCTCACCCTCGACACAATTCCCTTCTCCTTTCCCGTTCACCCTTGCTCACCTCGCGTCCATTTCCTCCCACTCGACCCTCCGAAATCTCCCGAATTCCCTATTCCAGAAAAAAGGGATCTTGAGAAGGGAGGCTTTGCCTCTCTCCTGCTTCACTTTCCATCCTCATCTTTTTTTCTTCCAACGTCCTCCTCTTCCCCCGCGCGGGTGTTCTCAACCACCTTCGTACCCACCCCTCCGGCTCTATCTCTCTCACTCGGTCCCCCTTCTCTTCATCCCCCTTATTGCTCCATTTCTCACCGAAGCCACTACACCCTGTCCACTTCCCCCCTCCACTATTGCCTCGTTCCACCCTTCCGCTGCCCATTCTCTCCATCTCTTATGTGCCCATCTCGCCCACCCACCTCCACCTCCATTCCCTGCCCGCAAACGCTCACTTCCCCTTTCTCTGTCCTCCGCCTCAACCTACACAGCCCACCGAGGCCTCAAGGAAGCGCCGACCTCACTCCCTTCCAGTTGCCCGAGCCTATCAACCATCCTCCCCGCCCCAATTTCTCTCTCTCTCTCTCTCTCTCTCTCTCTCTCTCTCTCTCTCTCTCTCTCTCTCTCTCTACGCATACTCCTTATAAGAAGGGCTTTTACGGACTCCCTTGAGGACCAATACTACTGCTCCTCTTTCCCTCTCTGCCTATATGCGGCCCTCGTGTGCTGCTTTTCCATTCTCTCTTATGCGCGCCGTTTTCCCTTGCACGCCCCCTTTTTCGATCTCTTTCCCTCGCCGCCTGCTGCCCATATGGTACCTCTTCGGGAACTAACCGTCCCAGGAACATATTGCTTTTCATATGCATTTTTATTCTTTCCTCGATCGTCCAAGTGGGAGCAGGGTTCGGAAAGAGGAGTAGAATGGTCTCGCCAAAAGAAAGCGTTTGATAGGATATATCGTCAATCTCATAAACATGTTTCTTTTACGTTATTTGGAGAGACCCTGAGGTTATTTTAACGGAAAATATGTATTTTTTGAGCTTGATCGAGCATGAAAGTAAGCTTTTTTTTACCAAGAATTTGCCATACGTAAGATTAAGCATGAATTTTGGTCTTCTACCTTTCCAAGCGATTTTTCATTTCTCAGAAGATAAATAATTGAAAATAAGAATCAATGAAAATATTAAAATCACAATACATAAATATGATGTAGCAAGCACATTTTCCTAGAGTTAATGTGTCACTAATTAATAAATAAACGTATCAATTACTGATAAATTATTTACTGACTTGAGATTATTATGTTACCTTAATGAGATTTGGTACACCAGACAGCACCAATATTTCCAAAATGTTCCTGGCAAAATGTTAATGCAGACAAAAAGTGATGCCATCCCTTTATATTTCTGATTAATTTACCATACGTTTTGTTCGGAATGAAATCACAAAAAATTAAGAGATGTTTTCTATTACTCATAATTATGGAATAATTCCTTTAAATTGAATTCTTGGATGATTTACGACCACTTAGTACAAAAAAATTGCTGGTTACTAGTTATTTAAAACGTCCATATTAAATGAGTTTGTAATTTTCCATAGACTTTATTTAATTTTATATTCAAAGTCCGTGGAAAATTATAAAGTCATTTAGTATGGACATCAAGCAATTCCTCGAAGTGAAGCCTGAAAGTATATTTATTAAAAATTATCTGCTGAAAATCAATCGCTGATTGCTTTTCTTGTAAGCTCGTATAAATTCTGTTTCTACCTTACATTAAAACAATCTTTTTTTCTCATGTAACCATTTTCAATCGAGTGTCGCTTCTTGAATTCAAATAGCGCATATTTTAAATTAGATTGGATTAGTGGATATGCATACGGAAGGTAAAAAGCTTTTAGAAATTTTAATTCATAAAACTGAGACGAATGCATTATTTACAAGTTCGCCAAATCTAAATTCATTTAACTTGAGGCTTAAATGAGATAATAAGTATGATTAAAATTGATGCGATCCATAATTTAGAAAAAAATGCACACTTTCATATTTTTGTAGAAATGTACATGTACTTCCTTTATGTGAACGCAAAATTTGAAATTTTCAACCATGAGAAATAATTTACTCAATCCTCAATGAAACTAATTTTTAAACAAAATTTGCTTGCTTGATGTTACTTGAATTCATACATTCGGTTCTACCTTCCCCAAAATCACAATCAAGTACACACGAGCACAGTCACAAACGGTTATACCTAGGCCATTGAGAAAACGGTGAAAACATCATTGAGGTTTGTCAGAAGGTGTAGTTACTGGAAAATGACTAGTGGATTTAAAATTTTTTTTGAGAAAATACTTTCCCATAAATACTGAAAATGAAAAATAATTATACGAAATTTTGTGATAACTATTTCCTTGAGCATAGATAATAATTCTTTTTGATATTTTGTAAATTTTTAATGTGACTAGTCATATTTTCCTTTCCTATACATTCCACTTTTTAATGTGTACATTATTTATTTATCAAATTGTATACAGCAGAATGGAAGGCCGCCTATACAACTAACGTCTTCTTAACAGAAAATTACCTTTCAAGAATGTTATTCTACTATCAATAAAAACGATGTTAAAACATCATTTTCTCACATTTTATATCACATTAGCCAAAGGATTTACCTCATCAACACTGGAGCACGGATTCATAATAATATAAATAAACTCTAAATTAATTAAAAATTTTCTTAAAACATTAATATATGGAAAGATATACTTCAAACTATGGCTTGAGTCCCAGGAAGACGAAGAATTTCACTTCATTACCAATTAAGAAAATTTCTATGATAGATTGCTGTAAGAGGAGGACAGAAATGCATGAAATTACAACGGCGTGTCTAATCACCGGACAATGACAACGATAAGAAAAATACGTCCGAACAGTCGTGGATGACTAATGTGCCCCAATCTTAGGGAGCCAAAAGTATAAAATGCCAGAAAGGTGATTGAGGGGAAGATATATTGAATACTTTCGTCGCTTAATCACGAAGCCTCAACACGCACAATGTACATTACCCATAGAAATCCCCTGTCGTCATGATTCTACCTTCGAGTGAGTTGAGGACAAAGGCAAGGATGCAACGGTTGTCAATGTCGTTTCGCGAATTAGGCAACCTAAAGGTGTGACCGGAGGAAGAAGGTCCAAATAGTATGGAATTACCGCAGGCATAAAATAAATTCACCCTTTTAAAAAGCCAATAAAAGAGTCGAAATTAAGGTCAAGTAGCACGAATCTGATAATCTGGTATCCTGAAAACGAGTAATTTATTCTACGTGAATTATAAGAGTCCGGGTCTTATTTTACAGGGCAGAATAGAAGGAACCCGAGACAAATATTAATAATAATAAACATTATAAAATGCCTTGAAATGAGTATTATTAATCCCAATAAATTTAATATAATGATATTTTTCAGATTAAAAATTCAGGCGATAGAGAAAACATGGGAAGGGGTATTAATGTTTTCCCGTAAGGTTAATGAATGCTTCTGGGTTTTTGTTACCGTGTAGCGATCGAGGTTAAATTGGCATAATCTGAAAATCAAACGGCATGCCAGGAAAAATTATGATGAAATAATGTATAAATGTTAAATAATTTTTCAAATTATTAAAAATAAATGAAAAGTGAGAGTTATTTAGCGTATCGATCGTGTTTCCAAAAAAATATTACTTCCGAAATAAATAAAAAAGTGGTATTGATTTAAATACATGTACACGGAAATACTCGTATTGCTACTTAGTATTTTACGAATACGAAAGCAACTAATGTCTTCAAGAACTATCTTTTCCTTCGAGTTTAATATCCTATACCAGGCAAGATCATAGCACACCACCTGACAATACATGCAATAGGAATTAGAGAACAATGGAAAAACAGAAAATTGCCTGACTTGGTGGAAAGTATAAACAAGAATTATATGATAGCAATATCAAACAAAAGGTCCTATGCTACTGCGGATAATCGGAGGCATTAATTGCAATTACTTTTCATCACTTTATTTTGCTCCATTCGTAATAATATTATAGAATATTATACTGTATTTTCTCAAAAACGCCATTTTTCATCTTTGTTATTTCGAGCATAAAAAAATTGCACCAAAGACACTCAAAATATATTGAATCCAAAGAAATGGGAAGCATTTTATACGAAATATTCCATTATTTGATAGTTTTAGAAGTCATATAATCTACACGAGGGGTGGCTTGCAGAATAACATTTATGAGTAGTTCGGTGAACGACCGTTGTATGCTAACCCGCTACACTTTTTTGCATTCCAAAGCCCTTGGTATCCACAAATGACTTCTGTTGCTACGTTGTCCTTCTGTAACTCCTTCCTCGTTTATTAACAATATGTTAATGTAAGTACGATACGCTTTTCTAAGAAGCGCTTGAAGGCATTTCCTCCACTGTTTTCTTCTCTGGAGAACTCTGCCGCCTCTCTGTGTACAGACGTGAACACCCGATGAGTTAGTAATTGAGCGACGGAGTCAAACACAGGAGTGTTCGCCATAATTTTCCTCTTCGTACGACTGCACACTTCGACTCATCTCGCCATTGATATTTTATTGTTCTTTCGTTTCGAAAAAATAACATATTCAGGCATTAAACCTAACCACTTTTGAATACAGCATCCTTGTGTAGAGCAATTTAAATCATAGATGAATATCTAGCGTGTAAAACCTCTTAGCAAATGTATGATGACGAAAGAGATGGTGGGCACATATCGATATTTCAGGAAACATTGTCGAACATAATATGTTATTTTCTGTTTGTATGAAAAAGAAATATTACATCTTGAGGTATATCAGTTCTGTTTTTTTTACTAAGGAAAACGCAAAAGCATGTCAAACATTTCTCAAATTTAAAAATAATATATCAATAGTTTAATTAATTAAATTCAATTTTTTCAATTAATTAATTCAATTAATAAAATAATCAAATAGTTTAACAGCTAACGGTGTTTCAGAAGTTTCAGTATACCTCTTCAGTATGAAATCACATAAAAAAGAGCTTGTTTCTTTGACAAATTTTATCACATCATCTTTTTAAATAACACTTAATTCCCCAAACATTTTGACAAAATTAATGATAAATAAGCACAATACTATCTTGTTTTCCATAGTACTTTTAAAATTGCATGAATCAGGTTTTGTTGTGCCGCAATATTATCATCTGATTGCAACACGTTGACATGCAAAAAAACCCTATTCATATGAAATTGAAAGTCCTGCGGAAAACCAAGTGCGCTAATTTATCCTGACGTTATTTCACCGAGAAACCGCCTCCGATACCATTAATTTTATCATAGTATATTTTTAAGATTAATTCCAAATAACTAGGGACCAATTTTTCCAATATTTTTTATAAAGGTACACTAATTCCTAATAAAACAACAAAGAAAGATTTTTTTACATTCGTATGTCCTAACATTATTAATAATACATTGTTATTTATTTTTTATTTGTTTCAAAAGAGATAACTTCTCTCTTTCACTATGGACGGCATCATAAAGAAATATTCCAAAGTAATTATCCGAAAAAAGAGAGTTTTCCTCCTAAGTTGAAATATTTGGATGGATTAAATTGGTGGTGCTTTTATCAAAAATCAATATTTGAAAATAATACGCGGTGGAAATAATATCATTCATCCTTAGCCGAGGATTCACGTAAAAATAAATAAGAAAAACATATATTCTTAAATTACACGACTGCCCATCTTTGAAATTACCTTCCAGCATTCATCGTACGTGCCTATCAATCACATCTGACATTTTTTACCACGAGAACACTGAACTCAAGTTGTTTTAATCAAGTAAAGACATTACCCTGTCGTTTGTATTTGAAGAAAAATCTCATTTCGAGTCGATCCCTGACGAGATTATAAACCGAAAAACGCACTTTTTTTATCTTTTTTGGTGCTCGACTAAAAGAAGGAAATTCTTCACTTTTATACGGCAACTCACCATTTTGTGTAACCTCCATAACGTTCCTTCGGGAAAACATTTCCCCTCAAGCAACTAACGGCGCTAGAGGGAGAGAGAAATGGATCGCTAAACCTCCCCCAGACTACTCCTACCACCGCCCTTCTTATAGTACTTCCAACCACAGCTCACCCACACCCCACCTTTTCTGTATTCTTTCCTCCACGAGGTATCGAGCCGTTATCCTCCCCACTACCACACACACACACACACGCCTTCCACCAACCGCTCTCCCTCCCAACATTCATCCCTTTACCTTATCCATCCTATTCCCCCACATTTTCATCCCTCCAACCCACCCACTCCTCCCTATCTTTTAGCCTCACACGCTTAAGTTCACGCCGAAAAATAAAAAAAATCCATTTCTGAGGGAGGGAAAAAACAAAAAAAAACATTCTTCCCCTCACCTCCTCGTTCTCTTTTTTCCTTTCTTGCTCGCCACCCTCCCCGCTTACGGTTCCTGCATCACTTGCTCACATTTCTCTCTTCCCCCCCTTCCCTTTCCCTTCCTCTCGCACTCCCACGTTACCTTTCCCGCACTCACACAGCCCACACCTTGCATCCTTCCGACTACCTCTTGTCCGCTGTATCCCACATCCCTCCCTCCATCTCTCTCTCTTCTTCCATTTGCCTCCCATTTCCCCTCCCCTTCTCTTAAACCGCTTCGACCTCTCCCCGCCTTCCCACCAAGCCGTTGCCTTGGAAACGGACGGGCCTCTTCCGCCCACCCTCAGCTTGATCCGAAATTGCTTCAATTTGGAGGCGGTGCGTAGGAGGGTATCACGGAGTAGGGGAAGTGTAGGTAGGAAAGAGACAGGTCGGGCGAAGAGGAGGCAAGGTGAGGGGAGAAGGGGAGGAAATGAGTGGGAGGGTGAAGGAGAGAAAAGGGAGGAATGGGAAGAGTGGTAGGACGAGAGCCAGGTGAAGGGAGAGAGGGAAATAAAGGCGACGGGGGGAGAGCGTAAAAGACGAGTAAAAATTGTTTAAGACCGAGGGTAAGAGGGGACATAACAGAGAAATGGGAGAGTTGGCTTTAACGAAAGGCAACGATTGAATACGAGGAGGGCAAGTGAGCGAGGGAAAATTGGAGGGAACGGAGAACAGGAAAGAGGAAGAGGGGAACTGGAAGGCGATTAGCGAGAGAAGCAGATTAGATATGGATTTTGGGAAGAGACATAAGGAGTTGAGATTTTAGGAAGGCAGGCATTGGAAGGCGAGCTATAATCACCAAGAGAGAAATAAATGAATTCATAGCTGATATCATAGAATCGTAAATAAAAAGGGTTAAATAAGAGAAAAATATAACTATTATGGTACAACTATTGTAAATAGTTAAGCAACTAATATCAGAACTATAATGAAGTAAACATTAAAAGCAAGTGAACTGAAACAATAAAGGCATTTGGAGGCAAGGCCTGAGGGGGAAAATTTGTGAATCGAATTAGTATATACGAATGAGAAGGAGAAAGGAACACTGGTTGGATCCAGGAATATAATTACGATGGTGAAATGGAGGAAGGAATGAAAACAGATGAGAAAGGAAAATCATGGGACTCACAATTTTCTTAAATAATCCTTTCAATAACGAGATCCATACGGTGCAGAGTACGATAGGTAGCGGGAATGCTGCAAATGGACACTTCGATGACTGTTTCCAGGATAAAATGGAAATAAAAGATAGAAAACAAGTCGCCATTCGAGTATGTGTGTCCTACTCGATAAATGATATGAAAGGTATACATTATTGGCTAGGAGACCCAAGTGCAGCCGTGAGTAGGAAGAATAAATTACCTGCCGTAAGAAATACTCAGAATAGTCGGAATCGATGCCTTAGCGATCAGTGATACGAGGAATTGGAGATTGATGAAGATACTCGATTAAAGATTAATTGTTACGATAAAGCCGGGCGATAACGGTTTATACTGACGCCATCATATTTGAAATATACAAGAGAAAAATTCAATACGATAGAAGATATAGCTTGACCATGCTGACTCGAGGGATAATGAAAATGTAATCACGAAAACCTTTAACCTGCATTATTCAACGTCATTTTCGGTTTAGATTCTAGTAACACCTATTCAAAGTATTGAGGCAGTAAAACTTTCAAATGCAGGAGTGATAACGCCATCAATGATCTAACCCAATGCATCGAAGCTTGCTTAAACATTTTGTACCAATGATTCCTAAAGTCTGTGGAAAAGTACAAAATCTTTTAATCTAGATATCATGTACATCCACCACGTGAATATTGTATTCGTAGAGTATATACCTTTTAGGAATTATCAAGTTGAATAAGAATCTTATATAGTAAGTATCAAATGAAGCATGAAAACAAGCTCATGATAGTGGATAACAAAAGCATGCCTTCGGTTGGCGGCAGATAATTTTTACTCTTTTGACGTTGACATATTTCAACAATACTTTTAAGGAAAGCGTTAGAAAAATTATAATAATCAAACTAATATTTACATGCCTATTAATATTTGAAAGAAAATCATATATAATAACAATAGTCGCAGAAAATTACACACACGTAAGATCATTATTAACTTACTCCTAAAAGCATTTCTCTCCACGTTCAATTTTAATTACTCAGACCGCTACCCTCCAAGTGCAAAATTAATATTCCGTTACGCCATAAAAAGTGCTCAGCTACTCGAAGTAGCTGAAGATACGCTCCAGAGGAGCAGTATGAAAAGGAGTACGTACTGATGAATGTTTCCCTTTCTTCTCATTGTTTCGCGCCTTTGTTTTCTCAGCGGCAGACGGAAAAGGAAGGAATTCCTTTGCATTCGCAGTGAGGAATGGAACATCGTGGTGATTGTAGAGAAGGCAGGAGAAAAGAAGGCAAGGAATTAGAGCGACATGGATGGGGGCTGCGAGCGCGAGTGTTACGTGGTTTTCCTATTCAAATGCGTACCTCGGAGACGAAATGAATAAAAATTGTTCGATTATAGTCAAAGTAGTACCGATGGTGGAAAAAGCAGAGCGGAGATTAAGAGAAAACTTTATAGTCAGGAGGTGCCTCGGGCTTTTTTTTTAACGCGAAAGCTATGGACTGCTCGCAGCTCAGTTAAGAGTAAGAAATTTCCTTAACCAAAGTATAGAGAAATTGATACCTAAGAACGGAATTCATAACGAATTCTATACCAGGAATTTACTTTTCGAAGAAAAAATTGTTTTTGACAATATTGTGGGAATTAATATTTTTTCAGTTCTAAATTTGACGTAATTATTTTACTAAATTTCCATCTCAACACACGTATTATTTCTTTAAACCTCATAAAAACTCAAAAAACACGTTTCTCCGTATAAGTATGGCATATCCATTGGAGTTCAAAGTAGAATCAATGGCTAAATGAATGTGTACTATGCTGTAGAGTTCTAAAATGGAAAATATTAATCTCTTTCATTTTCATGTTTGTACACGGTTATCATTTACGTATTATATATTTTAGTCAATGTTACAATGTCATCAGATTTCCAGAGTCATGATGTACGTGGCCTAACGATCTTGTTTCAGTGTCTCTCCTTTTAGTTTTACTAATCTAAAGGAGTTTTACGTATTCGCCGCAAGGAAACGGATGAATTGAAGCACAAGCGAGTGATTCAATGACATTCAACTGCCCCCACGATTCGCCCTTAGTACTTGCTTGAATATTATGTGGATTATTCAAACCACCGTTTCCCAAATTCTAAAACAAAACGCCGCACATAATACAGCTCCTCCCGTTACTTCGCAATCTTTCATTTTTTCACCACATCGCTCTCAATCCGCCACATAGTTATAAGCTTTCGGTCGATTTGCCGAACATTGGGCCTGATCCCATTTATTGTACCACTGAGATCTAGCCCAAGATGCAGGAAAAATACCTTGTGGGAAAGGAGGCTCATAGGAACGGAAGATGTGAAGAGTGTAATACATTTTTATACCCGTGTTAAAAAGTTTCCCAATTAACTTTTAAAGAACATAAAAAGAATGTGAGCTAATGTGTAATACTATTTAAAAACAATGTTCATCCACAGTCGAGATTTCACATATAATGTGCCAACTGAATGTAGGTTAGAAAGGTAATTTCACACATACACAAAAATAGAGCTACATTGTAAATTACTGGTGGCAAGATAAGGCAAATATTAAAAAAAAAGAAATCACGAGGTTTCATCACAGTAAACTTTATGCGAGAATACGACGCCACCAGATCACTTCACAATAATAAATCATAATAACCACGATATCAACTTATACTGAAAATATTATTTTAACTGAGGTATTCATGCATATTTCAACATTCTATAGTTTCCAAATTATCCAAAAAAGCACATATAAATAAATCTATCTGAAATATAAATTAATCAAAAAAGAAATCTTTATCACCTATTATGTCCACCCGTTATCAAATAAGAATCTAAATTGACGTGTGATAACAATAAATTTAATTATAATTAATTTATAGAAAAATCGTCAACCAATTGCGACGCACCAACAAATATAGATCAAATTGTAGTGAAATGATTCATTTCGAAATGTCAAGAATATCAGAAAATGTAAAGATAGTAGAAGTCATAGTAAACCAATCCATTTCTCAGAAACCCAAAATGTAGAGATTTAGACATCGGTTTAGATTTCCAAGCTAATTTTGATAAAAATGCAACAAAAGACAGGACTACGATCTATAAGAAGAAGTTTAGGCATTCAAATGTAATTATCAAACTCCTCAGCTTCCTCTGGAACGTCGCTATAGCCCTCCAAACTAGCTTATTTCCTCCCTTATTTCCTCCTTTCTAACCCACCAAACATCCTGCGCTGAAAAAAATCACTTTTGGTAAAAACGTTTCCCGTCCTCGACGCATCCACCATCTGCCCCTTCTCATTTACAGCCATTAGCTCCCGCAAAGTCGCTAAATGACGATGCTTTTTCAGCACCCGCGAGACACTTTTCTAAAGCAGTATAACTCGCCCGCAAACACAACTAAGACAGACCGGGAAAAACTCTCGCGACACCGCGAGAGAACCCATCGGACTGGTGGATGAAGAGTGTGCACCCGGGATATAGCATGTATAGGGAAAAATAGGGCGCTTCGCGTAATGGGTGACATCCACATGAATATACGCTCCAAAAAAGGAAAATGCTGCGAGCTCCTAATTTTTGAAAGATTTTTAAATGCTCTCCTCTGATACACCTTCAATTCTTATCGCACACGCTTCCAAACCGACTAGCGACTGAATTCCAATATAGTGAACTATAAAATTCCCAATTTAAATTAAAATAATGACAACAAACAAGAAATACTACATGTAGGCCCAACTCTACAAATTCATGAAGAATTCTGCATGTCCGGGTTTTCACCGCGTTGTTGTTTGAAGCCGACAACAGTTTCGCCGAAGTTTCATCCGGCGTCTTCAGGTCGAAGATGAGGATTCAGATTTTGGCCGTCCTTATATAGGTGGTCCCGTCCGGGTGCTGCTCTCTGATTGGTCCTTTTTTGGAGGACTCTCTTCCACGCGTTATGGAGATGGTAGCCTTCATCTCTATTGAAATTCGCCGGGTTTTTGGCTATCTCAATGGCTTCTCTGATTAGGCGTGGGTAATATCTACTTTCTTTACTTATGATTGTAGCGTCATGGAATAGAATATCATGGCCGGGTTCACTCCATTTATGCTCGGAGATGGCCGAGAGGTGAAACTGTTTGTTCGTAGTAGCCCGGAGGTGTTCTTTCATCCTAACTTTCATAGCTCGGCATGTTTCCCCGATGTAGGCTTTCCCACATGAACATGGTACTTGATATACCCCTTCGTATAGGTCTTTCGAGATTTTGTCCTTCGGTCCGGGGAGCGCGTCCGCTATTTTCTTGGTGCAGTTGAACCTTGTCACCACGTCGTGCTTTTTAAGGATTCTGGCTATCTTCTCGGATGTTCCCGATACGAAGGGGATAGTCGCGTATGCCTTTGGGTCCGGTTCCGTCTGCTTGTCAGAATCTCGTCTTCGCCTTTCTTCCCTGGCGGTCCTTTTTAGGACCATATCGTTCCGATAGCCGTTTTGTTTTAGTACTCTCAGGAGATGTTTCTTTTCAGTCAGCAAAGAGTCGGCGTCAGAGATTTCATACGCTCTGTGAACTAGTGTGTCCACCAAAGATGTCTTCTGGAGCGGATGGTGGTGAGAGGTTGCGTTTAGATAACGGTCGGTGTGCGTCTTCTTTCTGTAAACAGCATGTCCCAGCTTCCCACAACTCTTCTTTTTGACTAAGACGTCCAGGAAAGGTAGTTGGTTGTCCTTTTCTACTTCCATCGTAAATTTGATGGAATGATGTTGTGAGTTGAGAAATTGAAGAAATTTCCGAAGTTCTGCTGCGCCGTGCTGCCACGTGGTGACAAGGTTCAACTGCACCAAGAAAATAGCGGACGCGCTCCCCGGACCGAAGGACAAAATCTCGAAAGACCTATACGAAGGGGTATATCAAGTACCATGTTCATGTGGGAAAGCCTACATCGGGGAAACATGCCGAGCTATGAAAGTTAGGATGAAAGAACACCTCCGGGCTACTACGAACAAACAGTTTCACCTCTCGGCCATCTCCGAGCATAAATGGAGTGAACCCGGCCATGATATTCTATTCCATGACGCTACAATCATAAGTAAAGAAAGTAGATATTACCCACGCCTAATCAGAGAAGCCATTGAGATAGCCAAAAACCCGGCGAATTTCAATAGAGATGAAGGCTACCATCTCCATAACGCGTGGAAGAGAGTCCTCCAAAAAAGGACCAATCAGAGAGCAGCACCCGGACGGGACCACCTATATAAGGACGGCCAAAATCTGAATCCTCATCTTCGACCTGAAGACGCCGGATGAAACTTCGGCGAAACTGTTGTCGGCTTCAAACAACAACGCGGTGAAAACCCGGACATGCAGAATTCTTCAAGCCACCGCCGCGAAAATCTACGCAGCCATATTCTACAAATTCATGTTACTCCAGTCGAAGAGGAAGACTTTTGTCTGAGAAACATATCAATGTCATGAGTTTTAGGTTGATATTATCAACATTATTAGCTTTTAACAATAAAAGGGGCTCCCGCCATTCCAGAAATCAATTTCTTATGATTTCACTCAGGAATGCTAGCAATTTCTACCTTTATAATCGAGAATATCTATATTTTGCAATGGAATGCCTTTCAAATACACCTAAATGAAAACCTTTCACATTAATCCTTTAGGGTAATAATAAGTTGAAAAACACATGATACTTAGACCTGTTTATTTTGTAAACTCAGTTTCACAAATATGTATTATTTCTCAAAAGTCGCAATGATACGGCACAGTCGTAATGAGACAATAAATTCATTCCAATTTTTGGGAGGGAATGCTTTGAATGGTTTCCTTAAACCCATGCACACTTCAACATCACATTTTAAAAATTATTAACCACAAAAAGTGATTAAGGGTATCATATAGGCCAAACTGTATAGTAGTAACATTCATACCAATGGGAATGGAGTGACGTACTAGGCAATTTTAAGTTTAATACAATGCGATTTTTTATGTCTAAAATCATCAGGCCCATTGTTTACATTCACAACAATTTATTCGGCGGCTAATCCGTTCTTTCTAACTCGAATTGAAAAGTACGCATGGGTGACATTGTTTTCCTGTGAATAAAGTTTAATGCTTACGTTTTGACTGCGTTTATCTAATTTTGAGTGCATAACAAACAAAGCTAGAGATTCGCTTCAGACAACACTTATTAGTTCTATAGAGAGCAAATAGTGTCAGCTAGCGACAGTATTTAGCGAGAAGCAGTGACGCTTTTCCTTTTCCCCAGTCCATCTAATACTGCAAACTCTAGCACTATCTAGATAATTTATAAATCGGCGTGTGCGTTTAAACATATCACCCTACACCCCCTTAGCACTATTACCCTTCCCCGCTTCGTAATTCTGATTTGTGGGCGAAATAATGAGGAATAATTAATTGCGGAATACATTAGCTTTCGTGAAAACGCTCGCACAAAACCTCCCCTTAATGAAACGAGTCACTGACCGTAAAATGAAAATGGCCTCGTTATTCAGCATAGCCTTTGACATACCCTCCCTCCCCCGAAAGTTACACCCACCACGCCTATTTTTTGTGTTATTCCGAAACACGCCCCTTCCCATACTCTGTCAGGTTTACCGAAATGCCTCTTCAACGAATCCCATCCCGATTCTATTCTCCCTCTTCCTTCCTTACCATCCACCTACCCCTCCTTCCTGCCCGCGTATCTCTTTCTCTCTCTCTCCTTCTCTCTCTCCCTCTCTATCCCTCCCTTCCCTCCGCGCAAGCACGAATGAACTACAGAAACGATAACCTCATCCATCCCTTCAAGATCAACCTCTCGAGAACTAATCACGCTTCCGTTCTCTCCTCCTACCCTGCTCATCCCGGCTCCTCTTTCGACGCCATCTCAGCTTCAACGATGGCCATCACTAGGAGAGTGCCCTGCGGCCCAAAAATAACCCGGTTGCTCCATCTGTGCATTTTCAAATATCCGACATTCCTGCAAGTGCGCTTCTGCAAGGCGCGCCCATGTGCTCCCTCGGCGTACGCCTCACCCTTGCCACATGGCTTCCGTCCCTACAGGAGTAACCTCTCGCTCCAATCCATTCCTCCCTTCTTTAAAAACAGACGTTTCTTATTACCATATTTCTATATGGATAAAAGGAGATTCTGAATTAATATTTGAATCATTTTTCCAGATCTCCCGTAAGTCGAACGCTTTGAGGGGATGTAGGAGACTGCCTTTTATTGAAATATAAGCTTAAAAATGTACAATTTTCAGTGACCGAAGAGAAGTTAATTTTTTTAAACTAATAATATCATTGCGTAATTCTGTTATTCCACTAGTTTCGAATCCCTTATACCAGCGTTCTATTACACTGCGTCATATGTTGTTCCATCGAATTCACTAGATAGAATGAAACGCACAGGAACGTAATCATATTTAGCATTCTTTTTGTTTTAACCTATAATTTGGATCAAGCAAACTTTCAGTTTTATCAAACTAAAAACGTAATGCCACCCATATATTTATTTAATTACCCAGTGTAGTGACTTTTGTAGAACTTCATCCAAGATAAAGTGCTATTTGGCTTAACTTCTTTTTAATCCATCGCATTTTTTACACATCTAAGTATCGTCTAATAAATAGTTCTTATTCCTGTTCTCTTTCTTAATCTTCCCCCGCATACCTAATATTCTCCTTAAAGCGGCCGACAATACCCCATTAACTCCATTAACTGTTCATGCTAGCGCATTCACGCTAACTGCTGTCTTCATGGAATAAATAACTTCGGGTTTTTAATGATGTAAAAGTTTCAATTAGTTTAGTTTTTGCGTCAATTTCTGCGAAGAAATATATTTGCAGATCAGCCAAAAGTATATATTAAATATCATAGATAACATATTAATATAGTTAACGTATTTACTAGGAGCAGAAAAACTGATGAAATTTTGAAAGAAGTGGAAGTGAGACACCGCCGACTGTCATTTTAAGAAATTATCAATAAGCTGAAAAATTTAAATATCTGTAATAAATATTAATTTTAAGCTATAAATTCAGTTACTTCAATTACAAATCATTGAACATATTTTGTTTCACTAATTGATAGTGAAATATTTTTTGCATCGAGCTGTTGTAAAGAGAAAGTCTATTGTTCAAATGATATTACCTCCTCGATTCGAACAACTTTTTAAACCGACAACACTTACAGGTTGATTCATGAAACATGAATTGATGGACATTAGTTAGCCATTTTTTGGATTGCTATAGACACATTTCACCTAACAACCGAATGGTTACCTCTTTTGTGATTAAAATTATAAATTATAATTAGATTAATGGCACTACGCACTCAGATGAAATTATTGTCACGTAAGCAGTTGAAAAAAGATCTCGCGGAATGAATAATAAAAATATTCTGTAATAACAAATTTAAATTCAAACTGGGATAATTCTTTTGCCACTAATAGTTATGGAAACAGAAAACTTTGCTGGGTGAATTAGGAAGGCAATCAGCCAGAATATGTTCATATTTAAATATATGAATACTATCTGAGGAATATTCTGCAAACAACATGGCTGATTCATTACGCTTATTGAGGTAATATAACATTCACAAGTCTGCTAATAATGAATTATATTTATTTTAATGCTCGGAAAAGGTATACCAGTGGAAAAAGTGATGCGCTGCTGATATCAAATTCTTTATTTAATGTGCTACAGAGATGTTAAGAACCAGGAATAGATATCGTTCGTATGAAACAGTAAGTAAATCATGTAATTCAACGTGTTTTTATTCCTGCGAAAATAGTATAGTTCACCATCAAAGAGTTTCATATCTCAAACTGTTGATAATGCGGCCCTATACCTAAGACGTAAACAAGTTTTTGCTAATATAGCCTTGCGTGCACCAAACTTTACACTAAACGAAAGGAACCATCAGCGTGTTTTAGAAATTTGGGCATAGCGGGTGCGCCGAAATATATAATCGCATTTGTTCTCTCATCTTTCCCAAGACGGGAAAAAACAAACAGGCAAACCCTTTTACCCTTTCTCTTCCCCCCTTTTCCCCTCTGTTCGGCTAAACGGACGAATGCTCATCTCTCCAAGTTCCTCCCGACCAACCCCTCTCACACCCTCCTTGATCACAAACCATCCCACCTCTTTCCCTCCCTTCTGCACTCACCGCTGACTCCCGTGTGTCACTTGTTCACTCTACCAAAACAAACCGAATCGACGAGCTTATTTTTTTTCCCTTTCGACCTGTCAGTCTCTTTCCTCGCATCCAACTTTTTGAGGGTCCAACCAGTTTTTCAACTCTTTTAGGCTGTTACTACGGCCAGCGCTGCCAATTCTCCCAAAAACTCTTGACCCATCTCTCACAACAACTACTTCCCCCTATTATTTTTTAAACCTTTTTTTATGCACAAACAATTTTATTTCGCCGATGAAACGGCAAGCTAAACATCCAGAGCCAGCGACTACTCACGGTGATAAATCAAAAGGCAAATTGATAACGTCATTTCTATGGAGCACGGCACATATCACGCCTCTTGTGACACGAGGGAATGTGTACCAGATTAATGATTTTTCACTTACACCCAACAATATTGCACACCGCATAATGCGAAATGATGTCTCGCCCCGCACTAAAATTGAAAAACCTTTTGACTACGCATGGACGTCCAGTGTCCTACGTTATCCTAGCCACGCATCAATTAGCAGAAATTAATTGCATAAAATTAGCCGGGGATAAGAGATTTATCGTTTCACGCATGTGTATCACACACGCCATTCGAAACGCTACCACCGCAATACGTCCTGTAGGTCGATCCCTGGTTTAGAGAAGATTCTCGCCTTTGCCCACCCGGGACCACCGACCGCCCAAAACATATTTCACGCGCACAAAACCGGGAGGGCAAGGGGGCGTACGCAATGACCCGCAGCCTTTTACCCACGCACGCTGGGAACTGCGGGTTTGGGACGGGGGCGGAGAGAGAGAGAGATAGGATGGGAACATTTAGGGGGTGATGTGGCCATCGGGGCGCCATATCGCCAACGAGCGTAATGGAGTTTAATTTTCGACTAAAACGAAACGATCACCGGGAATACGCCTCTATCCCGCGTCCTTCGGTAATCTCCTCAAAACCGCTTTCCATCCTACTCTAAAATCCAGAGATTCCGTCACCACCACCCTCCTCCCTCTAATTTTCCTCCTTCTCGCTCCAATCCACTGTCCCCTTAAAGTTTTTCCTCCGCTCTCTTCCCTCCCAATCCTACTTTCCCTCGCCTCAACTCCATTCAAGCGAGTGAGACCCGGATCCGCAGAGAAAATCTGTGGAAGCAAACCGTGCGTGAATGCTTCTCATTATTCCTTAAATAATATTATACTTGTTCCTTTTTCGGTTATTTCACTTTATAAAATTATGCGCCCATCTTCCTTTCACTTTTTTGGCGCTCATTTTATTCCTTCTCGCTTAAAATTGTTCATTACGAGTGAAGACCACGTATTTTATGAGGGTTTATAAAAAGCATAATTACTAGGGTTTGATTCGCAGAGAATGACTAGCTAATCCGCCATTTGCCACACGAAAATAGCTCGAGGTAGTCTAATTCACTACAAAGGATTATTGATAAACTCCGGCGTACAGCCCTAATAGTATTCTCTCCTGAATAATGCTTCTACAACAACCCAACTAAATTATTTAGCGATCTCTCATGGCTATTTTCTCAGGAATGAAGTTAATTATCCTAAGTAGTCTTCTATTTTATTTCAAATAACGTTCTTCTCCCACACAAAAACGCTTTAATACTACATATTAAAAATTTCATATATTAGAAGATAAACAATAGACATCGGTAGTTTATTACTTTACCATGGAATGGTAATGTTTCAATGGAAATTCAGATACAAATTTAATTGCTTTATAATGAAAATAATAGCAACCAAAGTACTTCAGTCAGAAAAAGTTGAGCGAGCATGTAATTTAAAGAATTAAGGGTTGGAATGTTGATCAAAACATTTGTTACAATTGGCCCTATTTTTGTTCATAATTTTAAATTCAAGAATTTGTATAGATGTGATTCCGAATTATTAATTCCCAGACAATGATTCCGGAGGTTACTTCCGGAATTTTTCTTTCGACTACTTTCAAATAATAAAATGCCTTCAACCAAAAAGACAGATATCGTCTCGTTAGCAGAATAGCAATTCAAATGAATAGTAGGTTCCTCGCAATAATATTGTCCGAGTGTATTCTGATCAGAGTGATTTATAGATTGACAATTATGACAAACTATTTTTATCCACAGTTATTACAGTAAATCATAATTTATTCCTTTTACTACTAACGCGATTTTTTTGTCTGACTTATCCTTTTGGAAGTCTTGGATACTTACTATCAAAACTTGGTTGTGTAGGATCAAATAATTGAACTGAACCAAAGTATAGGACTCCAAATGATAAGTAACATCATACTAAAGTTATCTTAAGGCTTCTGATAAAAGCTTTTGAATATGCTTAAAAGAGAAATGTTGGTAATATTTGTACCACATCATTTGGAATCGACTCCATTACTTCACGGGTGAAAAACTTTCCTCCATTAGCTACTACCATAATTATTTGTCATTCTAATAATTATATTCATCGTTTAATCTTTCTAATGATTGCTTTCTCATATCTCTATTTAATAAAATACTATAAGTCATCCACGTGGAGGGTAGAGGGAGAGAGAGTTTATGTAGGCATTTGCCTAACCTCTCATCCTTCCCACACATTTCTATTCTATCCCTCCTCGCCACCTTAGGCGTAATATATCCCTTATCCAATCGCCTCCCACCTTCGGGTCCTCTCACCTCGAACGTAAACCTCTTCCTGGAGACCCCATTCCCTTCCATGATACCCTTCTTCCTTACACCAAGATAACTTCTTTTCCTCTTCCATCTCGCTTCCCCTCCTCGCCTTTTCTCATCTGCCAACCAAACAAATCCAAAATCCGTAATCCCCCAACTCACTCTTCCTCCTTTCCCGCACATCCACTCCGTTGGCACTCACTCCACCGCCTATTGTCTCCCCATTGCCTTCCTCCCTCATGCTCCTCCTTATCATCCTCGCACGCATTCCATTATCAGAGGCAATCGGGCCTCTTATCGGTCATAACAGCGGTTCAACCTAATACTAGTCCAAGAGAAAGCGACAGGAGTTTGTGCAAGGTGAGAGGCTGCCGAAAACGATTTGGAGTTAGGAATCGAATGGGGCAGAATGCAAGTAATGGAGGCGAGGAAGGGTAGTTAAAACCGTCCTGGGGTAGGATATGAGTGGGGAGACAAGAGAGGAATAAAGATGAAAACTCATGGAGACACAGGGGAAAAGAAGGAAAGGAGGGTGAAGATGGGAAGGTTGCGTGGGAGCAAGACCCTGGAAAGAGTTCGCGAAAAAAAAAGAAAAATCATGGGGTGAGTCGGATTATATTATGAGGGAGATGCTTCGTCTGGAGATTTGTTGGTAGGGAGAGAATGATGGGTTCAAGGGAACCCAAGATTAAGCGTCCATTGGAAATTTGTGCGCGGAGGAGGAGAGGCAAGAGAGCAGGGGAAGATTGGGCTAGGACGTGAGAGCACGGGTAGGATGGTGGGAGACGGGGTGCGGGAAGAGAGGTGAGGAAGGGCGCGGGCGGGACAGAGAGCGTATTTTCTCGTCGAGACCACCGCTGCACTAATTGGGAGCTAAAAGGTATTTATGTAAAACATCTCTCCCGCCTCCCGCACCGTCCCCAGCTACCAAACAAGATGACGTGAGGTGAATACCGGAATTATACATTCTCTCTCCTCCACGTGCGGCCACGAGGAAATGGGGAGAATATTAAGAACGATACGATAAGGGCGAAATGAACGGATTCAATTTAAGCATTAGCTGGCCGGAAAACCAAATGCAATTCGCACGTCAACAATGATTAGGACGAATTTCTGAGATTAAGTTCTAGATGAGAAATTTGTGAACAGGTACCTGAATGAACTACAAGATATATAAGCAAAGCTTTAGCATTCTATGGAACGAATTAATACCGTTTTCCTCGTGTTAAAAATGTCTTTATCATATTTCCTTCAATTTAATTCACTAAAAGAAAATGGTCATTCGTGTTTCATTCAACTTGTTTTGTAAATCAAGCACTAATCCACACTAACTACATACCGTACATTCTTACATGATTTAAACGGATTCTGAACTCTGATTTAGTACAGTAAATGCGCCCGTAAAATTATTACAATGACATCCTTATCTTACATTCATCAAATAATGGTTTCCAAATCCATCGATAAAATTGAAACTACGACTGCGCACATCTAAAACATTCGATGAAAATATTGCTTTCATGTATACAAAGAAAAAAATACTAATATACATATATAAAATATATCTGATGTATTAGTCAGTAATTACATTTGCAATACATGATACAATCAGTTACAGCCGCCCAAAAAATTGGCAATACACAATTTGATGTCCCAGAGAAGAGTATATCTGCGGAAAAAATGCAGTAATGTGGCCGGTAACGGAGGTGAAAGAGACTAAAAAAGAAACAATGTTCATGAGGAAATGTATGGCATTGAGATCGTGGTAGTGGAATTGGCGCGAGCACATTCCGTGCTATCAAACCATTTTGTTCGTCCCTCGCTCAATCCCTCCAACGCCCCAACCCCATTCCTATCCTGTCCCCTTGTCTCCCGCTTCGTCCACACCCCTCCATTTCTCGCTGCGAGACGTGCGTGACATTCGAAGGAGGATTATTAGCATCTCTCCCCTATATTCAGAGCGTTTATAGCCCTGACATTCCATTCGCAATGAGATTGGGCCAGAAAAGTGGACAGTGACAAGGGTAGGTATGGACGCAGAGATCCAGAACGTGTGTTAGAGTGAGAGGAAAATCGAGCTTTCAAAAAAATATATATATATATATATATATATATATATATATATAGTTAAAGCAATCAAATAGAATAATGGAAACGAGCTGAATATTGGCAAGATATTGATGGATTTCAACGGAAAGTGAAACACTAAAAGATGGGCCAACACCATGAGATTTGCAACTCTTTGATAACATTCTCGGTAAAGGAAATGACAGGATAAAAAAGAAGGAAATGACAAGCAAAGAAAGAAAACAATGCATTTGGTAATTTTTTGGCAAAATTGCTGAAATAAAAGTATGGTGGGATGGAAAGGTATTGATAGAAAAGAATAATTTTACAACCAAAATTAGTTTCAAGAAACTGTAATAGTAACTTTAACGGAGTCACCCGCTATGTGTGCATTACAATGCAATGGTTAAGTTACAGTTTACTACTCTTTGCCAATTCGAAAATATGATCACGTTTCTTACCTCTCTATCTCTCTATTACCTCTTTAGGTGAGCAAACCGTATAATGATGCATATACGTGTATAGCCGTCACTACCCTACTTTTCGGGGTAGATAAAGTGAAAAAAACCTGATTATTCTATCGACAACGCCACCCGTTTTCTCGAGTGCACTTATCCAATTTTCTCACACATAACGCTCTGATTTATGAAACAGACAGACAATGCTAGTGAACATGCCAATCGAATTTATCCCTACTAGTTTTCCCATTTAGGTCATACTAAGGGAGAATCTTAGCTCCGCTTAAAAAAAAACGATGAAAGTAGACACACGACTCAAATTACCACAAAGTCAGACTCATATATTGATTGTAAATATAAAAGTATCGATGGTATGTTTGTAACAACTTTCATTGAACAAATTCACGCAACTATTTCATTTGAAAAACTTGTCCACGCTGAAAAATGTATCAATTTTTGAATGGATAAATGATAAAGATTAAATACGTTTGAGAAGAATCTGGAAGATCCCACTATTAGAGTACGTTTGGTAACCGTCAACATTTATGCTCGTAACAAGTAATTTTATAATATGACTCATTGTCCAAAATTGACAGCAACCTTATCGTATTTATGCACACCCACAAATATGGTTAATTATTCAGAGATAATTTACCATAGCCTTGAACTTACACTTAACCCCAAGAATATAGAACATTTACTGTTAGTTATATAGTATGCTAGTTCGATTGGGAAACACTGATATTCAAACTTGGTACGCCAATAATGTTATATTTCATTCATTTTGAATTCATAATGGATTCCACCGAACACACCAAAATATAAATATTCATAATTGATTAACAGCATAAAATTTCAAGGAGAGAGGTATTGTGGCCGATAGGTTTTGAATTAGTCATTGCCATTATATCATTTGGGTCAAATTATTAATTACATCATCATATTACGTCGTAAGAGCCGAAATATAATTATTCAGAAATCGCTACCCTACCTAAATAAGTACATCTGCAATAGAATCGTACTTGATTAGTCAAATGAATAAAACTATGCAGAGTTTGATGCATTGCCGAGGATATAGATGGTATTTTAAGCGATGAGTGGTGTTTGCGGTGCCTTACGTAAACGTTACATGACCCGCGTTACGATATCCTTCGTTGTCAAACTCGATTGGATTTACGTTACAGAAACATTATTCAAGATTTGTATTAGAAATGGAATTTGTTTAGCAAAACAGTAGCATTTATATTTGCATACAAATGATAATTCGCTTACCAAACTAACCATTGCCAAGAATCGAGAGTTAGCAAAGCAGACTAAAAATCATGGAATGTGGAACGTCAAAATCCTCGGATCAGCTCACCCAACTGCAGCCAGAAATCCTCTTGGTCCTTTCACACTCACCCCGATATAAATGAAATTAGATTTCCAACCCACAAATCTTTCCACGTTGCTATACCGTTTCCCTTTCTGTCCCTTTCCCCTTCAAACGCTCCAAATTTATGCTCACTCCTCGCCACGACCTTCCCGCAATGTTTGCCTCTATATCAAACCAAACACCGCACTTTCCACATTCCATTCATATCAGAAGGCCCCTCATGTGCTGTAACCAATGAACGGAAACGCCCTTTCAATGCAAGAACGTCCGAGTTGCCAGAGCAAGCATCTCGTTTCTCACGCAGGAGTGGACAAAGCGCTCGGGATAATTTTAATTCTCCTTATGCAACCCAATATCACCGACCATTTTCTTACGAAAAAAACTGAAACGGTGGTCACATGAGCCGGTCAGCCGTCATTTACGTCGGGTGCATTCACTTAGAGAAATAGTGAAACAATTTGGCTCCTCTGTAGAAAATTTTGCGGTAAGAGAGCCCCGCATAATATATAGTACGCTCGCAAGAACGGTAAATGACCGAGGCCCAATTGCGGGAATATAAATAGCTCGTGATTTTCAAAATAAAGGGTCGCAAAACAACCCGTATTAATTCCCCTCATATTTTCCTATGCCGCTGACCACAACATTTCTCGCACTTAATATCCTTCCCTCCCCAATCCCCTCCGTCCATTCATTACCCTCCAAACAGTTCCGCCCACCCTCTCATCTCGACCTCTAAAAACTCACTCCACCTCCCACGACCCCTTTCCTCGTATTTAGTCAACTTTCCCCCGCCGCGAATCCCTTTCCGCTAAACCCGAATCCGCCATGAACTCCCACACACTCCTCTCTTCACACACCCATGCATATCGAGGTATATGCATGTATCCGAGGGAGGAATCCACGGAAGGCAGGGTCGAGAAGGGGAGGAGATATGGCATGCACTCTCGGGGGGGGGGGGGGGAATGAAGGGTGGGACGGGGAGGGACTACCGGCTCCAAACCATTTGTGCGTGTGGCCCCTACGTACACTTTCAAATCCTCGTCCGCCGAAAATTCCCTCCCTCAAATCCGTGCATTAGTTCACTGAATAACGACTGCCTTTTCCGAGGAAGGGAGTGAGATAGGGTGAGTGAGCGAGAAAGAAGAGTCGCAAAAGATTGGACTTTGGGAAAAGCGAGGGTAGATGAGGAAGGGAGATGGATGAAAGCGGTGTGGAAAAGAAAGGGAAGCGGGGATGTGAAGGGGATGGAGCGGTGAAGGATAACTGAACCACGGGAGGACATGGAAAGCAGACTATGGCCACCAACGCTGTCCCTCACCACTCTTTCCATTCCCCCTCTTCCCTCATGACCCTTCCTCACTCATCTCCCCGTCCACTCCATCACTTCTCCGCACCCACATACGAGCACAAAGCCATTCTACTTCCTGCATATCTCATGGCGTATTCTTTTATTAACTCCCCGAACTGAATTGTTTTGGACGAGGATATTAATAAAGGAGGGTCGAGATTGGTGGGAGAAGGGGGAGAGATGGGGGGAAAGGGATGATGGTAAGAGGGGAAACAGAGGAGGCAGCGTATGGGAAGGGGGGGGGTGGATGAAGGGGGTCGGGAAAACCGGTTATGGGGCCGACGATGAGGGAATATTATGAGAAGGAAGGAAAGAATGATATGGGGCGAGGATGAACATTAAGAAGGAATGCGAGGAGTAATTCACACGGATGAAGAGGAGTGAAAAGTAGAAGTTTGTCCTAGAAAAGAGTGGTTATACGACAATGGTGCACGTGTGACATGAATTATGAAATTTAAAAAAATTGCGAAATATTTTTTTTAGAACAGCGGTGAATATTAAGAAATTACTCAACTCTCATCTCTCCTTCTCTCTCGCTTTTGGTTAATATAAGCAACACAGGGATGAATAATAAATAACCGGAAATGAAGAGAGTGATAAGAGGGTACGAAGGAAAAACACAGGGAGAAAGAGACAGTTCGAGCCAACACAAACGCAGAAATTGAGTTCTTGCGAAATTCAGATGAAAAAAAAAGAGCGATGCACACGGGTCGAGGGGAGAATGGACCCAAATAAAGGCGGTAAAACTTAATTGGATGTCGTAAAGAAGTCGTAAAAGTGAACGAAAGTGAATAGTCTTTGGTGTTTCACCCTAACTGCCAAGCCAAAGCAATTCGAGGTATTTCATGCTTATACTTTATATATGCTACTTTCCTAATAAATGTTATGGCCACATTTATACTAACAGTCGAGATAATTTTCCAATTTCAATTTTCACTGGACAGTCTACAACCAATTAAAAACATACGAGGCCTCACGATACCATATAATCGAAAGACCTTTAATGATGCAACCATTATTATTTTCACCATATTTAGTATAAGGAAAAGCATTTCATTAGAGAGATATTATATTTAAACATTTCAACGGAAATATACATTTTGAGTTTTCTAAATACATTTTAACCACTTACAGATGATGCCTGCTAATATGTGAGTTACTTATGTACTTGCATAAGATAAGATTTTCCGGAAACGGCGGCTCTAAACTTATTAATACGAGGTAAACGAGATTATATGCTCCAAAGTTTTTGCACAAGAGCACAACCACTGGATTTTTAGAATGTAGTTATTATATTGTTTTACCAATATTCACGTAGAAAAAGTCGATATCTTCCGGTCTTGTGTCAACGATACCATTATAAATATATAATGCGATACTTACACTTATCAGATCAGAATTTTAGAATTGTGACTCAGTGATGCCTTGGTTCGACTCAATCTTCGCGTCATTAATTATACATATGAGCTGAGCAACATACCAATGTTGTTGTTCATTCATTATTATTGTCTATGGGATGAATTAAAAGGATATTTATGTCAATTGGTAGTTTACTATTCATTGTTGCTCAACAATTATAGTCTTCTGCATTTAACATATTCTTATAAACTTCGACCATCTTCAGTTTTTTATGACTAAAATTTATCAACACTTACCGCCCAAAGTGTTCTTTAAATTATTGAAAACAAGATAAACAAATTCATAACATCATCTACACTCCACTCTCCAGGTTGTTTCTGAAGCCTCAGATTGAAAATAACTTTAATTGCAAGCGGACCTTACCCATGGATCGAAGTGTAAACAATTATTTTAAAATATCGAATTTCCATTATAAACCATTGGGAATACATTAATCCTTGTGAAATCTACATAATTCAAGCAATAAAGGGCATTAAGAAAAACAAATATGGATTGACGCCTGCCCACACAAAGTTTTTAGGCATAGATCGGATGAAATGCATTCGATCCAATACCGAATGAGCCATTTTATTTCAATTGTAATGCATGGACTTTAATATGCTTTATAAAAATAAATCTTCATACAAACTTAACATATTATACACCTGACTCTTTAAAACAACCAAACATAAAATTTTAGAACTTAACGCATTACATCATATTTTGAAATCCATTAACGACGCAATAATTTAAGCTTTAAAATTCATTAAATGCACAATTCTGTTTTGTGCTTCAGCATTGCTTAAAATTTAACAAAATTGACGCTCATTATTACCGGAAAAGCTCGAAAAACAATTACCGAGAAAGCCAATGATATTTTTTAATCTGTTTTCCCCTCAAAATAAAACCTATTACGCTTACCTCTCGCGCAATGCTCTTGACATCGCAACTCACGTGGAAGGCATTAAAAAAGCGAGCACAAAAGCGGGAGGATGAGAGAGGGGGAAGTGGGCGTGCGGGAGTGGAGTGGAAAGAGATTTAGCCGGGGGATTGGGTAGGGGTATGCGACGCATGGCTACGGTGGAGTTGTGGGAGGAAGGGGGGGAGTGTGTGGAGTTTAGGTTGGGGTGAAGGCAAGGCATTAGGCATCTGTTGGTGGGGAGTGGTCAGAATCCGCCTCACGCAGGACTGGGATTGGGTTGGGATGCGAGAGATTTGGGGGAGGGTAGGGTGGCGAGAAAGGGGTGACAGGCTGAGGGGTGTGGGTGGCCGGGGGGGGTGGTGGAAAAGAAGCAATGCGTGGTCTGCTCGAAGTAGGCGGAAGAGGCACGGCGAGAAATGGGGCACAGATTTTCCGGTGCGGCAGAGTAAGTGAATAAATTGAGCTGCACTATGGTGTTAGTGTGCCGGGTGGTCGCCCATCCCAAGCCTAACCTTCCATCACACACACCCACACACAAGTGCTCACATATATTCCTACCCTTTGTATTTTTTGAAACTGAAAATCCAGCCTTCCAACTTTTCGTAAAAATCTCTTTCCCCGAGCCACTCCTTTTCCCTCCCCCGCACATTTGTCTCTCTATCTCTCCCTCCCCTCCCACGCACGCACGCTCCCCACGCGTCTCGCTCTCCTCCCTTCCCGCAAACGCGTCGCCCTGCTAATCCCTCCCGAACACACCATCAGCAGGGGCACACCTCATCCCGCGCCATAATGTACTCATGCCCCTCCCCCATTACACAACGCGGCCCATCGTCATCCCCACCATTACGGGCACATCAGCGCTTATGCCCCTCGCGGACCCGCTCACAATTACTATAAACACACATCGTGCTGCCTCCAACTCCCATGCCTCCTCCTCCTTCACTCTTTTCCCGCTCCGTGAGGGTACTTCCCCATTCTCCCTCTTTCTTAAGTTTACTCTTCGTCGCGCGTAATGCTCGCGAATTTTCTCGCCTGTGCCATTACTGACAGCGGCAGAATGCCGGCGTTACAGCGAAGCTTCCCTCCGCCCAGGAGGATCCTCGCTCAGATTTCGCGTGTTGGTAGAAAGTGGCGACATGTTACAACGACACACTCCCTATCGATCGTCATTTTCACACGCGCACGGAGTTATCATTGCTCAAAGGGCGCTCTCCTTTGCAACACTCACTTGCACGGGTGAAAATATTTGAACCACCTCAGAAGCCATCCCGCGACTTGTAGTTCTTCATCCTCTCAATTAACTGGTATTTAATAATATCTTGGTAGTACAAAGCAAAAGATGCAGCTTTATTTTTCAACTAAACATAGATACCATGCAGATAACGAAAGAGATGGTACCGTTCATTTCCTCAACAATTACTGTAATATGTATTCATTTATAGTCTTGCCACCAGAAGATTGATTATCTGCAGCTCAACCTTCCTCCCTAATCAATCTTAATTCTCATATATCCGAGCGGATATTTCTCTCTCACCCACGACAGAAATTTCTCTCTCTCTCTCTTCATTCTTGAATATCGAGAACGGACATTCTCTCTCGCATCCCTCTTTATTTGGCCAACAAAATGCCCTACAGTATTCCTCGTGAAGCTTCCTCTCGAGGATTTCCACTCCTGTTATCTTTCTTGAAATGCATTGCATCTGAATGTGAGACCGCTCCATCTGGGTCTTCCATTCCGTATGGTCCTCCATATGGCCTTGTCCTCTTTTGTATTCTTCCTTATTTCTGATTTTAACTGCTCATCTGATCGTCAGCAGCTGCCATCAGCAGAAGGTTTACCAGTCCAATGTATTTCTGATTTCCTAATCCATTTTCTATAACGCTGAACCACATGGTAAAACAGTTTAAAATATAGTTTACCATTGAATAAACCAAAAAATGCCTAGTTGAAATAGGCATAATAGGAAAAATATTTTTTTAATAACCTTTCAAATGGAGTTGCAATGTTTATAACGTTTGAAGCCATTGACTTCTGGGTATAAATATAGGGAGTAACAACTTTTCGATGCGTACTAGTTAATACCTGGCAAATCCCCCAACAGATTAATTTTGCAAATCTCCTCCTCTCATTTCCTGAGTCCAATTTTTTTCCATTTCCTTCTCTTCTATTTTCTACCATTCTCAATCTCCGAACTGCCTTCCGCCCGGCCCTCCCGCGTCATTCAAACCTCTTGCTAACACATCGCTTCCTCGTGATTCCCGCCGAGGGAAGTGTGGCCCCATACACGCATATACACGGTCTTGGCATTTCGCCAAATATGCCCAAGTTCGAAGCCGCAAAATGCATTCATCGTGCCTCCCTTACTCTTTCCTCTCCTTCCCCCACGCCCCGAAATCCAACCGTTTTATTTTTTGCCTATCTCGGCATTCGTCGACGGAGGCAATAGCTGTTGGTTTTGAGGTCTGGGTTAGGCATGGGTGGCTGTCGAAGAGAAGGTTCAGAGGAGGGGCGCGGAATGGGAGGGAAAGGGCACGGACCATTTTCGGTTGTACTTCAATGCTCCCTCACCGAGGTCTGCTTCTCTTTTTTTTTGCAATGACGCTCCCTCCCTGCAATCAATCGACGACTAGGACAATGTTCCTTTGTTTCCCTCCCCGCGATGCCCTCCTCCGTCTCTTTTTTCGTTTCCTATTATCATTTGAGGCTGCTTCCCCAGCACGTATGTGTGGAATATGAAGTGTGCGGCCGCGAAGATGAATCCTTGGCGTATGTGTTTTTGTATTGTTTGCTCGGGTCCGGAATCCGCGTTCGTACATGCAGTAGTGCGTTTGGAGAGCTCATAATGTAAGCCATTCCCTGTATTCATCGTCCGCGCGATCTGCATTTTTAATGTCACGAAATAAGAAATGTAACCTAATTACAAAAAAAGACTTTCCTAGGAATGAATTGGATGCTAAAATTAAATTGAAGAATGGATAATATATTTTGCCTAATGTCTTGCTTCTTGATGACTTCAATTTATCTCGATATCGAATTTATCTACATAGCCGAAACCAATGAGAAGGGAACATATATTAAAAAAATCCTGGTTAGAGGTACCTGATCTTTACTACGATCCATCCACTATGCAGGTTCATCTTTTAGACATTGTTTTTGTTTAAACTACCAAGAATAACATGAATGCATCAAGCAGAGTTAAAATTCGAGGGCCAGAGGGAACACTTGCGTATTAGGCACGCTATGCAAACAATACATGGTGGAAAATATGCTACTACACCTATTCCTGTAGGCAGCCACGATGGTGTGTGGTAGGGGACGTTATGAACCCATGAAGCATTTCACAAGATCTACTTTTTTGGTAACTGGGACCCAAATTTGTGAAAAAACCTTGATCATGTCTCACATTAACTGCATTACGTAATAGTATTATATTAGATGTACATTTCGCGTTATATTAATTACATATTAAATAGTTAATTAAGTGCATTACGATGCTCACAATTATTGTGCTCCTAAAAACAAATTACCGAATAAAAATTGATTTCAAACTAACTTATAAACGTAATGAATTGACTTTGTCATATACATTTAATTCTTCCTCATCGTATCGTTACCCACTACTATACTCACCAAAAATAAAAGCACTGTAGCCCAGTGGTTAGACAGGAGAAATATTGAGGCAATTTCAACGCCAAATTTAACTTATTTTATTTCTTTCATGAGAATGCTAAACACATATTTGCATTCATGTATTTATTAATTAATTATGTCAGCTGGAATTAATTATTGATTTCTCCATACGAGGTTGTAGAAGGAAATAATTAGAGCTAAATGTAATGCACGGTGATAATGATTGCAGGCTGAAATAAGAGGAACTAGATGTCTTTAATAAAAACCGAATAAAATGCTACCAGCCACAACAGAAGAAACGCCCTACTAGTCCCCAATTCCTACCTCCAAATAATCATAAAAAATATATGACCACGAACGAAAATCCAGGATATATAATTTTCTCAGATTCCATGGGAAAATACTGGAAACAGCGATGAACATCAATAATATCATGAACAATCTGGAAGATATTTATCGATAGAGAGTAATTCCTGAGTCGAATTATTATTCGTTGGATGCGATTATAACTTAACTTTATTTTTTTCAAGACAATTGTTGACTAATATCACGATTTAATCCAAAGAAAAAATTCCTAGATGGTCGAGGCAATTCACCATTCATTAGAAATGATTCCCAGGGATTGGATTGGTAAATTAAATTCATATTTTATCATACTTTCCAAGTACATAATGCCGGAGCACCCCATTCAGCAATTCCTAAAAATGGCCCCTTAGATGTCACTCTGTAAATTCGTTGTAATTACCATGATATTTAATTGTCATAAGTGCTGAACTCTCTAATCAAGTAGATATTTTTGACACAATTTTTTAAAAGTCTCTTATAAAAAGTTAGGTTCATTAGTCACAAATTAATCTAAAATTCTGCGCCACGATCAACTCGCTGACAGATCGAATCTTTCCATTTCTCATTCATTTCTGCGCGACATATAAAGGTAACGATTACCGGAATAAATATTCCCATTACAAAAATAATTGAGGACGATTTTACTGTAGGATGCACACCGATTCGAAGCGTACGAACGCAACCAAACACAATGGGACAAATGCAAACATGCCCGCCGACCCAATCCCTGGAAGCCCCGGATTTGTACCTGGCGGGAAATGAATCCCACCTCGTGTACCAGGCGTGGATAACTGCCGGACAGGATTGGCACTCGAGCAATTTGCAAATCGTTGCTTGAACCTGGATAACAGTGTGCTTGGGTCTTTGGCGCAGAGGGGAGACCGTGAGAGGGAGGAAGGGTGGAGGAGGACTTGGAGAAGAAGGGAGAGATGAGGTAGGAGCGGAATGGGGAATCGAGGAGGGAGATTGGGAGGTGGAAAGGGAGCCAAACCCTCCTCTCTCCCGGACCCGTACGACCGAGGGATAGAGAGAAAGGGTTCCGGTAAAGCCAAGAGGTCGGCTTAAAACCCTTCGATGCAGGAGACCCATATATCCACGCGAGCAACGTCCGAAGATCTACCGACACAATGTACACGAAACGATCACGAGGAAAAGAACTAATAGGCGCACACGCAAACGCCATGGGACGCATTAGCAACATATATACTACTTGCCCAAGCGCAGACACTCACACACACACACACACACACACACATACATTAGTATCTCTCAGAGGATCAGGATGTCGATACTGGGGAGGAGGGCCGTTTCGTGGTCGCATCTGAGGTTGAATGGGGTTACAGTCGCAGGAGAAGGTATTTGTCGTAAAATCTATACCTTCCCAGGAACTTCAACGTTCAAGGGACAGAGGACGTTTCTCCTTCCAATAGTGCACGCTGCAACGTCCGTATCATTGACACTGCTTACCACAGTATTAAGTTCCTTTTGATTCGGCTGCATATCATCGAATGCCGCATTTAGAATTGTAAAATCGAGATAAAAATTTACTTAATATGTACATTTATTTCTAAAATTGTGCACCGGTTAATGTTTTACGGGTCATATTAAATGCATATTAATATGTTAGCATAGCGGGTAACGTTATACTTATCTATTAAAATGTAATGAGAATGTGAATCATATTCTAGCTAATCTTTTGCCATTTAATAAGTTTTTCAAGAGTATTGTACAGCGAGATAGGCAAGACTGGAGACTTCGAAGCACCTTATAAACCTAAGTACTAATAGACCAAAACGAGCATAAACTGGCGTTATTTTAGAAGCTCGCGTTTCAAAACCCTTTTAGGCATGTTATAACCGAGGTACATCAAATGAATTTGTTTAACAGGCACTGAAATAATTTCTCATGCAATCGAAATTATAGTTTTTCAGAATGATTAATCTTTAATGTACATATTCTTACAAGGAGAAAACTTTGGTTAGATTGACCTAAAATTTAATAAACAAATCATTCCATTGATTTACGTAAACCACATCGCGCATACACATATCTCGCAGTCCTAAAATTCCAAACGCTAGTCTAAAGGTTAATTGAATGCAATACACCAAACGATTAATTTTGCAATGCCTGTTCCCAATTCTCTTATCTTTTCCCCATCCTCGCATTATATACTAATGCGCGGTCTCGCCTGCCATAAAAGGAATTATCTCATTTTACCTATATTTTGTAATGCCATTCATAAATACCATAAAAACGTCCTATGGCGACCCTTGTTCACGCACCAGGAGCGAGTTGATTAATTAACCAACCCTCGGCGGGGATCGGGAGAGAGAGAATATAAAAAAGAAATATCAAAAATGAAAACAACAAAACTGACACTACTACCGCAGCAGAGCGAATGATTGCAACGTGGGGGCGCTGGGGAGACGGCGACGACGGTCTCTTGTTCAGTGGGAGCCGTGGCCGCAGCCGAGCACACGGGGGGGATAAAAAGTAATCAGGTGGGCAACAGGAAAAATTGATTGGGATGACGGCTACACGCGATAGGGAGAGTGAGGGAAATTCCTGCGTAAAATTCATTTCGGGCGGTCATCCCGGGGGAAATTAAGCAGATCGGGAAGCGGGATATCGGGCGCCCTGGGTGGCATGCCACTCGATCCTCATTGAAATCGTGAATATGCATCGAGAGGGAACGATGTATGAGAGCTTGATTGATTCTTACGAAAATCCAATTCATTGCGTCAATTATTTATGAATTTATTTGTCGCTTAATTCAGTTCCATTCCATGAGGTTTTCAAACGAATGACGTCATGATTTTAAAGTTCGAATGCTAAATCCATTATACAAATACTGGCGCCAATCATCTGGTCAGAGCTACAAGATATGAAGGCATATGAAGGCCATATTGAACACAAACAATTCTTCATGGAATTCCTATTTCTCTTACGCTTAGGTATTCTCTCAAAAAGTCTTATATAATTTGAAGCCAAAAACTGTTATTATTCTAATTTTCGTTGCATTGATTGTTATAACATTTGTTAGGTTGATTTCGCAACTATTTCCGCACACTAACATCAATTTTTCACGATTCTAGTCGGTACTCGACCTAGGCTACAAATCAACGTATTTCTAGGACTTAATCACCTCACCTATAAAAAATGCACGAACAAATAAAACAAATTTCAGACATCAAAACATATTTTTTCTACTAAAGAAACCTTTAAATGACAATTATTAAAATAAAAATTATTATGTGCCTGAGTATTAAGTAATAATTATGTAAAGCCTCGTAAACTGACTTGATCCAGGTAATAGCACCTTAAGTTGATTACAAAATTATTATAAAATGGGAAATACAGATAACAAGGTATTCATTATATGCTCAGTACTTAGTATATTGGCCAAATAGACGGTGTTGTGTTTTATGGAACTTTCATTGTTCGTCACTTGCTTCAAACTTCCACGGCCTGAAGTCATAAGAAAAACGCCATCAGCCAGGTACGTGATTTTTGTCGTTAGAAAAAGACTCGATCGATGCTCCTCGATCCATATCTGCGGCTGCGCCCGGACCCATTTCCGCAACCATCTCCACCCAGCGACGGAAGGAGACCGAGAAGAACCAACACAACATTTTCCCGCCAACATCCTACCGCTCTCCACTCCTTCTCTCCCTCCCTTCAGCCCCAAACGCTCAAGTCCCTCCCTAACTACGAAGGTACGAAGACGAGGCCGGAGGACGCCCGTTCGCTTCGTCTGTCTCCCTCTCGCGCCGAAATGGGGGCGGATATGAGGCAGGGAGAAAGGGTGGTGAGGAGGAGTTGGCGGGAGGGACGAGGAGGAAGTGAGCGATTCTAGTGCTTGCCCAACACTGTTTGCCGATGCTTCGACTTCCATTGTGCCAGATTCGCAGAGTGAGACAACGAGTTCGGGATATTGGTTGCTACGACCCGAGGGGTGATAAAAAGGAGGACTTTAAGGGGGGGGGAGTACTGGCGGGCGGGAAATGGACGGAAGGGAGAAATGGAATATGGGGGAGTAATGGAGGCTGAAGGGCGGGGAGGGAAAGGGAGAGAATTGGAAAAAAGTCAAGGAGGAAGGAATATGAAAAGAGCTGGATTAGAATGACACCGAACTGTGAGGAGCCATTGGAAAGTGAGAAGAGCGATCTAGCGGAGAGGTGAACGAGGAAGGTCGTTTTTACAATTTATTTCTTCCGTGAAATCGATTTTCAAAATCATATGAAACAAAAAAAAACAACTTTCAATGATGAATTCGAAATCGTAATTCTGGTTTCCGGGTCTTCAGGATTACTGAATACGAATATGATCAAATACTCTTCAAATAACTTGAAAGATCTGAATACAGGAAACGTGATGGCGGTACGAAGAAAAATCAAATGATAATGTTTGATTATGAACTTTCGGTGAAGGTATTTGAAAGCATATTTCATCACACATAAGAAATTGTTAAAATGAAAATTCACTTCACAAAATCTGTTATGAATTTAAATAGCAGGGCACCGTAAAAACCTTCGGAAAAACTAATCCCAAATCTTTAAGCAATGAGCTCAATGATCAGCAAAGAAAGCCAAGCGGTACAAAAGAATGTGTGGGAAAAAGTCAACTGAGACACGGGAAAATCTCGTGATAAGAAAGAGATGAATATTATGCGTCATCGATAAACGATTTTTCAGTACAATCAGCTGTTACTTACCCTTCGAAAAATTACAGATTTGTGATCGGATTCGATCCAAATAAACACGGGAAAATTATAAAAACGATGACAAGCTGTGAACCCAAGACCAGGGAAAAGATGGAGAGGGAAGGGAATAGATAAGATTGGTAGGCAAAGCGTAAAGGAGAACGCGGGACGATTAGACGCCTGGAGCGACGTTACTCGTCAGACATATCTTCTCCACCGTGTCTGTTTATTTCCTTTACTCGTCAGATTTGCGTATGGAAATCAACCGTCACGTATGCCAGAGGAATACCTCTCTATTTTTCCCGTCGCCTTTCCCTCTCTCTTTCCTGCGCGTTGCTCGCCACCGCAGTGAAAGATTAATGGCTCCGAGAGAGTGGGAATGGGAAGAAAATGAGACGAGGGTGGAGAGGGAGATGGAAGAGGGATACAGGAGAGGTACACCACATGAGGTAGAACGAGAACAATCTTTTGCGTCCGCGAACGCCGGGATGAAAAGGAAGAGTTGTTCCGCATTTGGGGGCGAGAAATTAATTACCGCCGTTCACTTCGACGGTCTCGTTCTCCGCCGGGAAATCCAGAAAATTGTTACCGTGTTGTAACGTGATTATTTTTATGCGAGCCGCAACTTCATGAAACTTGACGTTTTAATGAGTCCTATTTGGAGATTTTCTGAGTTGTGTGAACATTAATTGGAGGGCGGATGTACACTATTACAAGGATGGCCAACTTTTGGGTTACGTAAGTAACTTATCCCAGATACTAGATAAAGAATTGTTCCAGTGGGCTCCGCTGGTTCAGGTGGCAACTAATGGATCAATTTCATATTCAAGTATATCACATGTTTGTGAATATCTATAATGATGATAACTCTTTTAACTGGTAATAGTTTGTGAGTTGTCAACCCTACAGGCAATATTGAATATTCAAGAAATGCTGAAATTTCGGTCAACCAGGAGACCATCAACTGGAGCATGAAATTTTAAAAACGGGGAAGACAGCATTAGCGAAGTACTGCCCGTGGTCAAGCGAGTATCTTTCAAGCGGGAGGAGGTGGGGGAGGTAGCCGGGGACCGGTTTCTTGGGGTAGGAGGAAGCGAGACTGGGAATGGGGAGGAGGTCGGGGAGATGAGTTTTCTATTGTACTGCGTAGCATGCGTACTTTTAAGCTCGGAAACCAGTTTAAATAATGGAGTGTCGATGATTCCCGGTTCGTTATCCATGATTTTGTCTCTGTGTATGCGTGTGTGCAAGGTCTCGGTGACGTCGAGTTTAAAATTTTGTGTGTGCCTAATTAGCGATAAATCTTTTATTGGAATTGCGAGTTGTCTGTCCAATGTATGATGCGTGACATGTGCTGCACTTCACCTCATACATTCCGGATTTTTGTAATGATGGCGTTTTGTCTTTGGGATAAACTAGTAAGTTTCTTAGGATGTTTGAATTTATGAAACTGATATTAGTGTCTACTTTTTGAAGATTCTTTGGAGACCTTTCATAAAATCGAGTTCAAGCGGAATGGAAAATAATTATTTTTTGGGATGTTGTTCAACTGTGTGAGTGTGGTGTATTTATTTGCGACTTTTTTCTTACGGTTGGTTTAATTTACAGTTTATCTATCACATTAGGATCGTATCCATTTACTACGACTGTGTGCTTTATGTGGTTTAATTCTTCGTCGCGTTTTGGTTTCTTGAGAAGGGCAGTGAGCATGCGGTTCATTAAATAATTGAGGGATGCGATCTTTTATTGATAAGGGTGGTGTGATGCCATTGTGCGGTTTTCGGTGAGCGTTTGTTTCCTAAAAATGTCAAATTCGACTGTCTCGCCATCTTTGTGACAATTATGCCTAGAAATGCAAGTGCGTGATCGTGTTCAACTTCGTGGGTGAATTTAATTGATTTGTGCCTGTTATTAAGTTTCTCGATGAATTTAGGGACATTCAGCTGTATTCCACTGCATTCAGCTGCAACATAAAACATGACAATGTCTTCAAATAATCAAAATTGAGAAAGAAGCTAATTCTTCAGCGTTCTAATCTTCTATCAAAAATAGTGCAAATAATCATGCGAATGTTAGCGCAAATGCCACAGTAACTGTCATTCATTTTTTTATGTACACTCATGGGTGTAAACACATGGAAGCTAAAGACGGTGAAAATTTCATTACATCACTGACCGTTGGTTTTGAAAGAAAAGGATTTAAATCTAATTTTTTGCTGAAAATCTTTCCTACGCCAATTTCAAAAGTCCTCACCTCGCCATCACAAACACCATTTCACCCACACATTGATCTTTTTTGATCTCATTCATAGTGGCCATTAACTAACAAAATTTCATTTCTTACAAGGGGATCGATAGATTCTAATGCATGATGATAATCCAACAAGGAGTTAAGGATTCGGTTTTCATATGGAAATAATATTTCTATGACATGAAATCCTATATTCTGCTATCCTCTGGGAAGCTTTTCAAGTACTGTTTCCCTCCCTTCAAATGCTACGGGAAATTCTGTAGTCTTGGGTTCCTTCCGTTCATATTGAGTTCGTACTACCAACACCGAGCTCTTCTCCTCACTTTCCTTCACTGAACTGTATCCTTAACTCTCCCTCGTAAAGGACCTAACCAAAAATGACAATAATTAACTCTTGGTACCATCACACTCGCCAATCATTACTGGCATCACTCAAACTTTAATAATGTCAGTCAAAAAATTCCTCCAGATTTCTTAAACCAATGTGTCTTTCCACACTTTCAGAATTAACATCCCCAATTGCAGATTTTCTTGAATACATTTTCATGAACTACGTTTGCGTTAGGGTGCTTAATGGATAGATAAACCAAAATTTTGCATTGTTAAAATATCTAAATAAAATCTATTCTCTCTTGTGCTTCAAAGCTGTGCATTTCAACAATATCCCATTTAAAATATAGGTGAATAACATTCCGTTAGCCTAGATTTTAATAAATTAAATTACAAATTAAATATTCACATGGTCGCATATTGATTTTTCTCACACACTGGATGAAGCACTGTTTTCATCTACAGTTCACTCTGTTTCTTGTTCAGGTCACAGAATTTCATATTGTCTATGACGACACTTTCCGTCCCCGCCTTTTTCTTCGTCTATATTCTGCAAAGTACTCTCTGACAAATATGTATCGCCCAGAGGAAAAAATTCTTCCCCAAGCATCCCCCAGCCACATATTGATGGACACTATCGAACTCATCTTCGAGGGAGCACAGATGATTGCGCTGATGACGACGTGAATTGTCTACATGTTCACTAGCACGACGACGGCGTCACACGGAGGCTCGAAAAATCGGCATACATTCCATCCTGGGCACGTAAAGCTCGTCTCTTGTTTGAAGGCACCATCAGGGAGCCGCCTATGAGTGAAGCTAACGGTGACTTGTCGTAAAATAAAGTGAAACACAATGGTTTATTCAAAAATGACGTTCATCAGGGAGAAAATAATACAGATTCAAATAAGGAGAATGAGAGAGCCCATCATCTCTTGGATAAAAGTATGTCCAAGGGAATATAATTAACGGCGTAGTGCCAAGAAAAAGTGAAATTATTAGATCACGTAAAATTTCAGAAAACTTGGGATGTACCAGCCTCCAAATAAAAGGAAGCAGCGCATAGATATCAAATTCACATGAGTATTCAGCGTCAGTAGATGAACAAAGTAAGGCACAGAGTCGTTATCAGGTAAAAAATTAAACTAGAATAAAATATTTCATGGAGAATTCTCCAAAAAACCCGACGGAGAAAAATTGCAACTTCTTAATTGGATGTAGACGGTTTCAGGGATGAACACGACCGTGTTATACTACTACTACTTTTCACGATACTACTATCACTTTTACTACGATAAATTCTATGCATGACGATTAAGAGTTCGAAAGACAAGGGTGGGACGGAGCATGGCATGCTACATCGTTCATGCGCATGGGAAAGAATGTATGCGCTAGGCGGAGCCGCTGGAGAACATGAGAAGTGAACGCGCGAGCACCAATGCAAAGCAATCAACGGCGGTGCACCGAATACCGACAAACGGCCGAGGCAACAAACAAAAAGACATCGCGCCTCTGTTGTCCGAACTCTTGGCCTCATCGATGGCGAACAAAGAGAGAAGGACGAAAGCAAACACTTTACCGCTTGGTTCAAGCGACCAGAATCGCAATACAAGGATTAGAACGACATCATCTGCGAAACTGCGCGAAAGATTAAAATCTCGTGCACCACCGAAAATGTTTCATGATTTCCAAGCATGCAAACTACCGTGTAATCAAATACATTCAGATTAAATCACATGATATTCAATCAAATAGAACAAAAATACAAATATTATGTGCGACAGATCAAACGGATTTTGAAGATGATATGTCTTGGATGTGTAGTACTAACTACCAAAAACTCAACTAATCCCATAGCATTTCACTCAGGTATTTTATTCCATATAACTACCGCAAGATAGCCAAATGAAATGCTAGACAAAATGTAAAAATATCATATTAGAAATTTGTACAACAAAGATTAGTATTATTTCAAAAAATGAGTAATTTGTAAGTACAGGAGTAATGCACATGGATTCTTGTACGAGCACCAATATTTATTTTATTTACCAGCCCAATACACTCTCCTGGAGTAACATTCCGTACGCTACATTTTGCACATAGCATATCATTAAGATCCTGAGGTGGGGAGAATAATGGTAAGATATTTCTTCTAATGCTGCTGAAAATATAGTTCGTAAAAGTAGATTAATTCCACTACACATCGGTTGCGATAGAAACCGATTATTTACACTTCAGTAAAACTGTATTTATAGTGTTACTGCATACAGAGTGTGGAAGTTCCCCTTACTCACAACCCCCTGGAAATGGGAAATCAAAGAGACGCCGTGTCACAACGCTTTCTAATTGCAGCACATGCCCGCACTCCCAGGGAATTCTCCGAAAGGTATGTCTCGAACTTTGACCCGGTGACAAGCTGCAACAGCAGAGACGGCGTCGGTAACGAGGATGAGAGCAGGGAAATCTCAGTACTGCTCTTCACTCTCCCCCCTCTCCACATCCACGACCACCCCCACCTTCCCTGTGATACACGGGACGCCGCTGCAGAACAGGCTGGTTGTATACGTGCGACCGAACACACCATATGCGGTTCCGAGAGCCGCGTGCGTTCGTCTGTATGCACCGCTCGCTCGTGTTAGGGCACAAATCAGGGAATATACGAGAGGTAAGTCCAGGCAGGGGTTGGTCGCGTTCCACAGACGCAGGAGAGAAGGAACGCCGCCAACGTGCACCTAGGGGTGGGAAAATGACTCCCATTCCATTGGAAATACCGCCGACGGAAAATAAAATGAAAGTTAGGAGGAGAGAAAAAGACCGAACGAGAAAGTGACGGGACCGAAAAGAACATAAATGAGCACGCACTAACATCTTGCCCACCTCCACCTCTTTCCTTGGGAAGGGATGTCCCGTTTGTAAAAAAAACAAGGGGCCGGTGTGATGAATAAGACATCCTGTGAGGAATTAATGGCACCGAGTGAATTGGAGTGAAGCACGCCAATGTAAAATATACATGTGAGTGGAGAAATATTTTTCCGCCCGACATTTAGCTTTCTCTTTGAGGCTTTTAGGGTGAAAGGGTACAAGGCACGGAATGAAGAAAGGTCGACATTGGATAGAAATGTGCTTGAAAAGTCATATTGCATGTATTTGAAAAAAAAACGAGCGTCAATTTCAACCTCGGGGAAGTCTGCGAACTACATATACGTGAGGTTTTGAGAGCAAACGATTCACACAGATGTCTACACAATCCACCCCTAAGGGAATACACGGTCAGTGAAATCCATTTATTAGAAATTTTCCGATGAGGAAAATTATCGTGGAGGGGAAATGAATTTCATGATTGACCAATTTTAAAAGGACTCTTAAAAAATGCCAGCTATGCCCCTTCAAAGCCAGCGAGAAAATTTCATGATTTGACGAAACGATACCACGTCCTGTCCTTGCAGGTCAATCAGATAAAATTAACACCACCGGAGGGAACTAAGTAAAAATGGACCAGAATAGTCTTGATGTGATTTAGAAAAACGAAAAATGAATGGTTTTCTTCTTTTCTTCGATTTTAAATTAATCTGACACTTTTGAAATTATCTTGTTAAAAACTGATGAAAAAATCCTGAAATTAAGAAATTTAAAAGTTTTTAAATTAATATTTACCATCGTGGCAGTATTATCTTTTTTCAAATAATTCGATTTATAGGTTTTTAAAAAAAATATTATTTTGCATGAACGATCAGTGCCCACAAGAGGAGAGAAACTACAAATATCTACAATTAATTACTTTTATAAAACATTGGAAAATTTTATCAGAGATAAAGCCTGGTAGATTATACTAAATTTAATAGTTTTCATTCATGGACTTAAATCTTGGATTTAAACAAGATGATGCGGAATACATTTTAAATTGACAATTTTCATTCAGATCACATAAGGTCTCCTGAATTTTTTAACACCATTTTCCAACGAAAACATTAATTAGGTAACTTCCCAATTCCATTCAGGCTTTTTGACATTTGGCTACCATAGGTTAAATACAACCAGAAATGTCTTATTACCTCCGAGACCTAAGAGTAACTAAGAATTATAGGCCTTCTATGGGCATGTAGATTTCCTAAGAAGATGAAATTAGGACACAAGGCAAAAAGGTTACAAATGTAGAGTATAGTGATGACTTAATGTACATCTACACCCACATAAATACCCTGCGAGCCACCAAAAAAGGTGTGTGGCATGTAGTGCAACCTAAATTTTAATATCAACGGACTAGGGACAATTTTTAGAGGATAACAAGTGCATAAATTTCGTGCAAAGAAATAAGGACAATTTCCAATTTTAAAATGCCTTTGATTTAAACAGTTAGATTTACGTTTAAAACTGTTTAACAGGAACATAAAACTTTCTTAAACTGAGAAAATTTGTCTAAGAAGACACGGGAGTGAATATGCGAACGAACAGACTTGAGTGAACTTACATTAGCACGTGGTCAGCGTCAAACTCTTCAGATAAGTTTCTCCATAAGAAGTCAAACTGACGAGTTTAAATAAAAGAAAGAACAAATACTAAATTCCAATTAGTGACTAGTTAAAACCGTTTAGTCAAATAAAAGGAAGATAAACAGAAGAGTTCAGGTGGAAACGATGGTGGGAGGAGTGAAAGGGTAGGAATGAAAGAGAAGGTGGAATGAGGAAAGGGATAAATGAGGAATGTGATGGAATGCAAATCTCTTGCCGCTTCCATCCCGTAATTTTACGGCTTTTTCAGAGCTGGGAGATTCGAGAAAGTGCTATGAGGAATTTTGATGGCGAAGTCCACTTTTCGCTTGCACAGCAGTATAACGGTGCGAAACGAGTTGTTTCGGACGAGGACCGCCGCTTATATATGCGTAGCCGGCATACGGGTATTCATTTGTTTGTTTTTAAGAGAGGGTAGCACTAAAGAAAATTGCTTCTGGCGATTGCTCCTTTTTTTCACATTGTCGTTGAAAATATGGATAGGCGTCAGGGCCGAAAAGTCTATTTCATATTAAGCAGCCTCTCATGTTCATTTATACTGTATTTTCTGATTCTTTGATACTGCTCACAGTTATGAAATCCCTGCTGGAGAAAATTATCCGGTAAATAAAAGACCAATAGACTCCTTCCTCTAATTTTGCAAGGAAATAAAAATTATCCTTCTTCAAGAACGAAATGACTCATAAGCGGGACAAAAGCTGGCTGGATCTTATTCCGTGTGAATATCTAGAATATCAACTATTTCAGTTTTACGAAATAGGCAAAAATATAAACTTTCATCTTAAGTTAATTTAGTAAGAGTATCATTTTTTTTCTTTTTCGTAATTCAATCTATAAACTTACATCAACACAGTTCCAATAAAAAATATATTGTCACTACATCTCATTTCGACACTTTGTCGTAAACATCACAGAGGCGCCACAATCAATCAAACAGTGCCACACTGCAGGCACATTCTTCTGTCCAAACAGCCTATCTCCGAGTTTCAATCTATGGCTCTATTGAAAAAAACTTCCCTCCCAATTCACACCATCACCAAGTTAATGGAAGATCGTGGAAAATCCACAGCACAAAATGTCCTTGCTTCAAAATTTTTCCAGCTCTAAATTTCTCTTCTCTCGACCCTAATTTTGAGTCTTTCATGCACATCTTTCCTCAACTACAAAAAATTTCACTCCCCATCGGTGCGACATTTTTTCCGCAGTCTTCCACCGTTCCGAGCACATCAAATCCCCTTCAGATGCCCTTTCCAAGATAGAACCTTTACTACTCTTTCTCCTCTTCCCGCTCTCCATTCATCCTATCCTCCCATTCCTTCTGGTCGCATCCTTAAGCTCGATAGCCTTCACAACCATCCCGTATGGTTGGTCATGCGCCCGACCTCCGGAACGTTCATTCCACGCTCCACAAAAACAACCACCGCCTTTTAAATTTGCAAATTGTGGGGTAACGCGCTCTCTCTCTCCTCACGATGCTCCCTATCGGTGCGCCTTCCCTACGCTTCGATCTTTTCGTTCAATCCAGCCGTAACGTGAGACAGAGACCCCTGATCCGTATAAAATAATAAAATCATTTTCACATGCTTTTACAGCCATGAAAAATTTTAAAGAAAGATATGGTAAAAAAAAGGCACGATAGGAACGAGTGTGGAAAGATACTCAGGATGTAAACAAAATGTATGCCTGTCCTCCTTTATGTGTAAGTGTGGTAACTCAATAAAAACGGGAGAAACACGATCAAATACTCGAAACTGGGTGTCTAGATAATGAAAAACAAGTTATTTGAAATTCATATGAACTCATTACGATCGACGGGGTATTTAAATTGCTCTCCATATGTTATAAAGTAAATTACTAGCATATAAACTATTGGTAAATTTTTCATTTTTTCTCACTGTCATTTTAATGCAAGGATGTTTAGTGGGTAATATTATGCCATTCCGCAGCTTATCTGGCGAAAACTAGCATTTTCTACTTCACTAATGTTGCACGTACCAGGCCAAAGTTTGACATACATCTAATTAACATAATCAGATAATGGTACCTTTACTACCAAGAGTAGGAGATGAGCCTTAGAGTAACATCCCATTCAAACAAAAACTAGAGCCGACTGTGCCTCGAAAAACAGACTAAACACTCCGTTTGCGTGAATGAAACATTGATCTCTCGCGACATTACGATTTAAAATCTTGCTTGCCAGCTTCCATGCTATTTTGTTTTTGCCAAGCGGATTCTGTATGGAAGGGAATCAGATTAATTTTTTAAATACGGACGTCAAAGTCACTTTTTGTTGGGGAAGAGCCGTAACAAATCAACTCTCAAGCTCTAAACCCTCCTGAAACTCTCCCCATACACTCTTCCACCTCCCTTCGACCACCCTCATCGGCCAGTTACTACAACAACAAAAGCAACAACAAAAGCTCTCAAACCTTGCGTTGAACAGAGTTTCGTTTTTATCTTCCTTTTAAGCCGCCTGGAGGAGAATCGGACAAAGGAGTAGTTGTAAAACAAAAGTAGAACAATGACAAAAAATTTCCGAGCTAGCGCGACACATAAGAGAATTAGTAAACATAAGTTCCCTCTCTTTCTCTCCATACGATCCTTTTTTCCTTTTGCTCCACGGCATTCTCATTTGCTGAATACGATGTCGCTCAAAAGCATTGGGGTTGTGGATAGGAGGAGGGTGCAGAGAGAAAGACAGGAGATGGAGTTCGGAATGACGCAAAATACGCCTATATATATATGTGCCATGCAAATGCCCACAATCACATATTCACTTCCCTTCCATCTAAAATATGTCTCGAGTCCCACCTATTTTTACTTTCTTTATACGTACAGGTAGGCTAAGGGAAAGTATTGTTTTCATGAAAAAAATCGAGTTTTCGCCAGAAAGACATGCATATTCCGAGTTTCTCTGTACACGCTTGGACATTTTTCCGAATACTTTCCTCGTGTCAATGTGTGTGCATGTAGTAACTTGTTTTTTTGGCACAGCAATTAAAAAACTCGAAAACTAAACGTAAAAAAATTATCCGTACAACATTTCAGTAAGAGTAGATGAACTGATTAGATTATGTTCAAAATCCACCAATTGGAAGTGACATTTTTGGCAGGGGTACCGCTGCAGAAAAAGGATTTATAAAGATAGGGAGATCCTAAAAGAATATTTTATGGCAATATTGCCACCCCTCCTACTCTCTAAAACATTTAAATAGAGCGGGAGAAGAGAACTATTTTTAAGTAAAACTGATGCGGATTTCTTTGAGTTATAATTTTATTTTTCTCACTGCTGATAATAATTTTCAATGGAACTCAAACATGAAGGAATGGAGTTACTAGCCGGAAGTGTGAACCTCTATATTGTTAAACAATTAATTTTCTTATTCCCTTCTCTATTTTTCGTTGAAAAAATTATTTAAAAATTGTTGATATGCAGATTTTTATGGGTTCATTTGAGCCCTTTTGAATAAAGGAGCCCCACACTCGGCCCTCACTCATTCTCCAAAATAGGGCAACTTGAATTGTATATAAAAAAGAACAAAATCTAAATTAACGAAGTGTTTAATAATAAAGAGAATAAAATAAGAATGGATGATTCCTAGACTATTCCTTCGCTTTAATAAATTGAGGCGAAAAGAAAAACCTGCACTAAACCTGACTAATGCAAATATTTACCGTCAATTTTCAACATTGTCTCAGGTCATAAAAAATAAAAACCTAAAGAGGGAGCACATTAGAAATTAATGTGCCGATCATAGCATACATTTTCCTCAGAACTGTAGTCCCTTTTATGAGCGAAAATGAAGGATCGTCCACTCCCTCTGCTCCAATACTAACGTCCCTTAATGTCAATCTAGGTAATCCGTGTTATATTAATATGAATAAGATAAGAGATATATATGAGAAAGATATACTTAGTATAGTTGCTTCCAGTCTAGTATTTTAAACCACGGTGGTTAACACTATCAGATGGTGCAGCGTGGGGCGAAACAAAATAATATGGCGTTAGTACGGACAGTCGCCATTTTGCTAGTGCTGGCAAGTGCAGCGCAACGGATTGAGGTTGAGTCGCAAGTAAAGGGGCATTTTGAGGATTACGAAGCCCAGAGGGGGAATCCCTTCCCGCAACCAATGGACTCTGCAGTGGACTGCTTCGAAACTCAACAAAGCCTATAGACGGCATTGCAATATTCTCACGGCCTACATATGCACAGCGCCAAACCTGATAATGGGAAATCACTACACAAATATCCTTAGGAAATACTTGTTTCCAATTCAAATGATCTTTAAAAGAAATATTTATTAAATAAATGAATATGAAATGATGTAATGATCAAGATCGTACCCTATATTCAAATGATTATCTTCTAACCTTTAAATTGGGTGCTCATTCAACAAGTTAACTTGAATTTTAGTCCTGCGTAAAAACCTAAAACCATAACACATAAAATGAGATATGCAACATTCTATCATATTGTACAACACGGTAATTTCCTTAAATATGCTATTTTATAATGAAAAAGTACTCAAGATGGACGATCTAGTTTCATTCTTGTGGTCCGCGAACTGTTGTCTACAATGCACCCAAATCGCTCGGTGCAGCATGTTTTTCTTTTGATGGAAGCTGCTATTGATTCTTCCAACAGCAAAATAATGTCAGATGAAAGTATTTTATAACTGAGTCCATATATCAGTGATTTACTCCCGTTCGGAAATAGCATTTCACGAAGAATTTGAATCAAGAAAAATAGTAGAACGCAAGAGACCAAAATAGCACCAATACCGTGTTTTTTCCTACTGTTCATAAAATAGCAAGATAATGAAAATGAAACAAGCTTACTTTTCTCAGATCTACAATTTTAAAAAGTAGGTAAAAATAAAAAAAATACAAGAGGAAAGATAATAAAATTATATATTTAGCAATATACATAGTATATATATATTGATATTTTATTTAGTTGAAATAGTAATTGCCAATGTCAACGCAAGGTAAGCTTTGACACTGAGATAGTGTCCATACTCATTCTTTGAACAGGCTTTTGTCAACATTTTCCCGAGAAACAATAAATAAACGGATTCCTTATAGTCACATTTATTGAGAACACATTCGAACGCGGAGGGAAAGCGACGGGTGGCCTAATGCGCGTGTGATAAAAGAAGAAATCGCTTCGCCCTCCACCCACCCTCAGTCACACCATCTCTCTCGTGCTAACTAAGGTTTACCTTTCCCTCCTCTCATGGGCACATGCCTGTGACGGAAAACGACAAATATTGACGGGAAAAGAACGAGGGGGAGAAAGGCGGAGGAGGAAAGGGAAGGAAAAGGGTGTTTTCGGTGAGTTGGGGAAACTGCAGGGGGGAATAGGTGGGAAAGAGGAGGGAATAGGTGGGAAAGAGGAGGGAGGACGGGAGGGAGCAGAGACGAGGAGCACGTTCGCTGGAGTAGGGGATGGGTCGGTGAGGGAGGCAGGCGGAGGAGGAGTGATGCATCGCGAAAAATGGGTGGGGGGGATGGAAGTGGCGAGGGAGAGCTGGGGGTTGCGCGGTGGCGGGGGGAGGCCTTTTGGGGATTCCAGCCTTCAGTGCCACTCTATAAGCAAGCAGCATGCACACACACACACACTGAGTGACGCTCTCACACACATATACACACACACATACACACGGCACGGATGAAGCCCGGGAGGCGGCAGAGCAGGATATGGAAGAGGCGCAAGAAGGATTGAATTTTAAATCCTTTTCCCACTCTCACCATCCCCCTCCCCTTTCGCTCTCTCACCCTAGTCTGCAGATTCCTACCTTCCACCCCCTCCTCCACAATCCCTCTTCTCTCCCCACACCTTGGGCGAAAAAGCAGGAAAACGAGCGGGCTACACGCGAATTGATACATAAATACAAGTACGTATGCTCCCGTGCACAGGACTCTTAAACATGCGAGGGAGCCCGCAGCCTTGATCTACTTTTCCAAAAATGATGTACGGCGCCGATGGACTGAGTCACTTTTTTTTACGTTTCCTTTTCTCACATTTCCTATCCACTTGCTAATTAATTTTTTGTCACTAAGCTCATGCAGATGAAAAAGATAATGTGGTCATAGATTCTTGCCAGAACACGACCGTTATATGAACCGCCGAACCGTATGACCGCCTTCCACACTTTGGGAATTGAAATCTGGACCGAAAATGTCAATGAATAAAATATTTTAATTCAAAATAAATCAACTAAACAACTGCACCTTATTTCCGCTAATTTATACAGCATTAATAGTATTAAATCATAATACAGTCTCGTGGCAGCGGAACCTTTCAAAATAAGCTCCCAAGTTTCTTCCCATCTCAATGGCTGCCAATATTTTTAGCCATAAGATCCGAGGGGGAGTTATCGTCATATGTCTCACGTTTTAAACATTCCAATATTTTAAAATAATCAATTCAATGAATGAACACTCGCAGAATGAGCAAAGAAAATTCTTAGGATGACCCATATATACAAGTTTAATGGCAGAGATGACCCTAAATCATCTTCAAAATCTCACCCTCACAAAATACTGGCCCCCAAAAGGTTAGCAAACTCGACACACACGACGAGCACACCTTTTCCCGTAAGTACCACGACACATTGATACAGAAGCAGGCTTCAGGATTTCGAATCGTGGATCGACGTGGGGCAAAGTGAAAATCAAAAGGCTAAAACCCTATTAGTATTCCAAAAGCGTACACCTGCTGTTGATTCCGGCTTTCCTCCCCGACCTCCTCCAATGTATCCACCATTCCGTTTGGAAATGGAGGAGAAGGTGGGAGGTCCAGACAACAAGGTGGCATTATGTACGCACGGCTCCACAGCACGCCGCCACCCACCTATTCAGACGCGCCCAACCTTTCTTACTACGACCGCATCTACAGGATTCAAAATATGCACACATGACCCTTAAACAAAGTCTCCAGTCAGATGCCCGACAGAATTATATCCTGGTCAACTCTACTGGATTTCGTGCGACGCAGTTCATCACCATGCGGGACATGTAATCGAGAAAGGAACACCATCCTCACTCTAAGCCCTCACGATGCACCGCATTCATGCGTGCACGGCGATGGAATATTTGCATAAAATATGGAGTGAGGGACATGAGCGATCATTACTTGTTTCAACACAAAAACCTTAACAATAGAAACCGAGGTTCTTTTTAAGGTGCGTCCCTTTTTCATTTTTCTCCTTTCATTCTCAGGGTGCTTGAGTGAATGATGATAGCACGCGGTTATGTAGAGACTGCGTAAGATTGTGGGGCCATTTTGTATTAAAAGAATAAAGAACAAATATAAATGCCATTTCATAACATTTCCATTTTATGAATGAAAGAGAATAAACGAAAATACTTTAATCAATTATAGAAAATATGCGTCCACAATTTTTATCTTAACGTGAAAAAAAATTGTCGAATACTTGTGTATACATACTCGTACATATATGTGTGTGTGAATATATGGGATCACTAATTAATGCAAACGAATTGTTGTCGTCATAATATTTAAATTCTTCAACTTGGTAAAAGTCATAATGCGGGAAAAACCTTCTCTTACAGTAAGGACTCTGTAAAAATTTTCGAAAATTAAATAACAAATCATAATTTCTGACGTCAGAGATTTACTTCTGAAATATATGCATAAATTACTCTTTAACAGAAACAAAATAGTTGCTCTCCTCTCAACTGATATGGTTCATTAAAGCTTTTATGAAAAAAATGTATCCTTTAGCATTGCCATTTCATTAACATCCTCCCTTCAAATAGGCAAATTCACTACAGTTGTAAATGGAATTCAGTGTATTAAGTTAGTCATTAAATATTACATTCCAATTATTCAGGTTAATCACAGATCCATTCCAATATACCTAACACTGTATACAGTATAGTATATCTTGGTTGGCGATGATGATAGAAACATGACAGCTACAAACAACGAAAGACATTCAAGTGATGTGTTCACCTTCAAGAATAACTTGTTGTGCTTAATAATATTTCTAATTAGAACAACACAACTACTAGGGTATTACGTATGAGTAACACGGAAATTTTCCATTCACTAAAGGTCAAATATAATAATGGAACTAAGATAAAAATAATAAATGGAGCCTGAGGAAGATTTGATTAAACGTTTTGTTCTGTGACCAAGGAGTCGGAAAGATACAATCCAGTTATGAGACCAAAGCTCTTTTGCTCATCCCCATTTACAAACCTGACCCGAACAGCAAGGTGCAAATTTTTCAAAGGTAGACATAGCGATAACAAAGGTTCCTTTTTCAACAGATCAATTCTATCTGGCTTTAATTCGATTCGCCCTGTGTTAGTGCCCCTGAGGTAAAATCTTTTAGAGGCAAGGCAAACAAACTCTTTGATTACAACCCTAAGTCTAAAGGATTCCTGTTCCGCCTACTGTACACCCCATACATTTGAATTCGACATCACACTTTCAGGGTTGATTCACGTTTAACTTCAAGGTATTTCAAGGGAATAAAGCAACCAATTCCAACGAACACAGTTTCTATTCTGCCAATAAAATCTTTCCATAGTTTTTGGTAGCACACACACTCCACTTCAAAAGTGAAATTCCGAATTCATTTTTGGTGCAAATAATTTAATTGCAGTGATTTTCTAACGGAAAATCAAAGAATTATTTGACTTATAAGCCGAAAATATAACTTTACCGCGGTTATATCTATTGACAGTCCCGTCGTGCGCAGGCATTTATTCCTTCCAGTCGAATTATCTCGTTTGAATGCATATTTAAAATACTTTTATACTCCCCTGGTCTCATTTTACCTTCAACTCAGTTCTCACCTCATCCCCACCTCAGCAACCAACAAAGGTTCTTCCCATAACGACATTCAAAGGAGCGAAATAACACAAAGTCACCAAACACACTCAAACAGGCGTTGAAACAAGCAAGCAAACAAAGGCAATCGGCGTGTCCACTAGATGGAACGCGACCCTCGTGTAGCTAACTAACTGTGTGGGAAGAAAGGAGTCGCTGAGAGAGAGGATAGAGGTGTTAGAGGCTCTAATTGTAATAAGTGAACGCGATGAAAACGAAGGCAACCAAATATACGTAAACAGGCACATATATACGAGGGTCATCCGGAAAGTAGTACCCGTTCGTGAAATAAAGACACAAAAGTAAATATTAACAAACATAAAAAATTTTATTTGAAAGAGGATACTTTAAACTACTTCTCAACATAATCTCCAAGCAAATTAAGGCATTTGTCATAACGTGTGACAAGTTTCTGTATTCCTGCTGCATAGTCCTTCGCCGCCAGCTCATTGAGATACAGGGTCACTCCTTCTTTAAGTTCTTCATCGCTGTCAAATCTTTTTCCTGCCAAAAAGTCTTTAAGCTTTTTAAAGAGATGAAAATCTGAAGGGGCCAAGTCCGGGCTATACGGTGGATGGTCGAAAGTTTCCCATTTGAATTGCTGCAAAAGTTTTTGTGTTATCCCAGCTGCATGAGGCCTGGCATTGTCATGAACGAGAATGACACCAGTAGACAATAGACCTCGCCGCCGATTTTGTATTGCCCGCCGTAATTTCTTTAATGTTTCACAATACGCATTGGCATTAATAGTGTCTCCACGGGCCATAAAATCAATAAGCAATACACCTCGTCGATCCCAGAAAATGGTTGCCATGAGTTTCCTGGTGGACAGAACTGTCTTGAATTTTTTTGGTTTGTTTGGTGAATGAGCATGATGCCACTCCATTGACTGTCGTTTACTCTCAGGTGATGCATAACAAACCCATGTTTCGTCACCAGTAATTATGCGAGTCAAGAAAGAGTCTCCTTCATCAGAATAACGTCCCAAAAACGTCAGTGCTGCAGCCATACGCTTGGTTTTGTGCTCATCTGTAAGCATGCGAGGGACCCATCTTGCACAAATTTTTGCATAATGCAGATGGTGTTTAACAATTTCATGAACAATTGTTCGAGAAACATTGGGAAAATGCTCACAGATGTCATCAATTGTGACGCGCCGATCGTTCCTCACGAATTCGTCAACTGAGCTCACCAGTTGGTCTGTAATGACAGACGGTCTCCCCGAACGCTCATCGTCGTGTGTGTTCCCCCTCCCCATGTTGAAGTTGCGACACCACCGCCGAACAGACGACTCGTCAATTACATTGTCTCCATACACCTCCTTTAATTGGCGATGAATATCACATGGGCGAACGTTTCTTGCATTGAGGAATTAATCACTGCCCTCACTTCACAACTGGCGGCGTTCTCAATTTTTTTAAACATTGTAAACAATCACAGAAACAACACAGGCAATGCTAGCGTCACGCAACTTGGCTCAGAGAAGGCAGACAAGCCACTGAAGCTATCTGACCTCGTCCAGCGGCTACTCGCGTCGTCAGCACTTCATGCGGCACGAACGGGTACTACTTTCCGGATGACCCTCGTACATATATACAGAAATATTTTTTGTGAGAAATTCTATGGAGGCATGAAAAATGGATGCAGGGCGTATTGATCGGCAGTAGGATGTGGGAGACTGTAATAGAGGGCAGAATGTTAGGCAAACGAGGAAAGGGCTGGAACAGGGTAGAGATTTTGGAACTGATGAAATGAAGGAAGCACACAGAGATTAAAACGGGCCTGATGAAGAGTAGGTCGCTGTATTGTGTTCTGTTAGAAGTCATAAGATTTATTTGATAGTTGTGTCCATCCACAAACCTACCCTAACCGGTAGATTACCTTTTATAATATACACACACACAAACTATCTTGCATGAATACATACTAGATACAAGCAGAGTTTGGGAAGGTTATGCATTGAAACAACCTGTTTGGAATACTTAAAGTTTTAAGTTCCATTAGATATCGTTAATGAATGTTAACCGTTGACCCTCATTGAAAAAACGTTTGTATAGGAATACATGGAACAGAAAAAAAGTGTTTTAGGGTCATTCTATGGCACAGAACCACACAGTTATGCCTTTATCCATCAAAATATTTTAATAAAAGGTAAACGAAGAATTCGGTTGCAAAAAATACTACGCAAACAATGTTTGATAAAATCTGAAGTGGAAATTTATATTTCTGGGCCTTGGAGAGTATATGGTAAATACACGAATAAAAAATGAAAACACGTTTCATTCCACTACACGCCGTGTGTAACTGAACGAGTTTTTGCTTCTAAAAATTAATTAATATTTATTTATATGTCAACAAAGTTTAATTTTCACCATTCTCATAATGAAAATAAAGACCAATGTTTACATTTCTTTGAGGGTAAAAATTTTTATTGTTCAAACGACGAGAAACGTAGATAGACGATATGTACGAGGTTGAAGCTCGTATATGGTTGAAGCAGTCATAAGTTAACTGGTTTCAGTTCGTAAAAACGGCACCAAAATCGTCGCGATCTGATGAGGATGTGGCGGGATAGAAAAAGAGAGGGCACAAGAGCAGGAGAGTGAGAACAAGACGACGGAGAAGTATATGAGGAGAGGAGTGGAGAGGATGGAAGGGGGCGGTGGCTGAGGAGAACAGGGCGGGGAGCGTGGTGCAGAGACGAGGAGAGACTCGCTTCGGGCGGGAGAGAGAGAGAGAGACGGGGCGTGACGCATAACAGGAACAGAGACACGCAGGGTTGAGGAATAGGAAATTGGTCGAAGGCTCGTTTGTGCCTAGCAAAGAAGCGGGGCGGCCAGGAATGAGAAAGAGGGGAAAGACAAGGACAGCGGCGCGCGGTTTAAGGCGAGACACTGGGATGAGGGGGATCGGGAGGAGAACGGCTGAAGGTGAGGGAAGAGGAGGGAAACAGTCTAGGGAGAAAATTGAAGGGGTGGGGAGCGCTGATACGATTTTCAATGCTAATGCGCGACGCCGAATGGGAACCTAAAGGTAAACAAGCAGCCCTGCTCTTGCCTTTCTCGGGGGGGGTGGAAGTGGTGTGAGGTTTGGGGGGGTTTCGGAAGTAAGAAGGAAGGGAGAGCGAAGGGGCAGCGGAGCGAGCGGGGTGGTCGCACGAAGAGTGCGGGAGCGGCGGGCGGATGCGGGAGGGGGATGTGGAGCGCGTCGCCGGTGGCGGGAGATGGGATTGAATGAATGGCCGCGGGGGAACGGGGGATGCGGACGGGTAGGGTGGGGCGGAATCGGGGCGGGGCGTGTGGACGGCGGGGCGGAAGGGCGGGTGGGAAGAGTTGCAGGAGGCAAGGCCATGTCCATCGGCGGAACTCGACCACCCCTTTTCACCAGCGCATGCACACGTAGTACACGTGGAAAACCTTTTCAGAATACTTTTTTGCTTAAAGTCTACAATAAAAGGTTATCTCATAACTACAGGTAATACTACGTAATGCTCCTGGCTGGAAATGGTACACACACTATCCAACTGTGACCAATCAATATTTCTTTTGGAAAATACTTATTTTCTGCACGTACTGGACTTTCTGAAATGAGCAACTGACCTCATGTGTGTGTATCATTCATCCATATATATATATATATATATATATATATATATATATATAAACCATAAACACAGTAATCAACCCGAAGGTCGGTTTAGTAGGTGATGGTAGAGCTCACCCATGTACCAAGCCCGACGGCGTGTGAAAATTCACACATCAGGGTAGGGGGGCCAGTTCCTTTCCCTGTGCCGGTTATGGTTTCCCAGGAAGACCTGGTACCCGAAAAATCAACTAGCTTGGGTGGAGCTGCAGGTGCCCAAAGTGCCTTGCCCGGGAATCGAACCCGGGACCCTCCGGTCAGTAGTCCAACGCTCTACCCCCTAGACCACCGCGACCCGCATATATATATATATATATATATATATCCCTCCCATGGACTACAACCTTGTCGTGGTGGAAGGGCTTGTGTGTTCCGATGACCCCTAGAGCTGTGCTGGCGGAAGTAATAATAATTACTCCTGGAAGGGTCACCCATGCCAGATAGGTCGAAGGTTAGGAGCCAGACGAAAGGTAGTCCACGCAGCGTCTGTTCCTCAGTGAGGCGGCTGCAATGGCGTCTGACCCCAGTGGGGCGGCCATTAAGTGATGGTGTCACGTTAAAAACACTATTGAGGAAGGCAACGGGAAACCACCTCAATTATGATTCCCAAGAATATTATGATGGGCACTATAGATAATATGAGTCCTGGCAACTACGGGACACGGCCCAAGAGGCCGTGTGTCGTGCCCGGCAGCGGGAGAGGCAAGGCTTCCGCGGTCGTCATCCCACGAAACCCTTTCGGGGAAGGAATAACTTCAGCAGGACAGAAGACTCAGAAGAAGGCGAAAGTAGTTAGAATAGGAACCTGGAACGTCAGGACAATGTTGAGGAGAGGCAAATTAGAAAATATTAAGCGAGAGATGGAAAGAGGTAACATAGATGTTTTAGGCCTCTGCGAGGTGAGATGGAAGGATAGCGGGGATTACTGGAGTGACAATTATAGAGTAATATTCAGCGGCGGGGATGAGAGCCAACGAGGGGTTGCCGTAATTTTAAATAAAGGGGTAGGAAGAAGCGTAGTCAACATAGAGCAAGCGACAGATAGAATTTTACTCGTAGAGATTAAAGCAGAGCCGACGAACTTGGTCATTATTCAGGTATACATGCCACCGAGCAACCACAAGGAGGAAGAAGTCGATAGGATGTATGATGAGTTAGAGGATATCATCGCGAGTGTTCCTGCAGGGAAACATTTGATAGTGATGGGGGATTGGAATGCGACGGTAGGCGAAGGAAGAGATGGTGGTGAGGTGGGGGACTATGGGTTAGGCACGAGGAATGAACGCGGGGAGAAAGCAATTGAATTCTGCAGGAGACAGGGGTTAGTCATCACTAACACATGGTTTAGACACCACAAAAGGCGTAGGTATACATGGAAAATGCCAGGTGACTCAGAAAGGTATCAGTTAGATTATATTATGGTTAGGCACAGGTTTAGGAACAGTGTGATAAATTCGCACAGTTTCCCAGGAGCGGATGCGGACTCTGACCACAATTTAGTTGTTATGAAATGTAATGTTCGTTTCAAGAAGATAAGGCAAGGGCGGCGGGTTAAAAAATGGAATTTAGAAGCAGTAAATGAATTAACGAGGAAGGAGTATCAGGAGGCTGTAGAGAAAATGATGGATGACGGTAAAGAACTGAGTGCTATCGAAGAAAAATGGGAATGTATCAAGAAAGGGATATTGGAAGCCGCTAAAGACACTATAGGAACCGTTAACGGGAAAAGGATAAGGAAACCATGGGTAACGGATGAGATGATTGCGAAGATGGATGAGAGAAGAAGATGGAAAAATGTAAACACAGAGTTAGGCAAAATGAAGTACAAAGAGTTAAACAATAAATTGAGAAGGGCCACAAATAAAGCAAAAGAAGAATGGTGGAGAACGCAATGCGAGGATATGGAAAGTTTACAGAAGAAGGGTGAAATTGGTGCTCTATACAGCAAGGTTAAGTTATTATCGGGAAGTAAGAAGGCAAGATCTGTGCTAACAGTTAAAGATAAGTGGGGTAGGGTAATAGTTGAACCAGGAAAAATCCAAGAGAGATGGAAGGAATATATAGAAACACTGTATGGTAAAGAACTTAGGCCGACAAGGTTAGACATAGAAAAGGAACATGACGTAAAAGAAGATAGCTTAGGTCCAGGCATACTCGACGATGAAATAGAAAGGGCATTAAAGGAGATGAAAGCAAATAAGGCTGTGGGGGTGGACAATATTCCTGTAGAAATGTTGAAATGGTTAGGGAAAGGTGGGAAGAAGGCCATATATGGACTGATTCGTAGTATCTATGAGGAAGGAATCTGGCCGGAAGATTTTGTGAGATCGGTGTTAGTTCCTATTCCAAAAAAGGCAAAGGCTTCGCCATGTGAGGATTACAGAACAATAAGTTTGATATCCCACGCAGCTAAAGTTATTCTCAGGATCATCAACAAAAGGATAGAGAGTAAGGCAAATGATTACTTAGGGGATGATCAGTTTGGGTTCAGGAAAGGAAGAGGTACGCGTGATGCCATTGCAGTAATGAGATCACTAGTCAAGAGGAATATAGAATACAATCAGGACGTTTTTGCCTGTTTTGTAGATTTCGAAAAAGCGTTTGATAGAGTGAATTGGGAAAAATTAATGCGTGTATTGCAGAAAATAGGAATGGATTGGAGGGACAGGAGACTGATCCGCAACCTGTACATGTCTCAGACTGCTCAGGTGCGAGTGGGGAACGGAGAGTCTGGATGGGCAGTGTTAGGAAGAGGTGTAAGGCAGGGTTGCCCATTGTCACCGGTACTGTTCAACGTATATGTAGAGGAAATGATTAAAGAGGCATGGGAAGAACTGGAGGTAGGAATGAAAGTCGGAGGGGAACTCGTAAAATCGGTTAGGTTTGCTGATGACCAAGCATTAGTTGCTCAGTCAGTCAAGGGGTTGCAAGCATTGTTGAGTGAATTGGAGGTTCAGTGCGATAAATATGGGATGAGAATCAATATTAATAAAACAAAGGTTATGCGATTTTCCAGAAAGAAAAAGGCTAAGCTAAATATTAAAATAGGCGGGGAAAGAATAGAGCAGGTAGAGCAGTTTACATATCTCGGAAGTGTTTTGGACCAATACGGTCAAAGTGGTAGGGACGTAAGGAGAAGAATTGCGCTAGGCAAGGAGGCTTTCTCAAGGAGGAGGGAGTTGATGACGGGGACGTTGAGTAGGGATGTTAAGACAAGACTCGTAAAAACTCTGATATGGAGCGTAGCTATGTACGGCGCGGAAACGTGGTCGCTGAAGCAGGAGGATAGACGTAGATTGGAGGCTTTTGAAATATGGGTGTGGAGAAGAATGGAGAAGGTGAAATGGACCGAAAGGAAAACAAATGAGGAAGTACTGGAAATGGTGGGTGAGGAGAGGGGTTTGTTGAGAGAAATCCTATGGAGGCAGGAAAAATGGATGAAAGGCGTATTGAGCGGTAGTGGAATGTTGAAGAGGGTAATAGAGGGGAGAATGTTGGGCAAGCGAGGTAAGGGTAGGAACAGGATAGGGATGTTGGACGGGATGAAGGGAGGAAAGAAGTACACCGAGATGAAGAGGGACCTGATATAGATTAGTTTGCTAGGTGGGGAGTCACAAAATGTTTATTTGATAGTTGTGTCCATCCAAAAACCTACCTTAACCGGTAGATTACCTAATAATATATATATATATATATATATATATATATATATATATATATATATATATATATAGATGATGCGGAAGTACTCCCCAGAGCAATATAACTTTTGGACGGCACAATAGAACACAGAATAAAACAGATAACACGTAAAAGGACACTCACACGGTAGATGACTTAAGCTTTCGACCTACTACGAGGCCTTCTTCAGGTCAGACTGCCAGACTGCAGTCTGACCTGAAGAAGGCCTCGGAGTAGGCCAAAAGCTTAAATCATCTACCGTGTGAGTGTCCTTTTACGTGTTATCTGTTTTATTCTGTGTTCTATTGTGCCGTCCAAAAGTTATATATATATATATATATATATATATATATATATATATATATATACATATATATACACATATATACATATGTATATATATGTATATGTATATATACACGTATATACATATATATATATATATATATATATATATATAGGAGAAAACATGCATGAAATAAGTATTTTCCAAATGATATATTGATCAATCAATATGGTAAAGTATTTGTACAAAACTAGTTTAAAAGTGCGAATGCGTTTACGGTATAGCCTCGACCGTACCACTAGGACAATTGCCTAATTGCAACGATACATTCTTAAATAAAAATAAATAAAATATCCATACATGTATATACATACATGTAAGTACTAATATATTTGCATATATTTTTTAAATATATTGCACCCGGGATAATCTAGCCTTTTCTTCTATCCGTTTTTGTTGAGTCAATCGCAAAAGACAGCAGCGGAACTCTCTCAAAGAAAGAAAAACATGTTTGGTTGGCATAGGAACACGTCTGCAGATAAATCGAAGGGGTAACTATACGACCGATCTGTGCTCTCAAGATTTTTACTGCCATACTGAAGAAGGAAATGAGCGCTAAAGAAATGGTGAGGCCACGATCCATAAAATAGTAAAATACACTGAAGGGAAGCCAAAAATAACAAGTTTGAACGGCTAAATAAATTTTGCCTAAATACTTACGATTAAATGAATTGCCTGAAATACACTTTTATCCATACTTCAACGATCGAAATAACCATGTTTCGTTTTTTTAAATCGAGTCACTGTCATTTTTATATTAAATTTCTAATAGCACTCCGCAATAAATAATCTCTCCACTATTATCGAAAAAGAATTATTTCTCATAAATAACGATCATAAAAAGACTGAGAAACCTTAAAGGGAACGCTCTTTTATTATAGAAGCTAAAAGAGTATGAAATTACTTCAAAGAAAAAACCTATTTTTAGCAAAAATATTTAGTTATGTTTCCTGGCATGAGAGTTGGAGCATCAGGAAAGAGTAGAGTTTCACACTGCAGTATGATATGGACAATATAGATACTGGAATTTCGCATCTCAGGAAAATGTTCATGATCAGTACGTTACAGGTTCAAAAGTTATACGTTGTAAAAATCAAATATCAAACGTAAAGATTAGAGATTTGGAGAGAGAATGAATAGGTTAACAAAATGTTGATCTATTCGCTGAGTAGATGAAAAGCATTAGAACGGAATAGTGGTTAGATAGAAAAATACCCTTATAAGAATGGAACCACTTCATATCAAGTTTACAATTGGTTCAGTTAGAAGTAGAGGGAGGTATTGAGTAAGATCATGTAAGTGATGGCATTCATAGAAACTCATCTGTTCTGAAGAAAACGGCGAGAAAAATCCCATTGCTCATTAACGTACATATGTCGATGAGGGAATGGAATTTGCACGCTAAAAATTCTGACCAACATACTAAAAATTATATGAATTCAAGAAATACTTTTTTTTCAAAGAACAATTGAAGCTATTAAGCACAAATCAGGTCATGTAGCAAACTGCAACCTCTGTTTAATCACGCTAACTAAAGGGCGGTGGAACGCGGGTGGCAATGTGCGAGTTATACAATAGTAGAGGATGTAAGAGATGCAAAGATGCATCAGGAAAGAGATGCTGGAAGGAGATGAAAGACAAGGGGTACACATCTCGAGAAAATAGGCAATTCATACGGCCTCAGGTTGCGAATGGGCGGTAGGAGAAAAGACATGTACTGAACCAAGGTTGAGATGTGCAGTTGTGGAACGGGAAAAGGTAGGGGAGGAGAAGCCAGAGTTCGCAAGGGGGCAAGTGTGGGAAAAGGAAAACGAAAGGTGGTGGGAAGACATACGTAAAGGAGGAAAAGTAATAAACTTGGTACGGAAGGTAATAATTCTTTAAATGATTCAACTTTGTAAGAGCTCGCATCCCTCGCCCTCTTCTTTCCGCTACTGCCACGGCAGTTCCCCGAAATTCGCGCCAAAGGTATCTCATTCCACTCTGACACTGTTTTCTTTCTTTCTCTTACTCCGGGATTAGCTGCCATTGTCACGAAAGAATCTCAAGGTTTCCACCCAGCTGCAAAAACTTTACAACTTAAGATGTATGCTCATTATTTCACCCTTCTTGTCCCTCTCTTTTCTTTTTATGCCTTCTGTGTGCTTCACTTTCATATTTTTTCACCATATAAAGAAATTGATTATCAACCGATGATGAAAATCCTTGTAAAGAAAATAAATAGGCTTTGGGGTAAATTAAGATTTAAATGATCAGTTGAACAATTGAAGTCGATATTAATTTGATTTCCTTCCAAATAAAACAAGTAATATAACAATTTACTTTCCATCATTACGGTTTGATGCTAACCAGGGTTGGTTTTCATAGGATAAGGGAACAGTTCCATTCTAACTCACTAGTTTCCTACGAAGTAACAATAAGCATAAAATCAGACTTTTTGGATTTTTTTAGAAGTGGCTGCCTAATGTCATCGGCCTTTATTTAAACCCCAAACTATTTGATCAATAGCAAAACGCTCGAACAACACCACCTTCTTAATCACCGCACCACATAAAATTTTATTTACCTTATTTAGATTCGGTTGGACTTTATAATTTGTTACCTCTTTGTTTTGCTTTCTTTAAACTAAAGCTAACATAAATACTTTTATTTTACTTTAACCCGTGTTCATGTTTCCTTTTGTCATCTGGTAATATCTAACGCCCATCATTGATCATGTGGTATTTGCAAGAATGTGTATGTAAAGGACGTCAATGAAGACCTTTACGAACAGCTCTCGATTAGAAATATACTATATAAATATAATATACTCCATAAAATATTTCATGTCTTATTTTGCTTATTGTATTCATTGATCCTTCTTATCTATGCATAAATATCATCTTTTTAAAGTAGTGAATAAACCATATTATCATTAGGTAATCTACCGTTTAAGGTAGGTTTTTGGACGGACACAACTATCAAATAAACATTTTGTGACTCCCCACCTAGCAAACTAATCTATATCAGGTCCCTCTTCATCTCTGTATACTTCTTTCCTCCCTTCATCCCGTCCAACATCCCTATCCTGTTCCTGCCCTTACCTCGCTTGCCCAACATTCTCCCCTCTACTATCCTCTGCAACATTCCACTACCGCTCAATACGCCTTTCATGAATAACCCATAGTATATCTTTATCTATTATTTCACTCCTGGGTGAGAAAATCTCATCATATGGAAAAATACATCTACTTTTTGCCTAACATGAAATTAAATAGAGGTATTCCCACGTAAAGTCACTGACATTTTAAGACGGAATCGTGACTATATCTCTCAATGCATAATACGCATATGGACGTCTTAGTTCGGTGCCTCAAACTATAACTTTGCTCTGGATGCTGTCGGTCTTAGACAATTACTTCCCCTTTGCTCGCCGTTTTACAATTCTATTGATTTATAACTGATTCATTATGTGACAAATGCTTTTATTCTGTAAAAATCTTTAAGCAATGCGTCTTGGGCCGCAGCACATGAGCGAAAAAAATGTTTTACAATCCCTTGGCCTGCCAACGAAAAACTCCTACACAATGTTTTAAGGAAAAACGAAGGAAAACAGCATGACCTTTTGCATATATTGAGTAACAGAACACCTGAAAGTACCAAAGGCTACCTATTTCAAGACCCTCAAGAATACCTGCACAGCTTCTTTCCATGCGAAACCACAAGTATCACTTTGGCCTCAGGGAGTGTTTTACTCATGTGGATAGCATACAATTCTCCCAAAGGGAACCAACTCAAATTCCATCCCTCCAAATAAAGGCGCCCTCCACCACTACCACTCTCATTCCTGCGTCCACAGCCTCCCTTACGACTCGCTCTGACTCTTTCCCTTCCGCCACCTCAACCATTTGAACTATTCTAGCAATCGCCAAGCATTTCAACAATTCGTGCTGGGTCTCTCATTCCACCCGTATTCCTATGCATCACCTTCCTACCCCCTCCAGCATAGGCATCAGATAGAAAAAGTTTCATATCGGGCAATCAACATAATTTCTCCCCTTTTCTGTTACTTTTTCGATCGCTCTAAAAGGTCATAAACTTGGAGGAAAAATCAATCCAATGTTAAGAGGGATCAACATTTATCACACTGACACGAGAAACCAATCACTGTTCTATGAAAAGAGAATAGTACACGCAGAGAAATTTTGCACATGGTGCCGCAGCGGCGAACCAATAAAAAACCTAAAACTTAAGTAGTATGATTAGGTCAACATAGCGGCCTTCTCCGCGTGATCAGTTTCCACGGTCTAGAAAAAATTTAATGGATACCAAAACTGGTTAAACACATAGGATTATTCGAAAACGGAGTCATTTTATTTTATTTTCATGTTTTAAGTATTTCAAATACAAATTCACAAAGTTATTTTTTTAAACTTCCATGCTTTTATAATCAAACGAACTTACCCGAATTTTTAAAAAAGGTAGACAATGGTTTAACCTCACAAAATCATTAAGTGATAACAGACAGTGAAAGTGATAGTCAGTAGGATATTAACAATAATGATTACTTAAGTTCACTTTCAGAGTTGGAACAGTTTCATTTTATAACGCTACAAACGGCACGCTCTTCTACGCAATATTATCTTATTGTATGCTACCTGATCAACCTGCATATATTTATTCTAATAAACCGAGAACTATCTGCCATATTAAAATAGTAATGCAGTTTATAAAGTGAAGCTATCAAAGGTTTGAGCCTAAGCATACCTTCGCTTTCCTCCTAAGGCTTTGACATAGAGCAGAATATGTTTAGGTGTGAGCACGAAAAAAAGAATACATTCCTTCAACTGAGTTTCCATCATCATCTTACAAACAAAAAGAATTAATCATTACAAATAAAATAATTAACAAATGGAAATCAATACTTCAAATTTAAAAATTCCGCAGAAGTCTGTTCCCTATCTTTCGGTTGTGATGTTACTGTACGTTGAAAGAATCCTGTCAATTTATCTACGCGCTATTCCAACATATTACGCCAAAGTTATGGGAAAATTGATGGTGTGATTGCTGCAAAGGGATTTTCTAAATCCCGTGGGCACAACTGAGCAAAAAGATGCGACCACACTTCATTAAAACCCGCACATAGCGCCCATTCAGACATAAACCACATAAACCCGCAGGACCCATTCCCCCGGGGCTCACCATCTCCTTTGTCCCGCATCCCCAGGAATCACGCATGACCACTCATTCCGACAAAGGAAAGGGGAATCCCGAAGTCGATTTTACTACTCACCCAACCACCAAGAGACGAAGTGAAAGGGGAGATGAAGCAGGGGTTTTCGATGTTCAATTGTTCAGCGAGAATGATTTGTTCACCCACCTGAAAGGAGAGAAAAGGGGAAAAAAATTAAGTCTCGCCCGAGATTCAAGCGCCATTATGAATAATTTTTTTTTTACATTCGCAAGAGAGAAACTAACGCAGCATTTGCATTTTAATTCACAAAACAATAACAACACATTAAAAGTGAGAAAATAAATGAATAAATGCTGGGACGGCTCGAAGAAGTCCACCAACAGAATTTTTTTAAATTACGAAACGCACCAATAAAAATCATGACCCGTAAGCGCATAGCCCCAACGCATGGGCATGAGCGCGTGTGCTCGTACATACATGTATATACACATATATACTATACATAGTATATACACATATACATATAAATAAATAAATAAATAAATATATATATATATATATATATATATATATATGTATACACACGAATACGAGAACCCGCCATATGGCGAACAAATATTCAAATTCACATGGAAATAGATATAAAGAAAAGGGATAGGAACACAAAAAAGACGAACACTGGAGAGGTAGGGAAGGCGGCATGGCCCATGTGGCTCCTCTCATTCTCCTGGCTATGCGTGCCCCGAAACGCACTGTTCCTATCCTTTATGAAGTTGTATGATTGCTTTCCTAATGTCCTTTACTCTTTTGTTTCGTCTATTTCACCTCTGGTGGGTTAAACAGCTCACTAACGTCATCTCTTAGCCAAAGAATTGGAACACTTGGTTGCATAAACCCCCCGTAGGTTTCAGAGTACATTACGTTTCCTCGATAATTCAAGTGATTAGAGCCTTGGCCCGGCAATTCGAAAGATCCGGTGTTCAAGTCCCGATCGAAGAAATATTATGGCGTTTGTGATCTGCTCGATTCCGCCTTCCCCACCTTCGTCCTTTTTATCTGTTGCTATTCTTTTCCTCATTTCTATTTCCATTTGAATGGATATTTTTTCGCCGTATGGACGGATTTCGTGCTTGAATGTGTATTGGACCAATGTGACTCCTCTCTTTCTTCTGGTTACGCGTGCCACGAAACACACTGTTCCTATCCTTTATGATATTGTATGATTGCTAACTTACTGTCCTTTCTTCTTATTTGTTGTCTATTTCTCCTTTGGTAGGTGAAACAGCCCCCTCGCGCCATCTCTTGACCAAATAAATACATAAATATATATATACATATATATATATTTATTTATTTGTACGCACGCACACATAATAGGCTCGCTTCTCCTTCCCTCTGGCCATTGAGATGCAAATATCTGTCGACCCTCACCCCTTTCCTCTTTCCCACCCTTCCATTCTTCTCGTTGTCGCATTTGGACAATCGGATCAAGGGGAAAGGGCGATTCGCGCATTCGCGCCGGTGCGGTGGTGGCGGTGGATATGAAACCGGGGCGGGGGACAGGAGTGTTGAACAACCGCGTGCCTCCTCCTCTTCACAACCCTACTATCGCCCACCTCTACCTCTATTTCTCTTTTGGAAAAGGTAGGCGATGCCACAGGGCTTGTGCGTGCAGGGGAGGGGAGAGGAAGGTGGGGGTGTCTGTCTCTGTGTTTGTACGTGTGGAACGGAGTATGGAATGCATGCATGGAACTCGTTCAGGCAATAGAGATGGAAGAAAAGATTAGGGGATAGTGTGCGGTGTGTTCCCGAGTCATCGACCGCTTGGAGTGTGGTCGGGGGAGTGGGAAGGGGGTTGGATCTGCTACGGGGGTGTGACAATTACATGTCGTCACCTTAACGAGCCGTCATATTCGAGCCAAACCGATGCAATACACGAGCATTCCTCTGCCCTTTAGATACTTCGAACCACACTCGCTGAAAGCAGAATATTCAGCACCATCTCCCATTTTCTCCCCAACCCTCCAATACCCCACCTCCCGGGTCTCCAAACCCCCAGCCTTCTCGTTTTCGTGACACGGTCGCTTAATACCGAATATTTCCGAGTGATTGCTCAGCGAGAGATCATGCTCTCAAAAAAATTGATTCAGTTCGGATCCCGAGTCAACAATAACGAGTTTCCCAGCAATAAACGGCTGGATGAAACATTAGGACGGAGAAATCCATCGCCATTTATCATTCCAAATAATAACACATGCACATGGAACACATTCTATTGCCATTTAGTCGTCCACTTATCTGAACGACACTATTAATGGAGGTAAAGAAAATTTCTTTCTAATCAAACTAACTAGTCGAAAATTATGCAGTCTATTTTATGGTCTATTTTGGTGAAACTACCGAAATGACAAGTAAAGAAAACGGCGCATGCCTATCGAAGTCTGGTTTCAGGCGTGGAAGGTGACGGAAAATGACACTGATACGCATACGTTTTTAATGAGCAGATTTAAAACTGTGTTTATTCGTAAAACCACACCATTTATAATATGTATGGAACGATATAACGACCAGTGATTTAGCTTAACGTTTACGTACCACGTAGGAACAAATATTCAAAATGACTCAGATAAACTTGTCACTCCAAAAAATTACTTCATACAACATAAAATAATAAGATGGAAAAACAACATGAGAGAGTTTGAATATCTTTCATAATTTATTATACAAAATAATTATGCTTTAATCTTTCATAAAATATCCAAATAATCAATGACAATACGAAAGCAGATTATTCCACAATTATTGGGTGTGGAATACCTAAATTTATCTACTAAATTCTGTTCTTAAGTAAGTTTTCCCATAGATAATCCCAAAAGTAAGACTATAATTCCATTGTAAAATCGGCATGGTAAATTCACCATTCATTAATAGCGCAATTCTAAAAATTAAATTTAAATTCAGGTAGATGTCCAGTTTCCGATCAATAAATTTAAATTTGAAGATTAGTACAGCGCTGGTGAGCGAGACCACAGTTGAAAATTTGACGCATGAATTTCGGCTCCTCGAGAAAATGTCATCCAACTGAATAAGTGGACACAGATATAATGAACCGCGTTGAAAATACCTAGGACTCCATGTGGATGGCAAAACCGGCATATTAAAACTTTCTGTCGAATTGTGACTTATAACCGATTCTTTGTCCGGCCTTCATTTTGCTCAATCCTTGTTCATTTTTCTCATGATTTTATCTCCAATGTAGTAAGATGGTTCTCGTATTCACGTCCGTGAGACTTTCACAAAATTGTTATATATATATATATATATATAATGCCCCTTGGCCCTGGACCTGAAGGAACATCGTGCGGAACCACTGGTAATGCTCACAGCTTCCCTTACAAGATACAATCGGTAATACCACAAAACTGTATGCATAGATACAAGTGCATATGCACACACGAATATAGTATGTGTGTGTAGTGAATATATACATACACACATATATATATATATATATATATGCATATAAAAATATATACATATATACATACATATATATTAATATGTGTGTGAATATATATATATATATACATACAATTACATTTATTTGAATATATATATTTTTATATAAATATAGATATATTCAAATTAATCCAATAATCCCTACGAGAAATCGCTCACGCAAGAGATAATTTACACCCAAAAACCTCTCGGCGGATAGCCCCTATCATTCCACATGCCGTTTTCCCTCAAATCGGTCCAATTTTCCCCTATCCCTCACACGCACCCTCACCCGTTTTCCACCTTATAACAGCCGCTTTCTACATCTAGCTTCGGGTCGAAATATTTGAAATAACAATAAAAAGAAATAGTCGGCAATAAAGTTCTGCTGACAGAACCAATCGATACGTTCAATTCATCGACTGATATCCTTTCTCTTTCCTCTCTCAAATCCCTCTCACAATGCAAGAACAATGCCTCTTTCCAAACTAACGGATTTGTAAATGGATTGAATATGCTTACGAAAAAATAGGAAGAAGAATAGGTTTCATATACCCAGGAATAATAGTTAAAATAGGAAAAAGTAATGGCAATTACCAAAATGCTGCCGTTGATTCCAGTAGACCATGAACCACCCAGAAAAAGTTCACCTTCATTCGCGTCGTTAATCAAGTGCTCATATGGTGCCAGGAAGTTTTATTCTATACCGCGTTAGTTAGTGAACATTCCTGCGCCTTTGAACTTTTCATTTGTACGTAAGTATTTAAGGATCTATATCGGCATGAAGAATCCGCGTGTGAGGAAACTTTAGAATCGAAATTAAACTTAAATGAATCTAATGAATACGTTTAGTTTGGTTTTACCTCACAAAAAGAGAAATATAATTCTCTAATCAATGCGAATATAGTTTAACACCCAGCATATTACAGTTTTTCTAGGCCATCTCTACCACGTAGAAAACAAAACTAAAAGGCAGAAAGTTCACAGCCTCATCCCGTCCAAGCATGTAGACGACGACATTCCGAGGCGAATGGAAATTTTATTTTTTCATGGAGGTCCTGTGTACGCGCATTGGACGGGAAATATTGGTCCATTCCACGAAAAAAAGTCCTCTCTTTCCTTTCGTTAGCAATGCAGCTGCGTCTTAGAGTACGAGACCTGAGAAAGTGAAGGAGAGAGGGATATCGACCGTTTCCTCCGTTGGCCTGTTTCAATTCAAGGGCAAGCCGAAAGACACAAGACTTTGCGAGGAACAGGGCGCCTTATTTCCGGAAATGAATGCTACCACGAAGATTCTTTACACCTTCTAGTCGAAGGAAATTCACGAACAATACGTAAATGGCATGAGTGCAGACGCAGCTTTTTTTTTCTTTACTATGTTTAGGAGACATATTTTAAAGAGCACCATGGGAGAGTGAGGGACGGAGAGGAAGTGAAAATATGTGCGCGGGGAAAGAGTGAAGATGGGGAGGGAAAGGCGAGAGGAAATACTGCCGTGTCTTTGCGAGCGAGTTATTGTTTTTCACTTACTTACTTCAATTGGCAAGGATTGCCGAATGATAACATATAGATGCTCCAATACGGAACGACGTTCACCCGATCACTACTCCTCGGCAATGAATCGAAATAAACCAAAGCCAAAAAAATATAGAAATCAATTGCATTTGGCTGAGTAAATATTTCTTTTCGGTTCGAAAAAACAAAGCCTGGAAAATTTCACAGAAATCAACCTAATGGGATGAGAGACGGACTCCTCCGGAGAATCGAAAAACGAAAACTGAGAAGGCAGAAATGGATTTCATGGCTTGAGTATTAGGAAGCGTGGGTGTACGACGTAATGGATTAAGAGAGCGAAGGATGGGAAAACCGAGAGAGGGGAAGGGAGCAGGGCAAAGATTTCCACACAAGACTCGGCTCATCAAAAATGAGGGAAGAGCGAATAAGAGAAGCGAGACGGATAGAAGGTGGAAGGGGGAAGAGTGAGGACCTTATAAATTTCCCCTCACGTCATAAAGAATTTGAAAAGAAGCTATGGAGTTGGTAGATTGGATTTGCATAGATTACTGAAGGAGGAGAGATCGAAATGGACCGCCCCTCTCGGAAAACAAAGGGGAAAAAATGTTGCGAGAAGATTTTCCTTGAGAGGGGAAGCGAAAAGAGAAGGCAGAGGAACAGAGGGAGGGGAATGGCATTACGGCGGGTGGAGGAAAGGTTAAGAAAGTAAAAAGTTAAGTGAAAGTGAAAAGGTTCGAAGAGATAGGCATAAGGGGAGCAAGAAGGGCTGCAGGAAGGGGAATCGAGGAGACAGCAAAGTAAGGGAACTCCACTCCACCCTTCGAGAATGTTATGAGAGGTTTTAAGAAAGCGAGTTTTATGGAAGAAACGAAATTCGTAATGCTGCTTAAAATTGTAAGTTTAATATTGTACCAACTCAAACTTTATGATATCTGACATCGTCATGGTACAACTACCGCGGAAGCGGGCCACAAGAATTACGAACATCGTTAAAAAATATCCTACCGAAAAGCACATATTACATTTTGCTTAGTGAATATCCCTTTTAGGTTCGGAAAAAACAAAGTCTGGAAAATTTTTATGATGATAAAAAATATTTTTGGTAAAATTGATAATTATGACAACTAATGCTGTTGTGAAATAATGGTGCAGAGAGACCATCCAACCAGATGTTATTTAAAAAAAAGTAATAATGACGGAAAGCTTTTGTAGCCATCGATAATCCAGCTCAATGGGAATTTGGTGTAGACAGAATTGATATAATAAGAAATCCAAAATCGTTTTGGAAATATTTATTATAATATTACAATATGTTAACCCGAATATTTTGAGAGATAAAGGATACAGGTTACGAAGCATTATTCTCAGACCCATTTGAAATCTAAAAATTTGGAGTAGGAGACCACTACCATTCACCATTCCACCACAACTTTATACTGATCATAAAGCCATATTATCTGAAGGAATAGCCGGGAATGTCTCCCTCAAATTTGGATCTTAGATCATTCAATTCAAGGTTCGCAACATACCTATCGCGAAAAATACCTTTTTTTAAGTTCACGCTAATTTTTATAAACAGATGAGGAAGTTCGCTAAACGTACCACTGTAACCCTGGATTATTTAAACGTGAAATACGTACGTCATAGTTATTTGTTTTTAAAACATACCCATGATAAATTTTGTTCTTCTGGGGGAAAGAAAGAAGCTAAAATTGGACGAAAGTGGAATAAGAAAATGACGCCATTAAACTTCTCTTCCACTTCAAGAAGTTATGATTAAACCAGGAAAGCGTCTTAAAAATCCAGTAATAAGGATGTTTAGCTTCAATTTTACCTTAAGAAAGCGTCTCACCAATTTTTTACTCACTGAGGGCATAAAATAACCGAGACGCAATAGCGCCCCACGCGCAATATTAGGAACGACCCTGGGGAGCTTGATGGCGAGTCATCCCTCAAGGGATAAGCGACAGGTGTAGAGACTTGGGGGCTGAATTGGTGTAAGATAACCCCCATTATATATAAATCTACACGCATAAATAAATATACATAAAATTAAACACACACGAGTGTGCGTCTATATAAGTACGTTGCACGAAAAAATATGATTTGTATTATAAACCTGAAATCCGGCGGCATAAACTTACCACCAGCCGACGAAAACCCCGAGACCACGCATGGTAAGAATATAAGTCGTGAGGAGCAGGACGAGGGGGATGAGGTGGCAGGGAAAGACCAATAGAAAAATTGTGGAGATCGGAGAAGGAGAAGGAGGATGAGCTGAAAGGCGATGAAACGGGAATTCTCGATGAAGAATCGCTGTATCAGAGCGAAGTATTCGGACGACGAAAGGTGGGGGAGAGTGAGAGAAAAAAGGAGCAGAAGCCTGGGGGAGGGGTGAATGGGAAGACTGCAGCATTAAAGAGGGGGAAAATGAGGAGACGGGGTAAAAAAGGGTGAAGGAGGCTTTCCAGAGAAGGGCGGGAATAAAAATGTGATTGATTGAACCTCCAATGGCTACGCGCGGCCAATCTCATGCAGAATATGCCAAGACGTCTTTCACTAGAAGGGAGGTAGCAGAATGAGGTAGGGATTTGAGAGGTGATGGAGGCGTGCCTGTGTGTAGGTACGCGTAGGTCGGAGGGTGTGTGGGAAGGAGGGTGGGAAGACCGTAGGTTTGAAGTGTAAGGATGGACGCGGGGAGAGAAGGACGAGCTGGTGTTAAAGGGGGATGGGCGAAAGACGAGACTACGGGGAGCAGGGGGAGGAAAGATTGATGAAAGCAGGTACACGAAATTTGTGCCGGGTGGTCCCGTGGGGTATGAAGGGAGAGAGAATGGCGCGTGGTAACGGCTTCTTAAGAGTAAAGGATCGGGGATTCTCGGGGGGCGAGGGAAGAGAGGGGATAACGGCGCGTGGGAGGGAATGGCATGGGAATGGGAGGTGGGGAGGTGAGAGGTGGAGAAGTGGGGAATTGGAACGGGAGATGCGAGGGGGGTGAATCGATTCGCGAATGGGACCCAGCAATGGGCGCGGCCGCAGAACGAGCGATACGGGCGAGAAAAACGGATAGTTCAAGTGGAAGGGAGGGGGCGGGTGTTAAAATAAGAAAAAAATGGTGGAGAATATTATCATCGTCTGGATGTAAGATGGCGGAATGGAAGACTTCAAGGAGACGTCAGTGAGAGAGCTAATGTACAAAAAATATTCAATCGGAAATTTCATATTTTCATTATATTTTCTAAAATTCTTGGAATTGACAGCTAAATATGATATTTCAACGACCTAATATTATAATAGAAATTGATAAAGTGTCCAGCTCATTTTACGTCATTTTAACTCATTCCCGTTCAAATCAGAAGAAACCGTTTTCTTTGACTTACAAGGATGGTATGGAAAGGTTAGTTATGCACTCCAATTTAAAAAATATACTTTCCAAAACTTTCTTATTCATAAAACAACTTATGATTCATTTGCCTTCCACGAAATTTGTGCCATATCACCAGAACTAATAAGTTTTAAAATATACCAGATTCCAAGGACGGAAAAAAGGAAGCTCGTTCACTTTGAAGCTCGCGATAAATTACTTTTAAGCAATGCACTAATTGTATTGTATACGAGTAAGTAAGCAAATGCACGTATGATATTTTTTGACGTTTATAATTCCTTTTGAAACTGATAAAATAAGGGAGTCAGGGTTGTTAGTTTATTTTTCACTATAATTTATCCTGTAGGCTAAAAGGGAACTCCCCAATATGACCAATTATGACCAAATTCCGGCAAAAACAAATTTATGACAGCCTTGTACAACAACTCCTATATACAGCCTCGTTAATTATAATTGTGGATAATTATCCACCTGTTTCCAACTACGTAGAATTAGCTGCAAGCATACCTTTTCACAGTCGCTTTCTCTGTGATAATATGAAGTTAAGTTAAGTAACCAATTTAAGATGCATGCTCACTAGCGTCCAGTGAGGTCTAGAAATTATTCCAACCAAAATACATGAATTTTACAATAAATAAAAGCCTGATTCAAATTATTCATGCCACGCCAAAATACGAAGAATGGAAAAAATTCTCTTCATCGCATATCTTATAAAAGAAAAAAAAAGAATTCTATTAATACAGGTACATTTCCCTTCGTACATATTTTATTGATGGAATAAAACCTTCTAATTTTTCTCCTACGCCGATTTAAAGTTTTCCTTAGCTAGTTATAAACATCGTTCTCTCTGAGCTACACCAATTATCCCATCTTCCCAACCATTTCCTCCACTCTTGGGTCTCCCCATCATCTTCACGAAAAGAGGAGACGCTCCCTGCTTACACCTTCAATATAGTATGTCCCATACTCTCGGAGCCCACCACCCATTTCTTCCTTTATTGTCCAATCTTCTCCTGTTAACTGAACTGTCTCCACCACCTTGCATTCTCCTTCAAACCAGGAAATCGCTTCCAAAATGCTACCAACCTCCGAAGCCACATCGCCATATTATTTCTTTCCTACTGCTCTGATTTCTGGTGTACCTCTTCCCTTGAGTATCAGCAACCCACTGAACATGCATGCTTTCCATCAAATCGTCCACGCATTTGAAAAACAGGAATGCGAGCTAAAGATGGGAATATTAATAGGAAATATTTACGCCCGATTCAAGAGAAACGCATTTAATACTAGCATTTTAAATTACAACCATTTCGGCAACCATGTTTCCCTCGACTAGCGATGAAAAACAAAGCCAAAGCGAGGCAGAGAGGCTTAGGATAAGTAGGGAGTTTTTGAAAAATCGATTCCCCGCCGTTTTGAGGCAAATTTTGCCACAAACGCGATCCTGCAAGAACTTCGCACGTGCTCTCGACGTGCTCACTCTGCTACATACTGATGCTTAGAGAGAAGAGATATACGCCTACGTTTATTGACACGCGCACGCCTCTCCACCAGCCTGCCTGCTCTTCCTACTCCCGTTTTTTTTCCTCCCTGCAGGGCGCCAAGAAACTCTTTCGCCTCCCGGCGGGAGAGGTGCTCGTTTGCCGCCATTGTTGGCGAGAGATGAGACTGCCTGATGCCTCCAGTCCTTCCCACCCCCCCTCTCATCCACCGATGCCACCGGGCACGCCAATGCCCACCCTCTCTTCCTCTCTCTTTTGCTCTCTCTACCACCTTCATCCTACCCTCCCACCCGTCGTTCCAATCCTTAACCCTCCCGAGGGTGCGGACTCTTCCCGAAGGGATGTCCTCGCTTCCTTGCGAGTCCCTCCTTTTCCTTGGTCCTCATTCGCCTTCCCACTTCCCCTTACTCCACACATCCGAGTCTTTTTTATACATATACCTGTATCTCCCCTCTCCAGACCACCTCTCCACAAGCCCTCGTTTCCCAGTTCCTTTCGCTTCCTCCGCTAACCTCGGTCCCCTCTCCCCTTTATCCCCTCCCCAGGTCTAGGTTTCCCTCTGGTGCGTTCCTTCCTTCCCCGTGAGCTCCCCTCTCCTCTCCCATGGTGCCCAGCACTTCCTACGGGATGTTCTTTCTGCAGGGATTCGGACTTGGTTACCATAAATCAGCCAGAGTTTACAGAAAGGTCTTTTTCCTTACCCCACTTACATTTCTGTACTCGTAATGAGGGAGCCACGGACGAAGGCTTTGGAAGGAATGTGAAATATAAGTGGAATTTAACAAGACTCGCGAAGAAAAGGAAATAGGAGAGACGGAAATTCTTCAAAAGGGATGGCCGCATATACTTTTATGAATCGTTTTTCCTCGATAAATTGACGAATAATGATGGCCTCGTAAGTAAAATGTATCTTTATTTTTACGTTTCGATTTTATTCAGTAATTTTTTAGAGTAAAATATGCTTAGACATTTTTGAGAATTTTGCAGCGCTAATTCGAATTCGGTGTCATATAGGACAAATTGAAGTCGTCCTTCGGAAAAAAAATTCAGTTTTATTTCGAATTAAAAAATAATATACTGGTGACCCATTTTGAGGCTTTCAACGTGAAACAAGTCGTTCTGGTTAAATATTAATTCAAAAGACTTGTTATAAAATTATTCTTTATCCATAGCGTAAAAATAAAGTGTGAGGTAACTAAGACGTATAAGTTACAAAATTATAGCCGACTTCGACAGTCGAAATATTCTTATGAAAAATTTGTAAAATAATATATGAATAGAATAAATTCAGCATTCTCAACTTCCATTGCATTAATCCTATCGGAAAAACGTTTATGCTTTGATTTCTGCCACATTCTCACGAATATTAAAAAAATACTTTAGACAGCTAAAAATTACTCTAAAAATGAGATACCAATGGCAAAAATGGAGTTTCACATTAACTATCTCATTGATTGTAAAATGGTTGGCTTCACAAGGATGGAGATGGATGTCGAAGTATTGGCAAAGTTGTGAGTCACGTAAAAACTCTCCTTAATAAATGTTAATTAGCTTTAAATGATTATTGGCTTCAAACTGTCACACTTTTCATCTTTAATTGGAGAAAATAATAACTCAACATTAGTTTGTGTGAGAAATACTAAGGTGATCATGAATTTTCAAAAAGTAAGGCATCAATCCATCGAATTCAATGGCTATTTACTCTTGAAATAGTATTTCAAAGGTTACAAAATATAAGAAAATAAACATTTCTTAGGCGTTTATACTTATGAAAGTCAAAGTTAAACTAATTTTAAGTAGGTATACTTACTTTGATTATTCACCAATGCTTATTGATAACCAATTTTCGTTACACTAAGGTGTCTCTTTAAATTTAATTTTTATCAAGGCTATCTCCATAATACAGTTTATAAATAAAACCTGGTCGTACTTTGTTCTAATATCCAGAAGCTAAAATTCGTTTCAATCAATTCAGAGTATTAGCAACTCATTAAATTGTAATTACATTCGTTGAAAATCCAGACAAGGCAAAGAACATCTTATCGTTTAAATTCTCTAGTTCTTCACAGAAGTGCAAATCTATTAACCCGTTGACAGTTAATATTTAAGTCAACCCATGGAGAAAAAGAATGAATAAAATTGAGCAAATATATCACAACTAATTCCATTTTTAGATATAATTCTACACAATTTCAACTGTAAACCTGAATTTTCCGCAGAGGGGTTGACTACCTAAACACGGAAATGTCTCATATAATATTATTGAAAAGAACACAATAGCCTACTAAAAATCCAGCGAAATCCTTTACTAAAACTAGAATAATATCCATAAGTCTATTCTCATTTAGTGATAAAAAGTGCACTCTAGAGAGACCAATATAAATATTTACCTCTGCAATAGTTAAGTGTTATACTCACTAAAAAGCGCAAAATTCATCATCGCTATTCGCTCAAACCCATGCCATAAAGAACAATATCAACAAAAAATATTATAAATGACAAGTAATGGGGCGCTAGAGAATCATGATGAACATAAATTGAATACATAGATTAACGAATCAAAGCTCATACGAGCTCGTATAGATGATCGGATGAAATGGTAACTCTATGGAGGACACTCACAAGAAACAGACTACATAGAAGAGGTTCTACCAACCAATCCTCGGGTTGATAATCTATGATGATGATAATTACACAACCCCACTGAGACGGGACGGTCTAGTAAGTATGATGATCAGGGCTTAACAAGTACAACCTAATGATACAAATCACGTTAGATTCGATCCAAAGTAAGACTTAACTGCTCCCGCAACATAATTTGCTATTGGCATTAAAGCCTTGTGATGGCCACTTGAGGATTCGAAACATAATTTTGCCCATTCCCAACCCATAAAGCAGGTGATATTTCTATTTCGCCTCTATTTTCCCTCTCGCCATTTCAATGACGCCGCCTAAGATTTGTAGCCCCCAGGTTTCAAGCCCACGCAACGGGAAACAATTCCAAAGGGAAGAAGGAGGGAGGAGGTCTCTTCTCCCTCGGTACTTCCAAGCGGTGAAAAATGACCTCCGTTCACCCGAGGAGGCATGCACAGTCGAGTCGACGAGGGGAAAAAAGCGAAAAAAGAGAGGGAAAACGAAATAAGAAAGATAGGTCTGGTCTGATAGCGTATCGTCTCCCCACTCTCAAGATGAAACAGAGATGAACTCACGACTGCGGACAGAGGTAATGGGATAAGGACTGATAAGTAGGGCGGGGTGGAGGGACTGGAAGAGGATTAAAGGACTCTTGACAAGAAGCCGGGTGCCAGCCGGCTATTGGATTAATAAAATAAAAAAAAGAGACGGCCCGTCGGGGGGATGTACGTGGGTGCTGGCTGCGGTGCAAGGTGCTCACGCCGCTGGTTCAATCACCTCCATCCCCGCTCTCATTCAATCACAGCAGTCTCATTTCCTGTCGCCCACCCGACCATCCCTTACACCTTTTTCCCCGGTGACAGCGCTCACTTCCTCCACAATCCTCCCCGTCCCAATACGCTTTGCACCCCCTCCCCCCTCATTCGAATTCCGACTGCAACTCATTCCGCCAACCCCCAATAATACGACGCAATTTTTTCTAAATATTGAAAGCAAGTTTCTCAATTCTGATACCTCATATTAAGGCAGGGCATCTCATTTCTAGAAGGTAAATCTGATTGAGCTTCTGAGAATTTTATTAGCGCTGAAAAGCACTTCGGAAAGGGATATCAGCAAGCATTAACGAATGAGGAATCAAGATTCACATTGACGAGGTTTTCATAAACAATCACTAGTAAAAAGGATATTTTTGGGCACATATAAAAATGATAATATTTAACGTGCATCCATGAGGCTACTGTTGTGCAATGAAATTACGGGCATAGTATTCCTTCGAGACGTATGTTAACGTTTATTGTAATCTAAAGACTTCTAAACATATTGCAGATTTTTTTCTCGTAGATTAACGAAACGAAACTAAAAAAACAGAAAGCATGCAAAAAAGGAAACCGATTACAGAATATTCTTCAGAAAACTTGACCTTGTATCGCTGAGTAGCTTGTATTCAATAACTAACTTCCAGAGTTGAAGACATAATGAACTCGATTAAATGCTTTTCGTATTTAATTCGGACTTGGCTTTTCAAAAAATGCTGAACTTTGGCAAAAGGATAAAATATTCACATACTGAAGCGTTAGCTATACAATGATTTCTTCAAATTCGATATTTTTTTAATTACGAGATGCTAAATGATCCAATTAAATGGATGGTATATGCCGACTCATGAAAACCGTTTCTTTACTAACGGAAGAAGAAATGAAAATAGTCCTTAAGATATTATGTATTCGTACTCTCATGTACGATCTTCAATGCATCGATTGCCGAGTGTAGCAACTAGGTTTTTTATAAGAGTCAATGGTGAAGATTATACAGTCAGCGATGATAGGAGTATGGTTGCTATCCCTCGCCGATTTTTTTAATATTTCCCATTCTACAATCATATTCCCTCCTCTCACTAAAACGAGAAACAGTACACCGCTTGATTTTATTACTAAAACACGGTCATGAAATATTGCGATTTTTTAAAATACTTTTTCCTTTAGTGTTGACTACTGGCGATGAAAAAACCTACAATCGATTTCAATAAAATGGAACTAGGGACATTTTTCCTTATTTTTTCCACAAAAAGAGAAATTACTGATGTATGAGAAAAATGAGTAGCCTCAAATTGAAATAGTACAATCAAGTGTTAGCATATAGTATTCAAATAAAGCATAATATACACACGTTTAATTAAGACATTATATTTAGAATTTTGAACACGAAATGACAACTAACATTTTAATAGGTAAAGGAGACCGATTTTAGAACTGAAAAAGAAAGCCTATTGCTTCCATCAAATCCATTGTGACTTTCCATTATCAGGGAGGTGTTGATAAAATTCTTTAAACAAAGAGGGAAATAAAATTTCCGGATAGATAATATAAATCTAAGTTGGCGACTAAAAATCATTCAAATAATGTACGCAAAGCATGTCACTATGTGGTTTCCGTTACTCACACACAGATGAATCTTCACGGAAAGAAATAACGGCAAATTCTGAACTAGTGAAAAAATGACTGCGAAAGGGTCGCGAGCCAAAATATGGCAACTTTGGCGTGAAACTTTTCTATACATAACCCATCTCACAATCATTTAACCGCCTCCTAAGTATTGAGTACTACACACCACACACTTATTACAATGCCTGAAAAGTCTTGTTACCATAAATACTTTGCCCTGTACTCGTAGGCCACCAAAATCCGCGATTGTGCATACCCCTTGACAAATTTACTGGGAATTTATCATTCTTTACGGGGAAGCAATGGCCCTTTGGAAATAAAATTGAAAGAGGATCACAAGTAACCAGATAAGAAAAAAGTTTTCAAGGAATGTGAATTTTTCATTTGAGCTGCGACGGAAGTCAATTGACTTCTTCCCACGGTTTGCATTCTTTAGTGAAAATTCCTTGTGCGAGTAGGAAAAGCAAAACTTGAACCACTTTGACCACTTTCTCAACGTGGTAAGTTTCTACGCTCATGGTAAATAAAAACTGTTAGGCCCTAAATTGTCACGAAGGTATGATACTATGCGATATATAAAAAAAAGAAATTCGAAGCCGCATATATACACGAGTGAAATCGCTTTACCTTCCAACTGAAAAGTAAAATCAGACATCGAACTAATTTCCCCTTCACAGCAGGTACTATTACGCAGATTATTACAAGACGGCTAAGGGTAATTATAACTATTTTGTGTGCCCAAGCAATGCCACACTTCTGTCTCCGACTTTCTGATGGCGAGAAAAGAGATGGGGCGGGGGAATAATTAAGCACTTGAAGTTAAAAGAGAGGAAAGGATGATGGAAGGATTTAGAAGAGGGCAAAGGGTTGGAGTGGCGGTGGGACGAAGGCTATGGGAGTGAGGTAGGAAGGAGAAATGGAACCGAGTTCATTACGACTTGCCTCCTCCTCCAAACCACCGTCCCAAAAAACACATCATCCTCCACCCCAGCTTCTGACTCCTTGCTCTCCCCCCTTTCCCCAACCCTTACTCAGGAATACCTAAAGCGCTAAGTAATTACGAGTTCCCCTTAAGCACCTGATGGCGGCAGGCGTTGGCAGGTTTGAGATCTCGCGCCTGCAGGATGTGTAATGTGAATGCGTGTATATAAATGTATATGCAGGGTAGAGGAGCGAGGTCGCTTGGCATTTCACACGCCAGGTGGCGGCAACGGGGCTTCCGTGCTATGTTTATGGCAAAGCTAGATTCCTCATGGGAAAGAACTCTAGCCGCGGTCCGTTTACCCCTACCGCTGCACATCTGCCATGGGAAGTCGTGTAAATTATTTCCAACGATTAATTTTCTCAGTTTTTTATGTGGAAGGGGGGCATGGAAGCATTGGATCCATCTCGGAAATCCTTACAAATATTTCTTTAATTATTATTTTAATCTTGCTGACTCACATCTCTAAGCGTTTATGAGTGGCTAAATCACATTTGCAGATTATAGTATCATAAATCTGTTTCAACAAATTCAAGCTTTCAACGAAAATTCAACGCGAAATTCCAGTCTTTGTGCATACTCATAACTTGCACTGTTAATTTGTTTGCGAAAAAAATCGTCAAGTGAAATTGGACATGATTTCAAATGCTCAATGATGACAACCAACGTATATCTAGATACTTAAAAAGGACTTGTGTTACCTGTTAATATGATTATGAGTTTAAAAACATTTGGGCAAAGAAAATACGCTTATAAGTGGTCTCATTTGATTCAATGCGCCTGCAAAGAACGATTTTCAGACACGTTTAAAAAGTCAATGCAAATTTTCCAATCTCACAAAACTCCCATTTTGTTTAATTTCATGTTGCATAGTTGGCCTAGTAAGGGAAACCATTGCCACCCATACTATCCACTTCGTACGATACATTATGCTTCTTTTTTGATGAGCATAATGTCAATCGTAACTAATTTAACTTGTGTAAATATTGTTGACATTCATTTCTTCTGTTAAGAAGATGGGTGCGTAAAATGAGGCAATCGCCTTTCCAGTACAAATCCGTGAGTGATTAAATCTACAGGTAAAATTTAAGAATAAAACGTGCATTTAAGCGACAAGGAAAGCTTTTATCAACATTGGCGAATAAGATTATTAAGAATGGAAAAAAGATTGACATCGGTTCGGGCCATAAAAACACTCAGCCAGTAATGCACGACAACAGTTGTACCAGCTCTAGCTGAGCAACAAGCTCTACAGGGATTTTGCAAGGGTTTCTGGGTCAAACGACGAATTAAATGGAAAGCGGTCATCGGCCAAGGGATTAATTCTCTTCTCTCCGTGAATGGAATGGGCAGACTGAGATTAAAAATGGTGAGCCATGGGTATGGTAATGGGTGGAAGAGATAATGGCATAGTGAGGGAGAGGGTTGAGCGGAAACCGCTCTGGTCCGTTCGCGATAGGGAAAGGCTTACAAAAAAAGAAATTAGTAGCAAAGAAATGAGAGATAGTTCCTAAATTACTTTCGCGAATGGGTTTTTTTTTAAATCTGGGCGAGATTAAGTGTGATTTGTGGACGCACTGTGTCTAGGAAAAGGGAAATGAGATGGAAATATTTTTTCCAAGTGGACAACGGGTACGGAGGACGTGAAAACGCTCCTAGTTATTGCAAATTAGTTTAGCTGTACAAGTTTCTGCTTTCAGCTAGCTAACCTAATTTAAATCATAATATAAGGTTCCGATAATGCTACTGAATGGCTGCTGAGCTGTAAAAAGCCTTATAGGCACAACTGGGATATCAAAATAGATTTGCGTGTGACTGGAAAACTAGGAGCAAGGGAAACCAATTACGGAGATAGAATATAGAGTTGATAAAATCTTTAGCAAATGCAAGATTATTCCACAACATTTTATGGGGACTGGTAAGAAAATGGTAACTATTAGCTACTTCAAAAACCTAATGAAACAAAGACAAGAATAACGTACATTTAATGTATACTGGTATACATATTCACGGTTACATTTTTTCCATTTCAAAACAAATCCGCAAAATATCGACTTTCTCAAAATAAAACTCAATCGGCATAATCTTGACTAAAATCGGTAGCAAAATTTTTTCTTGGTCAATTCAAAAGGAAAAATGTCCAAGGAGGTCCAATTTATAGTGACTCCTTCTAATCGTTGAACGCCAGGAGTGATATTTACATACATTGGTACATCTATCCATCTTGTCATTATATGCTCCGTCAACTCCTAATACTTAGAGCGTTAAATGAGGACAGTAATAACGTATGTTTTCTTAGCTTGCTTAATGATGGAGCTTGGTGACGCAAGGCAGGCGTCATTAACTCAATCTAGAATATAATGGACTCTGAAGCATTACGTTGTAGCAAATTCAATAAACTGATATGAAAAACGATCGATGTAAAATACCACGTATAACCTAAAAGGGTCGTTCAGTATTATTTAGCTCGGAAATGTAGTTTCACGAAACTGATGCCCTATTTGCTTCGACTAAATCACAAGGACTATGAATATTTGAAAAAGGGTAAATGACAGGTAGGCCATCAGTTAACCATTGAATTGGGGAACATTTCCAAAGCAGACGAGCGCGCTCAATATTTAAGGCCTTCATTATCCCCATAGCATAGTGAAATCGAAATTCACTATTCCGGCGAAAAGCTGCAGCCAAACTAACCACCTGGACTAATGCTATTATAGCAGCACAAGGAAAAGATCATGGTTGAATGAATTAAAAGGCGGAGAATATTTTTCGAAGGCTACTAAGTAATTAATCTAATATAATAAAGATTATTTTAACGATATATATATATATACTTGACATATAGGACAAAATAAATGCAATTTTGTCATCAATGTAATAGTGATCATATATATATATATATATATAAACCATAAACACAGTAATCAACCCGAAGGTCGGTTTAGTAGGTGATGGTAGAGCTCACCCATGTACCAAGCTCGACGGCGTGTGAATATTCACACATCAGGGTAGGGGGGCCAGTTCCTTTCCCTGTGCCGCTTATGGTTTCCCAGGAAGACTTGGTACCCGAACAATCAACTAGCTTGGGTGGAGCTGCAGGTGCCCAAAGTGCCTTGCCCGGGAATCGAACCCGGGACCCTCCGGTCAGTAGCCCAACGCTCTACCCACTAGACCACCGCGATGTATATATATATAAACTTGGAAAAGACGCTCTCCGGCGACGCACAAACACACAAACACTAACACAATCTGATTCTTCAATCTGGTTCTGATGACGACGGCCGTGCCGTCGAAACGTAAATATCCAATGTAAGTGTCCTTTTATGTTTCTATGTGTGTGGTGTTTTTTGTGTTTGTGTATATATATATATATATATATATATATATATATATATATATATATATATATATATATATACATATATACATATATATTTGACATAAAAAGGACAAAATAAATGCAATGTTATCATCAATGTAATAGTGACCAATGTGTATTTTTCCCAAGTTAGAGTAAATCTCAATGACTGACAAAAAGTGGGCTTACTACGTGACTAATGCCGCAAACAATAAAATACTAATTTTACCGTGGACTTTCTTGTAGAGGACGAAATACGCTATGCATTAATCAAAGAAACTTATAGTGTTCATAACAAAATATATATTATCTTGAGAGGTGTGATCGTCGAGATAGCTAATCATGATATCCGTTATCATGACAGGAAGAAAACATTTTGTAATTCCGATCTGTAGAATTGATGGAACGTAATAGAGATTGGGAAGGGTATTTTCTCTGAGTATTTATTTGCTTATTTCAGGTAAAAGTATCAAGTCATCCGCCTGTGCCTTTCCAAATCCCAGAGGCAATTCAATTACAATTTCAACAAATAAATACAGACATTAAATAATCGATAAATCTGAACATGTGAACGACCATTGAGACTTCTTTTTACCTAGATCGAGTATTCCTCAGAGTGAACTATCTGACGGATCAATGATTGATATATTTCGAATAAGGAACTCATTAAAAAGATTCAGCTACACTTTCATGATATCAGCAGGGGTGTAACGAAAAAAAGTTAACTGATAAAGGAAAAATAAACTCATTTTTACTAAAAATAATTCACACAAGAATTAATAATCCAATATTTAAAATAAATAAAAAGTTCAAAATTATTGCCATCTTTTTTCGGGGGAATGAGGTGGTAACATTTTAAGAAAGTATAAATACATGAAGTGAGAGACTGATATCACGTCTTGAAGTTCACCACGCTGTCTGCTTATGAGTCACTAAATTAATTATCACTAATTAATTTTCTTCGGGATGTTTTTTCATATTTTTCTCACAAAATTACTTGCCCTTCTCTATCCAGCTACGTAGTTTATAAACTCTCTTAAGCCTGGCTTATCTAAACGAAGAATTATTTCTAGCCCTCGCAGTCTTCATGCAAAAATACTTATTCCTCCAGACCACTCCTCGAAAATTCATGTAGTGGTATCCGTTATGTGCCTGGTCAATTCCGGCGACGAACGATATAAAAATAAAGCAAGAAAATCCCTGTGCACTGTTACATTTTTTTATTACGTGTCAAAATATGACCATAGGCTTTCAGGGCCGTAGGAAATAGAGATAAACAAGCTAAACGGCCAGCGACGGAGTCGCATTATAAACGGTAATACTAGTCACATAAAAGAGACTTAACACTCTTCCGAAAAAAAAGGTCGCATAAAGAACACGTGCGCAAAAATGAGGGGGGAGGGGAATAACGATACGGACAAATGCCCGAGGAGGAGTGACTGTAAACGAACGAGAACGACAAGGAACGGAACGGTGACGCCGGGAATGAGGGAGTGAGAGAAGGAACGAGGAGGAGGAGAAATATGCGAGTGGCTCTGCGGGTGGGCGGCGCGGCGAGTGCAGGGAGGATGGAAAGAGTGCGGCGGAATGGGCCTCGGCGAGGGAGAGGGACCACTGGGGGAGGGCACGGGGAAGCTCCTGCCGGAAGAGGACGGGGGTCAGCAGGGGAACAACGAGGAAAGGGAGAGGAGGTTGCGACAGTCTCGGTAAGGACTCGCGCAAGGGGAAAGGAGACAATGGTAGTTATGGCGGCTTGGGGAAGGGGATGGGGCGGGAGAATGGGTGGAGAGGGGTACGAAACGGGTGGGTGGGGATGGCGATCGGGTGGATTCTGGCATAAGCAGCGGGAGAGGGGCCGAGAGAGGGCGCGAGAGAGAGAGGGGGGGGATTGGGAAGGGCATCAGTGGGGATTAATTCTCCGGTGGCTAATCCGATTTCAGGATCATAAAGACTCGCTTAGCGGCGTGAGCTCCACTCGATTCCAGTTGTGTGTCCGCGTCCCCCGTGTGTGCGAGCGGGTGTTTCCATCAGGCGATTTAGAGAAAATAAAAAATAAAACAAGGGGGCGCCATTAAACCCTTGGCGAAAAACGAAAATCGATTTCGGAGAAACGAAACGATGGAAACAGTGGTGTTCCAGAAACCCATCCCAAAAAGTCATGATCCCCCTGCATAGAAAAGCACGTTATTGGAAAACTTTAACTCAAGCCTTGGAAAAAATTCTGGATTAAAAAAAAAAACACCCACGGACGGTTTTACAAAATTGTCGCTTTGATTGATAATGGATCACCTAATGCGGAGGCATTGTTGACTGGATTGCGTGAGGCGGTGAGCACCGGCGCATAACAGGAAACGGCCGAGGTTTTGACGGAGAGGGAGGGAGCTTAGAGAAATACTGCAAGAACGAGGTGACGGAGATGTTCACGGTGCTTGAAAACTAAATGAACATCCGGATTGGGCACCGAAATGGGCCGTTTAAATGTTGATACCCCCTGTACTTTTCGGTCGTCCCCATAGCTCAAAGACGTCAATAGCCTCATTTGAGCGGGATTATCGAAAGACAGAGCTCGCACCGCAAAAACCTCGGGAGGGTTAATTGAACTTAACTGGAGCCGACGGAATAACTGCCGATCATTTGCTGAATATCATTCTGAGGGGAGGTCCGGTGGGAAGAGAGTTGGCGTCGCGGGAGTGGTAGGAAGCGAGGGGGCCGCATCCGGGGGTGTGGACCCGGTCTACATGGCCCCTACTTTACTTCCCCTCGATCCACCCCGTCTCTTATTCCGACCGCTCACCGCCGACCGACCGCTCACGATCTGGTCGTTCTCAAACCACCATGCTGCATACTATGTAAACGTGTTTTTTTTATTATTCGTTAAGTGTACAAGGATTATCATTTTAGAGAGCATAGCAAGTGATTAATTTAATAATTTACGGCCAAACCATATCCATTTCCCTCCCTTCTCCAGCCGTTATCTATTGGCGAATATTTGAGCGGAGCATTAAATTACGTATGGCTGCTGTCCTAATTAATCAATTAAAACGTCCAACCAACTTACTTGATAAAAATGTGGACATTGGCAAAGACTGCGGTCTACGTGCTAAATTAGCTGTCCTGCAAAACATTGGAACAAACTAACTAATTTTACGTTGAACATTAGCCAAGTATTTTCGCCTATTAATTAGCGATCTTTTCACTAACAAAAACCAAAAATTTCACTTTAGCTTTGATTTTATTTATTTTATTTAGCATGGTAAAATAATGGGAAAAATGTTGCAGTAAAACAATTGATAATATTAATATCCAGTGACTTTTTTGTGTTTGCTTCTACTTTTACGTTCCATTATGTATGCCCGCGCAATAGATTTAATGGATTAAGCTTTTTAGAGGTGGCTAAAGAGTTTTCACGAATATTCAATTGAAAAAATGACATCTGCTACCATCAATTTGCTGTCAATTATTGAACAAGCGCCAAAATAAATATTAATGAATACTCTTTTAAATCAGAATGTTTATGCATTCAATTATTTTAAACTTGGTTAATATATGCTACATGATGGATTGGCAGTCATGTAAAATTATGGTCATAATTTAAAATTTAAATACTGACAGGAATGAATTTTCGCATGTTATTGATGATTCATGCACCTAAAATAATCCCGTAAAGAAAAAATGAAAAGCTCTGATTAAACTAATTTTTGATTCAACGCCATCATATTTTCCGGCATTAAGAAAATATAGGGGAAATAAAGTAGCAAGATGGATGTTGGAAACCTGTGATAGAGAAAGTTAGAGTACCCTGACTATAGTTAAATTATCATATGTAGAATAGAAACTAGAACATGTAGAATATCAAACTAACTATTAAGGAAAAAACAAATGCTCGTATTGGGACAAGAATTTCAAATTTTCTTGTAAAAAGTAGACACATTATTCACGGAGTACGAAAGCTACCATTACTAGCGTACTTACCCATTATTTCTCTTTGTTCTCCTAACATAAGAGTAATACTTGATATGTCTTGAATGGAATTTATCAAATAACTTTAGACCCTATGTTGTGATATGGAAACCAGGAAAGTTTCTCAATTTTTCTCGATAAAACGGATACCCTTCAATTGTCCATGTGGCAGGTAAACATTTATGAAGGAATTGATGTTTTCCCGGTACGCGTTTAAAGTGAAGTCTTCGCGGGTTTTCCACCGGGTCACGATAACAGCTGAAATCCTAACTCTATGAAAAACCTGGGAAGACTTCACCAGACAGGTACTACTAAGATAAATTTGCCCTTGCTCAATGGAACCGGCACACACCTACCCAACTCTAAGGAGGGTCCCTTTTGCTCTCCTCATCTCCACAATCGACGGCATATTACCCACCTTACACGAAATCAACGCAACCACCTCTGCGAGGGTTTGTCAGTGGCTCACCAATTGCAATCAACCCTACAACAGCCAAAATTGTAACCAGGGTAGTCATCCCCTTTCCTTAAATCCCGAGATGTAAGATTTACCGTTCTTTCCCATCTACAGTTCTCATTCTTCGATCCTCCCGTCAGAAGCCTTCCCTCCACCATTCACCTCCATTTTATCCTACTGACATTTACCGCTAAAAAGAAAACAAGACCGCATCCAGAACGAGGCGCGTCTCCCCACCCAACCCCTTTCGGCCCCGTCGCAGCAGTGAACGCACACGAGTGCCCACAAATACTCTTGAGAAATCCTCCCTTTCGTGTGGCCTGGCCCTTCTTCTTCTTCTCCCCGTGAAATACCTCCGCTTGTCTCATTCCTCCCCGGAGGGATGTATCCTCTTAACTCCTTCCTTATATTTTCCCCGCCAACCCTCTCGAATCTCCTTACGCTCAGTCAACCCTCCCGCTCAACCTCTTCCCCTCCCCTCCCGTCACTCCTGTTTTTATTTTCTCGAATCCCATTTGGCGTGTAAATTCTTCCGGCGGCGGGGCGAAAACTTTTTCCGACACCCCTCATTCCAACCGAAAATACCATTTATTGCTCTTCCAATTCCTCGAGTTATTATTTTTGCAATAAATGCGCGGGGAAACTCGGGGAATTCAGGGCTTTTTGAAGTCCCATAAATGCGTGAGAGACCTCTTAAGGGAGGTATTTCCGAAAATATTCATTTCAACTTTTGCGTCTACTTGCTTCCCGTCAGTAGTTGAAATAAATAAAAACCCTCAACGTTTCACTCATGCATCAAATTATTCAGTAACTGATACATCCAGCAATAGACCTGGCTGGTTTGCTTCTCAAAATGAGAACAAGCTAATTTAATTAATGTTACCTAAAGCACAGATACGTTAGTGGGCATATTTTGTTTAACAAATGATGATATCTTCTCGTATTAGCATAGCTATGGCTTAATTACGTTTGACAGAAAGCTTGTCGTGCGCTAGCAAGTTGATTAACACGATTTTATGGTTGGTACTATAGGTTAAAGTAATAAAAGTATTAACTCTAGAAGAAAGGTAATTATGAGTCGTTGCAATACAATAAAGGAACTTTCCCCGTGTCTTTTACAAATGTAATTGATATGATAGTAAGCAGCAACCGAGGGCATTCAACTGCAAGGAAAATAACTCCTCTAGCTGATGGCATAAATATATAGATTTGTATCCTTCCAATTGAACTCGTTAAAACTGCTTGTGTTCATGTCATGATTAATCTCAGTCAAATCATGTATCATATATCTAGCACCAAAAAGTACGTGCAATAATGATCAATTCAAACATGAATTGAAATAATAACCTTCTAATGTAAAGAGTCAACGAAGGCAAATCCAAAAATTAAAAATAAATTATTCAATCTTTAATCAAACGAATAGAATTCAAATTTGTAATCTCAACGGTTAATTCGCATCTTCACACCGATGATATTTTAATAGCAGGAAGAAAACGTTTAAAATGATTTTATCTCCAAGTATGTAATATTCGCTATCAATATGAAATTTCCGAATAGATTTATCATGCAAAACGTGCGCTTGACGTTTGAGGATGCTATGAAAACGGAATACCCAGGATAGCGGAGGCTATCAATCATATTAGTTTGCACGAAAGGTACTTTAAACGTCCGATTAACGTCACCTTTCGTATGGATCGGGACAATATATATGGCTCAGAATCCGGATACAAAATGAGTTTCCTTCCATAATATTTCAAAACCGCCCGTTGAAGGAGTCGGACAGAGTACTACAAAACGGCACCCCTGAAGAAGGAGGACAGTTACAATGTAATGGCATGTTTCTACACAAGCGCTTTATATTGATGATAACGCTTTAAAATAGCCCTTGAGGTCCATACTTAACGCCCGCATAGCTTGATGGAGAGTATCACATGACTAACAGGAATATGAGTAAATGCAATGAGTTGCATACTTGCGAAATGATTCATTATAGGCACTGATTTTTCGGATACTCAAAAATTCTGCTCAGAAAAAAGAAAGAAAATAATGTTGATCAATTGAGCCTAGAAGGGGGTGTTTCATACTTCTAAAAGGATGTGTGAAGTTTTCAGGTACCGTCCAAAATAGCTCTATTTGAGAGGCTCTGATAGAGATGACCTCTTAAATGATTATCGCCATAGTTTCAGAAGTTTAAGATGCTGACTAAATAGATGATGCAAATATAATAGCCTATTCAAAATGTTAAAATGGTTTCAACTCAATCGCACATAGTTAGACTGGATTCATACATTCATGCAAACACACACGTAGAAAACACATTCGGAATACCTACGAGGTTGCCGCAGAGAAACTTGCTTCATCAACGGAATAATGGAAGACATTCGAAGCGGTGAAGTTCAGAAAATGTAACAGTTATCATTAGGGTTAATTTTAACGAACCTATAGAATTTGCGAGCATGGTAAATATTCCCCAACTCCGGAAGATGCATATAAAAGACGGATTATTTAAAAATTGTTTTGAACGAGAAGAATGCAAGAAATGTACTTATAAAAATATATGTTATTGACAGGAGAAGCTCGAAGTAAGAATATCACATGACACGCTTAACCAAGGACAGTGCGAACTGTACGAGTTCAACGTTAGAATAATTCTAACCTTAACATTCTATAATTAAGCTGCTGGGCGAGGCCAAAGTGAAAATTGGAGTCGAACAAGAAAACATAGTGGAAATCCCTTACCACAAATACAATTCATTATCCCTTAGTAGACATTCAGTACACATAATCGTCCCTGCTGCTCGAAAAAATAATAACACCTATATACCCTAATAACACCTTTCTACGTCATGCTCAAAAATAACCTGTTAATTCTAACTTACACTACCTGCTAACTCTAAAATTTGCAGCCATGATCACTTACTGTTATTCGCGGTAGAATTATGCTCGAAGTATAGCCTTACCTGTAAAGTAAAAAATTGAATAATATTAATACAAAGGTCTTTGAAAATACTTTTTGTATATAAAATGTTAGCAATGCTGAAAAAGTTTTTATTTACAACTTGAAATTAATTAGTGTATACAATTATATTATAATAAAAGTAGTATTTATTAGCAAACATTCGCTCTTCTGAAATGCCACTTATTTACGGCAGGATAATTATTATTTCCATCCTAAAACAAAGCAAATAATTTCACTAAGGGTGAGTTTGGGTCATGGGGAAGTTTTCATTTAGTAGCCTCTTTGCCATTGTCTTCCACGCATGTTTTGAGAGCTTGGGACATAACACATATATTCTCACTCTCCTCAATAAAACTAATCGGTGCTTCATTTCCCTCCTTCCATTCTATTACACTATTATCACGGATCGTACATGAACAATTAAGGTTCCCTCACGGTTCATTAAACAAAAGATCCGAAGTGAACGGAAAAAAAACTGTAGAATCGTTGGAAGGGAGAGTAGTGTTCCATTTTTTCCCCATTAAGACCTAAAGATGCCATCAAGCATCTTTAGAAAAGAATGATGGATACCACGGTCATTTTTTATAGATCATATCCAAACACTGTTAACAACGAATAACATTAAATGACAAAAGAAACAGGAGAGCCTAGAGAAGTGCCAATATAAAGATAATAAATATAATATATGAGAGTTTGAATAATACTTAACGGAAAGTTAATTAAAAAATAATTAGTTGTGCTGGTGCAAATAAGGAGAAAACTTGGATGTAGCTATGCGATTCATCAAAAGAAAAAATATACAGAACTCGCCTCGAAGCCCAAACTTCCTTGACACGAACCCTCACACTTCCCTACCTTAATCACCCACACAACTGTTTTTTTCTCTGAAGCCAGTCATCTTGCATGCTACTGCCTCTCAAATTAGCTACCGTTCGCCTAATTCCCGCACCCTCCCTTTCCCCTTCACTATATATATATATGTATGTATATACACACACACACATATATAAATATATATACATATAAAAAAATTCACTCACACACACACACAAACCTATATATCCCACCGAACACGCATCTTCTTCTCCCACTCTTCAGCACCCATCTTTCATGCCACAACCTCACCCTACGAGACCAACCCCCAAAGGTTGAAAGGAGAAAGGGATGGAGACGGAACGGACGAAAAACACAAAGGAAAGACACCGTCCTTTGGGGAATGCGTGAATAAATAACGCCAGGATGGCTGGCGGTGGGATGGGCGCCCTCCCTCCCTCTCACACTCCCTCGCCCCCTCATCTCCAGGTTCTGTTTTGTTTTCCTTGGCGTTTCTACCTTAAATCTTCCGAGGTGAAGGCGAAACGGTGAGGCTAGTATATCATAGCCGGGGGTGTGACGGTGGGAAATCTTGGGACGGATGGGAGGGAGAGGGCGGCAACCCTGGGCGAGAGGGAAGTGGCGGGCTGGGAGGTTCGGCTGGAGCAAGCAGGTTTCAAGGGAGTTGGAGAGGAGATGCGAGGGAGTCTCGGGGCAGGGAAGGCAAGAAGTGGGAGAGGCGCATCGAAGGGGTGCTTTGAACAAGTTCCCTCCAGCACGGAAGCCCGCGCTGGGTGGAGGGTGCAAAGAGGTGGACACGGGAGAGCTACGGGAGCGGTTGTTTAAATGAGGATGAGGAAGGGGTGAGGGAATGGTTTGGAAAAGCCTCGAACCGTTCCTCATCACCCTGTCCGCCGTCCCATTCAGTCCCGTGGGGTGCTTCAACAAAGTTGTCTCCCTCTCCTCAGTCCGAAATGCCCCTACCCCACCCCCCCGTTGTTGCTTGAGAGAGCGTGCGAATAGAATATACGACAATCTAAACGCATGTCCCTCGTGAAAGACGAGCCCTGGACGATATTTACACCGATTAAAAATGCAAATGCTCCCCCATTGAGAGGAATAACGGACGACAGAGAATTTTTGATGTGTTTATGGGCTCACCCTTGTCATGGTGTCCCATTGTGTGGTCCGGGCTCCTGCTGGACCAACACAATCAGCGATAACACGAGCGGGAGCGATGACAAAGAGCAGATTAAAAAACCATTATTATTTCTATTTGCCCATTGCAGACCGGCCGAGTAATGATCATCTGCACATAGAAGGGAAGAAATATATTAAGTTGCTCCTTCCTTTCTTCACGTGGGTCACGAGAATGGCCGTAAATAGTTGCTTTTTTGATCAAAAGGAATACAATGCAGTATCTCAAAAACTATGAAACGTTCCTCTACGTAGTTCCGCGTACACCTAAGAGATGGCAATGCGCTCATGCGACCTTCCAAGCAAATATGAGAAGAGAAATTATTCTACCGTAAAGGCTCTTTGCGTTTAAGTATGTTCCTACCATTACGTATCCCGGTTGTCACTGCTTTTATGTTGGGTCATAAGGGCAAGTACAATTTTAAATTAACTGGAATAGTAAATTATGGGGAAAAATCACATTTTCTTACGCTAATACAAACCTAATAACCGCTAAAACAAAAAATCTGTCCCTGAAACATACTAATGGTCTGAGTTAGAGGAGAGCCAAATTTGAACTTAAAACAAAGCTGATATGAAAGTATCATTAAAATACAAATAGTTTTCACTGTTGCTACTTTATTATTTCTGCTATAATGCACCTCAATCCTCAAAATTGTGAGGCACACTTAAAATTTAAACAATCCATTTTCAATCCGATTAACTCCTGAATTAAAATAGAACGAGGTTTGGAATCACTCACAGATCGAAGGCAAAATTACAGACTTAAAATAATTAGAAGCAGATCGCTTTTGTTACCATGTTAAAAAAATATATTAATTAATCGTAGAACCAGGAGGTTAGGATACCATTATAGGTTCATTTTGCTCATCAACGATCAGAGATAACTGGCACGGAAGGCAGATAAATTATATTTTTTTATACATACCCTGCAAGCCACCGCTAGGGTGTGTGGCAGGGGGTGAATATCCACCAGAATAATTTTACCCAAACATGACCCTACCGCGGTCGAATAATGCTATTACGATCCCCTATCGTTCGTGGAAAAAGTTACATCTTAAATCTACCTGTTCTACACTTAATCACTCTAATTTTATTAACATGATCTCTCCTACCGTAGTACAATGGGGGTAATAATACATTTTCAACATCAATGCTAAAGAGACTCCCTTCCAACTTATGTAAGAGCTTCAATCTGTAATTTAACCTTCGCTCCATGAATGATTCCAAGCCTATCTCCTCTAATATTTTGGATATCCTAATAAGTTTATCATAACAAAGTTTAACAAATATAGCTCCTCTACGCTGCACGCGATTCAATTCAGCAATTAATCCAACTTCATGAGTAACCCATATATTTGCAGCATATTCTAGAGAGGCCTAACCAGTGACAGATAACATTTCTCTTTGACTTTTTCATCACATTAACCTAGTACATAAATTCTAATTTTTTGGTAGCTTGTCCACATATTCCCCGTATGTTTTTCACCCAGGAGACACCCAAGTGTCACACCAGCGTTGTATAGCACTAAGGTCATCTGATAAAGCTGCTCTGTCCTCAAGATCACGGATATCACGGTAAACCACTGCATCATCGACAAATAAACAGATCTTACTAGTGACTACAAATTCGATGTCGTTAACGTAAAGTAAGAATAGAAGAGATCCGATGACACTTCCCCAGGGAACACATGAAGTAACATCTACTGCTTTTGAGCTAACTTCCTCTATCACTACTCTTTGAACCCGACCATTAAAAAATTCTTTAATCAAACCCCGGATATTTTTATCCATGTCATACGAGCTCGTATGCTTCTAGCTTTGCGAGTATTTTACTATGGGGTACTTTGTCAAAGGCGCTCTTTAAATCTAGAAAACTCGCTTCCACTTGAACATTGCTCTCACATTAAATAAGAATATCATGAACAAAAAGCGCAGGTTGTGTCTCGCAGGATCTACCTTGCACGAAATGGATGTGAGGGAAATAGATCTGTAATTCCTCGGTTCCCCCTCGTCTTCGTTTTTAAATATTGGTGCTGTTAGCCGTTTTTTAATCGCTGCGAACCTTGTGATCTACCAGCGACTTCTTCAATGTAATTTCTAGGAGCAATTTCCGAAGCTAGATCCTTAAATATACTAGCCGATGCTTCATGGGGCCCGGAGGATTTATTGGGCTTAACATTTGTCAGAAAACCTTCTATTCCATTATGCAAGATTTCAATTTTGGGCATCGGTTGATCGGCACGATTTGGTAAGCTATCGGAGGCATTCGATGAGTTATTGGTGAAGACGCTTCTAAAGTAGGCATTTAATTGGTTTAGTTTGTACCGAATTGGTTTAGTTTGTACCAAATCAGTTTAGTTTGTACCAAATAAACTAATCATTCTTGTAATTTATCACAGCACAATACTTAACACTAGATGTTGTATTGCACATAAAGTTCTTTGAAAAAAATATTTTCGCCCTTAGCATTGCTCTACCTCTTCGTTTAGCCTCAACGCTTTAGTAAGAAGTAATTTTGATGGTGTATGCCTGGTGAGTAATCAACCCCAGTCACACACCATAGGAGGTGGTAGAATATGATATACACGTCGATCAACGCCTAGGTCGATGGAATGGGAACGGTAAACGTAAATTTACTTTGAGATATATTCAGCAACAACCATGTTCTTCTCTCAAATTAAATCTAGGAGGTAATCATTATGATTTCGCTTCAAGCAATTTGACATCATACGAATGATGAATGGAATATTCAATACCGTTTGCGATAGTCTTATTTTTTGTTCAAAGAAACACTTTGCTAAGACAAAATCTGTACCCTTCTTTATTCTCAGTCTTCATTCTCACCAATGCTATATGTAACCATCCACACTTCTAGCGACCGCAATATTGGAGATGCAACTTCCGCTTGGTCCTCATTTGCACGGATATTCTAATACGCCATCCCTGTCTTTGCGATTAATAAGGCTTGACTCCCTTTGAAAGAGGTGATAATTTTTGACCGCAGGCGAAGGTAACAAGTGATGTAAACCAGAGTATGAAGTCTTGTTTGCGATGGTAAAAAAGGGAGCTTCAAGAGTAAATTAAAATTCCAAACCAAACACTGATATTATGGCGTGCAAATATTAAAAAACGTGAAATAATGAAGTTAAAATGAATCCCGATACTTCATATGGTAATAAATGCACATGATATACACAATTATAGTATAAAAGTTAGTTTATCTACACCACAACTACAATAGAACACCAACATTTAAAAATTCATGCAAAGGATTTTCCTCCATTTTAACTTTTCTCCCTTACTAAACTAAGTACTCTGGGATCTTACGTCCAGAAATATGCACTTGAGAAACCCTGAAAGTAATGGATTACCAACTACTTGCCGTTAGTCCAGCAACAATATTTACATCACAAGGGCGGACAGTTAACACTATGTCTGACTCTTACATGATTGACATTATTGGAATAGAAATCTATTTATCCCTTAAGGACATTTTCATTTTATAGGAGAAAAACTTCAGAAATAATGAGTGCTTTGCCCTCCATCAGAAAGGAAGAACTCATTCTTTTTGCAAAAGACACAAGAGGGGCTTTAATTCCTCGTAAAATATTTACTACGCGACACAGGATACCAATGAACCCCAACCATAATGAACCAGCGTCAAATGGGACAAGTTTCAAGAAAAACCTTTATGGAGGAATAAATGAGGTATGAGGTACGAAAAAAAGTTATTTTCTGATTTTTCATTTGCACCATACGTTCATTGTTCCGTTTTGCGTAAAACGAAACAAAAAAAAAGAGTGGCTTCTTGTTCTATCTCAAAAAGTGTCATTTCTCATTTCTTCTATGCTACTCGGTGCATGTGGCATGTCTGTGACATCTGGCGAGTTGAAACGCCGGCCGCCGTTGCCTTGGTAACGGACCTAACAAAGGGGAAGAACCAATCATCCGCGCTCTCCCTAATGGCGTGTGGACAGAGCGGCCATAGTAGGAGAGAAAAAAGAAACAACGCAGGAGTAGGATATGCAAACGTCGACACGTTCCAATGGAATAACCTGAATTTTGAGGTTATAACACGGAAAGAAGAGCGAAAGGGAGTGAGAGCGCGCACAAAGGAAAAGTTTGAAGATTCTGCAAACAAAATATCATAATCATATTTACCTTAAGAAGAAAGTTACACGCATCTTGCTTCGGAAATCTGCAAATCGTTTTTTAACGACAATAAACGTAAGCAGTGCTTTATTTCACAAAATATCTTATCACAGATAATAAAAAAGAATGTTTAGGAGAATTTTCTTTTCTTACTAAATACAGCTACACGCAATTTTTCGTAAAGATTTTTTAACGACAACAAACGCAAGCAGTGATTGTTTAATTCACACAATATCTTATCGCAGATAATAAAAAACACTGTTAACGAGAATTTTCTTTTCTTACTAAATAAAGCTAGATACAATTTGTCGTAAAGATTTTAACGACACATTTACCGTACACTTCTTCATCATCTGGCAAGAATAACTGAGATACATGGAATTCAATTACATGATAAGAATTTACGCAAGTTTTATCATCTTATTCATTAAAAAAATATCATTTCATGAAATATATAGTTTAAAATAAGTTTTAGTATGGATTATTCAAGCCCGATTCCTAAATAGTTTACTTCAACTGAGCATCCACACAGTTTTCTACCTAAACCACCTTGCTGAAATTAAGTAATCAGTTAGGTGCTCGCCCCGTAAGTTTGTATCCTCCTCTTCCCAGCCTTCGTTGATTCTTCCGTCTTTCCGCCCATTTCACATTCACGCCCGCCGGTTCTGTCCACACACCTAACCGATCATCACATTACCACAACTCTCCATCAAGGTTAAGTTTTGAACACCTCGCAATGCATTCCGCTACAAAACATAGATGATTTTTTTATACCCAGGCGGTGCCGTGGCCTCTTCCACAAACCTGTTCGTACACTGAGGATGCAAAGCTTATTGGCAAACATGGGCTTGAGAGAGAAACTACGCGTAAAATAAATACTCGTCCCCCACTTCACTCTTTCCCAATCCACGGGGAGAAGACATATTTTCAAATAATCCACCGTATGCGCCGCCCTTTCTCGCCTTCCAAGACTTCATCCAGAGAACCTCCGACTCCCCACAACCGCTCTATCATTACGCACCCTACCCTCCCACTAACACTCCTCCGCCCAACTTCAATCCGAGCCCTTTACTCTCCCTCTCCCCTTCGACACAGCCTTCGGCGGTGATTACATGTGTACACAGCTGCTGCGTCCCCCGGTATATAAAGGGAGGAAAGTGTGTATGAGGTCGTGGGAGGTTTAGAAGGGGTTATGGGGGAGGGGTAAGGGTTGTGAGGGAGTTAGGGGAGTTCGAAGAACGAGAGAGAGAGAGAGGAAGAGTTCAGCAAGTGGGTTGGAAGCGAAAGAGGGAGAGAGTGGACGGGAGCGGGGAAGAGGGAAGGGATGTGGGATTGTGAATGGTCAAAGTCGTCAGATACCGGTTGCCACTCTGAGGGGCGGAGGAAGTGGCGGGGCAGAAGGGGGCCGTACGCATACGGACCACCACGGCGGAAGGAACAGTAGAGATGAAGCGAGTAGACTGGGATTTATGGGAGTTAGGTTTTAGAAGGAATTATAGGCGCCTGAGATTAATGGAGACGCGGTGAAAAAAGAATTGTGCCCGTATGTTTGTGCCTTACACACAAACACATTGCTCCCGGCATGATATCCTTCTCCTTTGAGCATGCGAGGCCAGGTCAGAATGTCAAGGCGTAGCGCGCAACTTGCTCCCTTTATGAATGTAAGCTGGAATTAATACGGCGTAGCGTCAAGAAGGATGAACTGCAGGAATCTGTGATTAATTAATATTAAGTTCTATTTCATTAGGTAGAATGAATCACTGAAAGGAAATGAGACATTGAGATTAAGATTGAATTCTCATTCGAATAATGACCTTTCGTGCAGTTAAGGAATATAATTTATGGGAAAGTATACCCACGGAAACCATTAGTTAAAATATATTATATAATACTATGCCACATGCATAAAGCGTTCTTCCCCACCAGAGCGGCAGGTTATTCACATATTTTTCCATCTCAGTCGACTCATTCCTGAGGTAAATAAAAATTTATCTCAGGTACACAAGAGATCTTTAAAATCATTCTTTTCATTATATTGAAGAGACATCAAGAGTTTTAATTTTAAAAAGTTGAATGCAACAGGATGTACGAGGCTAGTAATTCCAAATCCTTGGTTGCTTATAAAAGACGACGGTAGAGAACGTGGGCATAGATAAGCAGTACAACAAACAATTCGTGAGGAAACACTTTGTCTCTCTGAGCCAAATGAAAAAGTAAACATTCAATCCAACCTGGAAGACATGGCAGAGACTCAATCGACAATACCGCTTATGGCTCTTACGTGGAATTTCTCGCAGGGGCAACTAAATCTCCTCTCTCTCCTGCCACACGTCTACCGACGTATTTACACGTAGGTTTGCACCTCCGGCCTCAATCCACTTGAGACTCAAGGAAAAATTGGCGAACAATCAGAACGACTACAACCTGTGGTCGCACTCCAGGTATGTGGCAATTGAAACCCACTGCTCAATTGAAAGGACAAACTATAAATTGTTCTGAAAATAAAAATAAGAAAAAATTATCTCGCCTATGAAAGATTCTCGCTCCTCCGATGTTTCCCGAGTCCCTCGTCATTTCACACCATTACTACCATCTTCATTCCCCACCTCACTTCTTCTTACTACATCGCATTGCTCTCGTCTCTTCAGTTCGACCCTTTCCGTAATTCCGACATCACCCAAGGCAGTCTCATATCCTGTAACCTCAGTTTACCACGCTACTATAATCCTCTTATCCTCTTAAGCCTTCTTTCCCCAGACTGATTACCCCAACCTTTCCACCTACCGTCCTTCTCGTATATCTCCAAGTACTCGTATAAGAACAGGAGGTCTCGGGTCATTTGTCACCCCGAAACTTTCGCGAGGGATATATTAAAATCCTGAGGAGGAGTACACGGACAGCGGTAATAGATTGACTGCTCTATCAACCACAAAATTTATAAAAAGAATGTCACATTCAGAAGAGGATTCACCCGATAGTAAGATTTACCTGTTGGCAAAACTTCATGCGTTAAGGTCTTCGTGAAATTTCCTTTCCATTCACATCAGGATACCTTAGATATTCCATGACAAAGCAATTTATCTTCGTGAACCAAACATACTTGTACATTCAATATCCTTTGTTCACTCGGGGAAAGATTTTCCAGGAACGTAAGGTATAAATGCTTATAAAAAGGCGGTAAACCAAATATTCTCCCATGCCTAAAACAGACCTGTAGGAGAATAAAAAAGGATTAAAATCGTTTAGTTGTGTTATCTCTGGCAAAATTATCACTACAACCACTTAATCTAGATGTACTTGCAACCTCTTTGGATAATTTCTGACAAAGAATTACCGAAATATTTGGGAGGTTTCAGTCTAAAGCAGCGGAACGTCAACAAAATCTCACAAATTCAACACAACTATAACACTTGAGTTCCATAAAGTTGGGAAAATATTCTTTTACATTTCATTAATAACCAATTTAATTATTACACTTTACTGCTTCAAATTGCTCTTAAAATTGTTAGCATTGAGATAATACAGAAATTCATTTAATTCTCAACAATTTTATCAGCTTATCTTCTACACTGATTGCAGTTAGAACAGATTTCTTCCATAAATGCATTGAATGAGCATACTCCATTTTCAATTCACTGAGTAAAAATTCTTCCAGCCATATTAAATCGCTTATCATTATTCTTCAACAAGGTGTATTTTCCACTCTCATGAAAACAAAAGCTAAATATATCATAGTTGCTGAGAAAAAAATAAATAATGTTCTCAGAAAAAGCGAACAAGAAATAAAATACGCCAACGAACTGAACCACGCTAATAGTATAGTGCTAATCAGCTGCTGACGTTATGTCATAGCGTGAAATTGCGATGCGTACTTTCCCACTTCACGACCTTAAAATTGATATAGCATCTTCCCCTAACCTGGATAAATTCATAGAATACATTAAACTCAGTACATACAATGGCATGGACATCATAAAAAAAATCCTACATTGTCACATATTACCGCATTTCCCAGCTTGCAATCCATTTCATTTACGCCTACACTTCGCTATACCCTCACGAGCACATTTCAGACGCTTCAAAACACCAACTTCACTGTATCAGAGCAGAGCTGGCAGATAACTTAGGCTTAGTTTCTAAGACAAGCCAAAGCGCTTTCAAACATTCCCACAGCCTATTCATGTACGGCTATGCCTAACCTGAAAGTCAAACCATTCTTCTTCGACATTAAGCCTATTGCCTGCACCACTGTCTTTTCCACCCTTCCCCTGCCATCCTTTCCTCCAGCAGATTCATTTTCTAACTTTCTACAGAGGCCTTTTCTCAAAAGTTCCTTCCACTGGCTTTCCAGAATTCCCGTAATTAAACCAATGCCATAAGCAGTACAAAGTTAATACCCTCTCTATTCTGCGGCTCTCTAATTTATGTTGCCGTTCTCGCTGTTGCCTTTCTCCATAAGTATAGTGGCTTGTTCTTGTTCCTTCGAAGAGAGAGGATCGGGATAAAATTCAGCAGGACACTTGTCTTTCTGTGGATCTTCTAAATAGTATGTTCCTCTCTTAATTTAGGGCAAGAAGTTTTTATTCTTACGAACTAATTTCCCTATCCCTGCTGCTTTTTCATGGCATGGCAAAGTATTTGAAAATTATGAGCAAAGGTACTGGTCTACAATTCCAATGTTTCGTAATTTCGGGAAAAAATTGTCTATCAATGCACTCATAATATCAGCTTCAGAGATCATCAACTGTATATATTTAATTTTTTAATTGTTTACGGCAATAATTGGACATCCCTCAAGACCCGTCAATATTTAATGTAGAAGTATAAATAACTTGTGTGCCTCTCATTACCTAAGCCTTCAAATACGTGTCCAAATAGATTACTATCTCTAGTATTCTTCAAAAATGTCTAAACTTCCTCACAATGCAAATTACCTACGAAAAACAATGGGTGAAAAAAATGCCAATCTTATTGTGATATTCGTATCATCGCGAATACTCAACATAAGGAGATCATTGCACATTTGAAGATGAAATGAAAGGCGCCATCTCAATAATTCCGGAATTGTATTGAAAATACTTCCAGAAAGAGTTAACGCTTTTTGGGATAATTGCAAAAAAAATGGTTTGGGAATACCTGAAGGGCAATAAAGAACGTACTCGTAGTCTAACGTTTTTAATCAATCTCGGAATTAAAAAATTAAATAAGGATATTCGAATAATACTAGTATATTTACATTCGTGTTTTTCCAATACGCAAAGATCACTAATTAGTCTCCACCCCCATTAAAACCATTGTAATCCTTCTCCTATAACCCTTACATTCCAAAGATACTAGTGACCCTGAACATTTGCTGTCGGATGACTTGAAAGATGCACGCAGAGAAAATATTATACCACTTCGCATTTTTGGATACCATCCTAAGATAGAGCCAGCCATTAAAATGGAAGCATAAACTTTGACTTCTTTCTGCCACCACCATCCCCGACTACTCATTCTCTCAACCGCATTTACGATCCCTCAACTCTAATTTCCATTCCCTCTCACTTCCCTTTCTCTACCCTTGTGTCCTTACTTAGTATTTCCTTGAACTGCTCGACTTAGCCTTGCCCGATGCGGAGACACCAGACGCGGAATCTGTCTGCGGGAGTCGTCGGAAATTTTATAGCCGAGAAGCGTTATTTTCCCCTTCGCTTTTCCGCATCCTTCCCACTATACTATACATCGCTCCCTTCGGTTTCTTGAAATGGACAGAAGAGGCCTCGAAAATTCACAGAGGGCAAGGGAATAGGCGAAAGGGAGGCGACATAAATATGACAACGGCAAGAGGAAAGCGGAGGGGAGAGGACAAGGGCCAGTGAGTCATAACCGACACGCACGTTTTTAATATTTGCGCATCACTGGGGAAATTGAATCTCATCATTTTCTCTCTCAAAGTCAACCTCATAATTTTTATTTCATTTTCACGTTTTTATATCCTTCTCATGAACGAGCAGATAACAATACCAACCAGTCGGGTTTTTACTTCGTTAGGGAATAGATATATTGTCAAAAGAGTACACCGAACACGGAGAAGAAAAGGCGAGAGGTGGAGTACCTATTCTTTCCGGTCCAAGATTTTCTTCATAAATGATTTCAAGGCTAGTTGAATAGGACTTTAAATTCGTTTCTCCTTTGGGTTTAATGTTTCTCAGATTACCACCCTAAACTGCGCAATTTATTTAATTTATCAAAATGTCATATTAGCTAGAGGAAGCTTGGAGAGTTATTGCCAACTCAACCTGCCCTTTATCAATCATTCAATGTTTTAACGCTTATAATTACTCTGGATAACCATTTACTTATTCAATAAAGGACTTCAATTAAATATTATCCTAATGATTACATATACATTACATGGCGTTTACCTGTGATTAACTTTCTTTAAAGCGTGGACCATTAATCACATTCAATATTCATGTGTACCTGAAATAATAGAACCAACGGAACAACTGTCGTATAGAAAAAATATTACCCCAATATTCGAAAATAACATTTATCTTAAATGGTTATAGATTAAGGTAACCAAATTAAATGACCGAGAGCGTTCGTGACAACTGCGTCAAAGTCTAGAAAGCCAATAAATCCGCACGCTTGTTTTACCAGTATCTTTATCGCTGTACACGACTTCAACTTCTCCTCAAACGTGTGTTTATCTAGTTCGTTAATCAATGACACATGATCGAAATGACCCTTCCCGAAACAGATGTGATCCATGGCGAAAATGAAATCACCACTAATCGTTCCGTTGCGTGGCATAGACAGGACTGCAATAAAATATGCCTCAGTGACATCATCGACGCACGAACCTCCTAAGATCCACCGATGGGGGAAGAGAAGGAAAAGTTCAAAAGGTACGCACAAGACCTAATACCTATAACCTACAACATGGATATTATGAAAAAAAATCTAATTGAACAAATCAATAGTCCAGCCATTACGAGTGTCTATCATGAACGTTTAAGCATCAAGCTTTCGAGGCATATTGGACTGCATAAAGATAAGCTGCAAATGAAAAAAAAACTCTCAAAAATTCCCACAAAACGTCCACGAAATTTGAACCTTCACAATGAATTACTTGAGCAGTTCACTTTCAATGTTTTTTAATTGACTAATTTGGAAGAACGAAAATAATCACAGAAATATAATATTATAGAAAAATAATAACGGAAATGATAAAATGGCATTTTACCCAGAGCAGCAATCCCATACAAAATTTACACAGGATGAAAAACTGATGTCAATCCAATTTCATGTTATTACCAATAAAGAGGTACTATCAGAAAAAATTCTCAAAGAATTTTATAATAGCAAGGTGTAACCAAACCATTCCCTAAGAATGGAATAAAGTTGGATATGCAAAAATACGGGTACAAGTTAAGGAAGCTATTTTTCACCCTTCATCGTGAATTAGGTATTCTGAAAGATATGGCAAGTGACAATTTTGAAAGCAACAAGGAAAACGACTTGCTTTATCGAGTGCGCAACACCACTCGACTTACTCAAAGATAGCAGGAGGGCTCGTTCCTCGATGTAGACTGAAATATATTTTGTTAATTGTATTGAAAGATTTATTTACATAAAATTGATGAACTTGCATATCGAGAAGCAAAATAAGATAGCAGTCAACTCTCAGTACCCATAACGGCTAAAATATACCTTAAAAGTGAAACAGATAGTACACCAGCGAAATCAATATAATCTTTTTCAAGAAATCGCTGCATGCATGAATCAGAAAAATACTTTTATATTCAGACAGGATAAAGAAAGTAGGATATATTTTAAGGCAGGAAGTCAGAAGTGACGACGTTGTAGAGGGGGGGAGGGGAAGATTGGATATTATTAGATACGATTGCGTTATATGAGACCTATTTTAAGAAAGAAAGAGGGAGAACGCTTCAAAACATATTTCCGTATTTATACACGCACACGCGCTTAACGTGCGTATTTAACCTTGCTTCCGTGCTCAAACACGCACCCGTGCCCACACCACTGTCACGTGCGGCACGTGTTTCTTCCTCTGACGAAATAAGTCACGTGGGTCCTGCTACAAATGACCGTCACGAGGAACTCAAGTGTGTAGAGAGTTTTTTTTCGGTTTCTTCTTCGTTATCTTTTTTAAACTACCAAGATTAGGCCGAAGGAGAGGAGATAAATGAAGGAGAGAGGCGGAGAGAGTCTTTTGGGCGACTAACACCATAGCTTACAGGAGTCATGAGATTTCAACCTTGGACTATATTATAGCTGAATATTTGAAGATCAACTAGGCGGATAGCATTTTTCGCATATCTTCTAAACCTAGAAAATGCTTGATTAGTCGTGAGATAAATCTTTGAAAAACGTTTCTGGTTTCTGGTCGATATTTAGCAACCAAGACTTATGTCATTAGATGAAAACAATATTCCCCTCTTTTAAGTACTGAATTTCAATTGAAGAAAACTTATTAAAAGACAAAAATCTGTAAAGAACTTTCATGACACCAAATAATGTTGATTTCAATGCAGAACCAACGCTCCTGTACGAATTTCGCGCTTTTATACCATGAAAAAATTTCTTATTCTTGTATATTGAAATTTTCAAATGCTTCAACTAAAAAAACAAACATTGTGTCCCAATTATGGGAATTATTATATCACGCAGCTATTCTTCTTACGCACACAATACCTCAAAATCGACCGATAGTATAATACGTAATATTAATGCATTATCAGAAGACGAATGTCCTGGGTCAAGGCACATACAGGTTACCCTATTTAGGAAAAAAGATTATTACTACAATACCCTTAATCTACGGTTTATCAAAGCTCAATACGAGTATAGGAACAATAAAATGAGAACTTAAAGGTCACGAGTTGTGGTGGTTCAGGTGAACGTAACAAAAACTAACATAATCATGTATCGTAACCATTAGAATATTTCGAGAGGGAATTGAAAGAAGGACAAAACTCACAATATTCGTGCTGAGGCAACGAATGTAAAGGCTGCTGTTTGCCATGCGCATCTATGATCTGTAAGTGGAGTTTCTTGCGCGCTCAAGGACGAGAATCTTCTCTTCAATGGCATGCATACACCTAACTCGAAGAAAAACCTTCCAGCAGTTGAGGAGAAGGCGCCGAAAAAAAGTGCTTCCTGAACCGTAGAAATGATGATGGCTGCCGTGATTACGGGGCATTGAAAAACTTTATGCACGCCTGAATATAAATCATATACTGAAGGGCAGAGTGGTCTCGGCAGAACATACAGAAGAGTCATAAAGATAGTTCGGAGGAAAGAAGACGGAGAGGGAATAAAAATGAAATGTTTTCCAAGGGAGATGGTACTAGGCGGGTAGGGTCGCAATTAATGTGTTACGCGGATTCACTGCCTGACATGAGTTGTCATTTGAATGAAAAGAAGGCAGATATTAAATCGAAAATACGCTGCCGATTAACGGTTACGCGTAAAACGGCAGTCAATCAGGCATTGAACAAACGAATGCATTAGATTTCTTCAGAGGTTGACAGGTTAATGAATACCTACACCAATGAGTTTCATGTAACGATAAAAGAAAAGATCATTGACAGAGAGTTGACATTTTCAATTTCACTAAACAAAAAGTGATACAGATACAGAATACGCAATCCAGATCCGTAGTTATATTGTCTCCTAACCTCCGAATCCTCTTATTGGCCCCCACCCTTGGATGGACATGCATCCAACTATGCTTACGAGACGCGGAGGTGTCAAAGAAATAAAGATTGGTTGGTCATGGGAGAAAGAGAGAGAGATATTGCTGGTTCGAACGGATGGGAAATAAGAGGTACGTAGGAAGAAGGTATGAAGGAAAGAGGGAGGAATGAAGAGATTTGAGTGGGGTAGGGAGTGCTGCTTCCAATGACTAGCCGGGTGGGTGGGAATGCTTTGAGCGAAGCGGGCGAGGGAAGGAGCTGGAAGGAATTCCGAGGTGGGGGTGAATAGGCAGGAAGGGTTTGGGCGAAAGGGAGTGTATTTTTTCGGAGCGAAGAACCAAGATCGAAAGAAGGCCCCGACGTCACAGGGATGCTGACGTCATCGGGAGACTCACGAGCTCACGCACGCGCGACAGCCAGCAGCGTGCGCTCTTTCATCTGTCGGAGATCGTTCCCCGTCCCATGCGCTCCCCTATCCTCTCTCTCTCCCCCCCCCAGTTCCTTCGATACCCGCCCTCCTGCTCCCCTCCCCCACCTCCCTCACCTCTCTCCTCCCTCCAAACCGCCCTCTCCTCCTCCCCTTAGCGTACCACCCGGTTTCCTCGACCGCATACGAAACTCCCCTGCCAAGCCACGCTCCACCCCCTCCCTCCACGCTTCTTTCCCTATATTTTTATGCAAAAAAATCTCTTTCCTCAAAACGCGGCGAGTCCTTCCTTCGCCCTCCCCTCCCATCACCCTTCAACTCTCCCTCTCCCCTCCCTACGTCCCTAAAAACTCCCTTCCCTCTCTCCACTCATACATCTGTCATATCGCGTTCTCCCCCCTTCCGACCCAAACCCAAACTCCCTCCATCCACACTCCAGCTCAACCGTTCCACGTCCTTTCACGACATTTTTTATTTTTTAAAATCTGAAAAAAAATGTTTCGGGCCCAAAAAAAACCTTCACTTCCCGTGGTTCTCGTCTATTCAACCCCCTCCACTCCCTCAGTCCGCCCATCTCAATGCAGATCCGTCACACCGCTCCACCAATCCTTAAGTTCTTACCCCTTGTTTCCGCCCTTTCTGGTTTCGCTTCGTGTTTCTCAAAGAAAAACCAAGCTCCTCCTCTTAATCGTTATTGATCTCTGTCCATTTTTATTGAGTAAATATTATAAATGGAGCGAGATGGTATCTATTCGACCAATGCCGAGCTTTTGGACAAGAAAATATTAAATGAATGCGCGATAATTTCGCTATGCTTTTTTATTTTTTCTTGATAACTCTAAATTTCGTACATCTACTGCTTCAATATCTATTTAATTTTCCCCTACATATGGATATATTTTTAAAAGTGGTAACTACATGTATGCCGATGACTCTGCATCGAAAAATACATTCCATTTGATTTAAATATTAGTCCCTATTTTATATCTATTTCGCTGGATCATTATCAACCACAAAGATCCACTTTGTACAATTAGGCCCTACAGTAGTTCCGTTTTATCTCTGTTGAGTGCCGACTATTGGCCTGTTTAGGTTGAATAGAGAAACATTAATATTTTATCATAATATAATATAATTATCGTGAGACGAGGAATCAGGAAAAACAAAGTCTGAAGTGAATTCAGTAAGACCAGAGTGAATTTGATCAGATAAATAAGAATGTCTAGGGAAATGAGACTGCTCAAAAATTATTGTCGAATTACAAAATGACAAATAATACGACTAAAAGAAAATTATCTACCTTATTAAGTTCAACTTTTATTCTCACTCAAAACCTTTGTAAATTGATTAAGGGAAATAATAACGCAGTGAGGTGAAGGAAGATACGAATGATGACAGTTATCACTTCTCCGGTACTGACACAACGAATATTTAAACGTTTAGTGAAACCAATAATGCACACCTCCCCGCGCGGTGTCCCATAGACTACGAAGTTCTTATCCGAAGAGGAAAATGAGACCCTTCCCGGAGCACATCCGCCATTTTCTCCAGGTAAATGTCAGAAATTTATGAGGCGTAAAAGTTTGCTCTATCGCAAAGTTCATTCAAGTCACCGCAACGTAACACCTACTTCAATTTTTTTAATCCCCCCATTGAAAAGATCAACTGGTTCAAGAGATATTCTCTCTCCTTACAATTGCCCCACCTCACATTATGTGCTTTTATATTTTCATCTCCCATCTCAGGAGTAGAGCGTTAGACTACTGACCGGAGGGCCCGGGTTCTACTTTCGGGCAAGTCTCTCTAGGCACCCTAATATCCACCCAAATTGTGTGATTTGTCAGGTACCAGATCTTCCTGGGAAACCATAACCGGCACAAGGAAAGGAACTGGCCCCCCTACCTTGATGTGTGAATATTCACACGCCGTCGGGCTTAGTACTGGGTGAACTCTACCATCACCTACTAAACCGAGCTTCGGGTTGATTACTTTTTTTATGGTTTTTTTAAATCCCATCTCGCGTTACATAAGATCGACAGCATATCTTTGTAGAAAATCAAAGATGCCACCCAACTTTTGTTCTGCTTCGTATAGCATTAGTGCAAACTATGAGCTAGTTAAATTATTTTACAGCCAAACTTTAAAACAACACTCTATGTTTGGTATTTTATTTCAATTTCTTTTTTGTAGTACAAAAATAAAAAAATATCCCTTTTTTTTCGAGATTATTGGCTATCAAAATTATTCTTTCAGTATGTTAGCCTCCCAAAAGCACCAAACCACCAGCACCAACCATTATTCATTTCCATCCCCACCCATCACCATGCTCCGAAAATTTAAAAGATACCATATCTACGCCTTCATATTTTTATTCTTTCCCTTTACGTCCTCTTAATGCTAAGCCTATATAAACTAATATTTTTTTTAAATCCCTACATCCGGTCTTTATCCTCAACTGCCGGCGATGAAATCGATTAGGTACCAGAGAATAGAGAGTGAAAAAACCACCCGCACGCCCAGCACTCCTCTCCTACCCATAATAGTGTCACGAAATGATCCCCTTGGCAAAGAATAATGTTACAGATCCCTCAAATTACATATTTCCCGCATTATTCTTGGCTCCTTGCGAAGATGTATACACTCATACAACCCTTGTACCCAAAGTTTCCCCAATCCTGACCTTACCGGTGCTAATGCCTCCAGCTCGTCTCCCGCTTAATAGCCTTCCCTGCTTTAATGGCCATACTCATCGTTTCTCACACTTCCATCCTTTGGAAAAGTGTATTCCTTCACAAAGGGAATTCCCTTCCCTTGATATGCCATCAAGCTTCTTCAGAGTAAGTGGAAAATATATCTTTAAGCTAAATAGTATCGTTGGTTTTCTACGCCAAGAGAATCGCACTCAAAATAAATGAACATTTTCACCATTTAGTGTCGCACGAAATGCTCATGGCACCTGATAGGGGCCCGCTATACTTAACGTCTGGTAGTACCAAAACAGTTTCGTGTTTCCACGACAAATCTTTTTAATGCCACAATAATATACGTCGAGCTATCTCCTGTACACAAGACCCCCGTTGATCACTCGCCTCAATCTTATACCTCTTTTTCCATGCTCCGCTTTTAAAAAGATTTAGATACAGTGCCAAACCTACACACAGGCACTCTAGCCACTCCATTCCCTCTCAGTTCCCTTCCGCCCTCCACCCCACTCGCCGACCGTCCCCCCTTGCCTCAGCCCAAACACCTGCTCCTCATTTTAACGTCCCTTCCTTGTGCTCTCCTATATCGCCGTTGCTTCCTCCCCATTCCACCAGCCTCGACCCATTCCTTAAATCCCCGCCAAAAATCCCCACCCACGTTCCTGCCCCCACTTCCTTCTAAACCCCAGTGCCATTCGTCTGTTCTCCTCTTCTCTATCGCACCAACACTTTTGCTTCACTAGCCCCCTCTCAGCCCCCACAATTATCATTTCCCCTGCCGGTTCCTCTCATTTCCTTTCAACTATACTCCCACATCATTAACCCAATACGCGAAACTTTTTCTTCAATCCTTTGCAACTCATTCCGCCCTTGATTATTTCTTCCTTCTATTATATGTCTTTCCACCATCCTCACGCCTTATGCAATAATTTTATTTTAACGTAACTGTCCTCGCATTTTGTTTCTATCCGTTCTATAAGCAGTTATCATTTTCCTGTCTCTTACCTCCCCCAGGTCCATTTACCTACTCTCTCATTCACCGTTCTATTTCCGTCCATTCTTGCCCATTTAATCTCCACCCTTTTACCTTACCCCATTCCCGCCACACCCTTTATGACTCCCCGGCACTATCCCTTATTCCCTCGTTTTATTCCTTGCCCTTTCTCCTCGCCGAAATCCCCCGCTTTACCTCGTATGGAGTACCCCTTTTATGAAAGAAAGAACTTTCAAGCCCTTTATCCGAATATACATAAAGCAAAACGCTTTCCGAGCCGCTTAAGGATAGCGAGGGTATAAATGGTTATATAAGGCTTAATAGCAGGCAAATAAAATACAACTTTATATACAATGTGCTCTTTTTCCTCTGAATCATGTGGAGAAGATTGATTGCGGCAGGCTCAGTCTCGAGCGAGTATCTCATCTGCAGTATAGGTTTTACATAACCTCACTTCTATTATGGAAATTTCTCAGCTGAAACAATTTAACGGTTAAGATATCCTCGAGATTTCAAATATTCCAACCATTCTATATTATGATAATTAGTGCTAACTCTATATACATTAATGGTAAGAATTCTTGGGTTATTAGCGGGGACGTCTCGTAACAGGCAACTTGGCTACAAATCCCCCTTCCAATAAAAAGATTAAAAATATTCTTATGGCGAGCGATACTTACCGTATCTTTCAATTCACCTTTATTCTTGCCCGTTACTCAGCAAATGGGTCAGCTGAAATTACTGGGCTGTAGCCGTTGTAGCCCAGAGGGCCATTTGGATTAGATTATCGCTTCCCCTCTATTATTCCCTTCATTTCTCGGGAACTGCGCGGCGGTAAATGCAATAGTCTCAGGCTATAATAGAAATTTTCCCAGTCGTAAGGACTACCCCAAGGTATACCCCATGGAAGACGATTACGTGACTAAATTTCATTTAAAGAATACTTTATTTTTAACTTGATTAACATAAATTAATATTATCTACTTATTATGCATCTGATTATTACTAAGCTGATTTCTGATTATTAAGGTTTAAACCTTAACTGTTTAATGTGTGATCTGTGACCGGTTTCTCAAACTTACATGACTTAAACATTCAGTTTGCTCTTTTAGTTTGCACACATGGAGTTTGCTTATGATGCATCACTTGCCTACTACAACACAGAAAGCAAATAAGAAAGCGATATGGCTTTATCATTATATTTAGCTACTGAGCTAGTTTTTAGTTACAAACTAGCTCAATAGCTAAATCAAATGGAATTTTCATTAATAGTGACATTACAATGGTTTTATTACTATATCCAAATATCAAAGAAATTGGACAGCCTTGAACACATTCTTCTGTACTATCACTACATTAAATAACTCCGTAATTGGGTAGAACTGATACTTCTCTTGCTCTTTCCAAATCCCTACCTTTCCGCCAACAACTGCAAAGCTTACAGAATGCCTTATCAATAACATTTTGAATGCTAACAACGTAGAATATTAGTTCAAAAATACTGCGAGAGATTTTGCGACAGTAACTTTTAACGGAATCATCCGGCAATGGGCATTGCAATGCAACGATTTCAAAGTGTAAAAATCATTCGCCTTGATCGGAATTCCACCAAAATTTTGGAGGAAAAAGAGAACGCCTCGGTAGCTTAACTGGCAAAATCACTCGAGCGAACATCGAGGGATCCGGATGCCGGTTAAGGCGAATGATTTTTACGCTTTGAAATCGTTGCATTTTAATATAATGTTGGCCTGTATTCACCACATGAAATCTCAGGCGCATGTGTTCCATTATTTTTACTAGTAGTCAAAATTTTATAAACGGCAGTTTTTCACTTTTTCCTAAGTAACTATGCAACGAAACTTCTACAAATGCTATTTCGTGGTCTGCGTTTCAGACGACATAAATCCAGGGTATTTCTTCTGGCGGCACTTTTACTGCAATGTAAAAAATAGCAATCAATACCGATTCCCCTTGATTACTGGCGTCGATACACAAAAATGAATTTAGAAAAATCGGATTAAATTCGACGTTTCTTAATTATAACGTAAGCAACGTTTTTTACTTAACATTGCGCATTCTTTGTTTTTGACCAACAGAGACTGAATAATGGTGAGCGCTTCCGGATAGAGCACCCCCTATTTCACATTTTTGCAGCATGGTCGTGAAAAATGGCTCAGGTAGAATGTAACTTTTCCCTTCCAACCCCCACACCCTCTTAAAAAAATCACCTCCTCTATTCCCCTAAGGAATACAACGAGATGGGAACACGGGAGAGAAATGGGTGGAAGGAAAAAAATGGTTTCCCTTTCTCTTGCCCAAGCATCGCTCTGTTTGTCTCCTTCCTCCTCCTCCGCCCCCACCCCCTCCCCCGTCACTCCACCTACCTCATCCCCTGCTTAAACACGCGTCCCTCCTCCTTTAGCTCTCTTTGGAGGGGATTCCCCAGATTGATGAATTGGTTAGTCTAACCAGGGAGAACGTTTGGAAGTTTAAGGTAATGAAAATTCGGTATCACTCATCCAATAAATCAGTTTGAATTCAATGCGATGAAGAGATTCCTACAAGCACTGTTGCAAAAATGTTCCCGAAATTTCCTGAGAAATGGAAAAAAATGTATGGGCCATGATTATAATCAAATAATAAAAATATTCTAGATCATTAAATAATGGAGAAAAATATTTAAATCTCGGGAAAGACCATTTACATTCCGTCAGCCTCAAATAAAAGAAATGATAAATCCCAATTATTTAAAAATGTTATCATTTGGTAGTCTGCCGTTTAAAGCAGATTTTGAATGGGAACAAATTACCCTTGCACCCTTACTCTTCATTAAGTCCTCTAAAATAAAAATCTGTCATCCTTCACTACAATAAACGCCTCTATTCTAGCTCTTTTCAACCTGTCCAATATGAACTATACCTTTCTTGCCTTGACCGCACTTGCTTAACGTTCTCGCCTCTTTCACTGTCATCAGCAGTTAATCGCCAATCAAAATGCTCCACACTCACCTTTCAAGCCGAATGTTTTCCTTTGAAATCATTTAACCTATATTAAATGTATTTCTAACCCCATCGTACTACAGTAGGAAAGATCATATAGATAAATTTATAGAGATTGTGTAGAAAAGATAGTTTTAAGAAGTTATTGTTAGCGAGCGATAAAGGATCAGAATAACTGTATCCGATGGCGCTCGGAGGGATAGATATTTTGTGTTAAAAGGAGTCTGGGGTGTAATCACCCCCTGCCACTCACCCTAGCTGTAGCGTACAGGATGCCATGTATACATGTATGTATCTATGAATTTATATGCATGTATATAAAACATTTTCCATTCTTCTCCACATCGAAATTTCACAACATCCAATCTATCTGTACATCTTGCTTCAATGACCAAGTTTCGCCCTTGTACAAAATCACGCCCCATTTAAAAGGTTTCACTAATCTTTTCTTAACATCCTTACCCCATGAAAGTATATGGTATAATACATGTAGTATTGAATGAAGTATAGGGAGTTTTGATTCGGGCTCTAGAATCAAATTTATATCACCATATATTCTTAAGCACCCATTCATTACGAGCGTCTACATGAAAATATGCAGGGTCTTTTTTAATTATCCAAACTGCGTGAAAACTTTTGAGCAAGAAGATAAAAAGAAAGTTTCAATTCCTGTTCAGTTTACCAGACTATTATTCAGTGGAAACTTCGTTGGAGAACTGTTTTATTAGTATGACGGGAGCACTTTTCCTTTCTAAAATTTCACAATGAATAGAATGCTAAGAGACAGCCTTTCCCTTTGCCAGTCTTTTAGCTCGACTTAATGTGGTTATTTTTCTTCACCATAAGAGGATAAAACGACAATCACAGGAATTCAGCAGCCTCTAGTGGATTCCCTAATTCCCTATTTCTCAATGAATTAAATTCAAACCAAATCGTTTCGGTCCTCCGGGTCCTTTAACACTTCAAAATCTTCTTAACCCAAACAACTCCTAGATTTCATCTTACTGATGATGACCAATAACTCTGGAAATAAATGACTAAATCAAGTAATAATGAGCATAGAACCAATAAGAGCATAAAATCACACAATCGGTATTAAGTACGCATTCGAGTATAGTGGAAATTGAACCACCCCTTGAATAAAATATACAATGGAATTGCATATTTATAGTCTGCTCTTGACTGAATTGCTATCGGAACGGTAAGAAAATACGTCACCGCAACATAAAAAAGAAAAGTTACATCACTGGGATCTAGACAGGTTTTATAAAGTGAATTCAAACTGTTCCAACACTTGGATAATGGATTGGAAAACCAATCAGTCATATCCCTCGAGTCTATCATTCAGTTGTCCCCAATCCTCAATCCATGTCCTTGCCCGTCTTCTACCCTATTTGCCGGAATTCTCGAGGGATATATCTCCACATGCAATCTTCCTTCCAAAAGCCTTCACTGAAGTCTCCATTTTTCAATTCAGAAGAGTTAACAGCACGCACCGATTGTGCCCGTCAGCTTGTCCACCAAGAGAACGTGCAAAATAATCGGGTCAAGAGTATTTTACAACCATCGCCTAGTACTTTATCCCTAACTAGACCTTGGTTAATGTTTAGATTTCAATGTATACACTTTTTGTTCTTGTAAAACCTATGCCCCAAATTCTCTTCTATTTTTATCAGTATCTTCATACAAATACTGATACATCCGCATGCATTTAATTAAAACTGCTGCATTAAATACTTTTAAACCTATAACTTTCTGGCATAGATTTTTTTGAAAGGAAATGAAGTGACAGATACGGGACTTTTCCACACCACTTATTTTAACAAGAGCGACTGGTTTCACCGTAAAAAAGATCTTCTATAAATATTCTGAAACATAGAGAAAATACCGATTCAAGGTGTAACCGGTCATTTATTTCATTAATGGTGTGATAAAGTAACATGCCTATCACTGCTGCGCAGTCGACTGAATACGTCTTTCCAATGCACAAAATACCAACAAAATGATTAATTATATCTAAAGAATGATTTTTGCATCCAAATTGAAGACATTACCTTTCTATATGCAAAGTCATATTTCTCGTATTAAGAGATACCAATGGTGACACGGTATCAGATTCTACCGAAAGGATTTATTAAAAACAATGATGTGTTTACACATGAAAAGATACCTTCCAGTTTTCCCGCACTCTTTAATTTAGCGTTAATACAGTGTGAATTTCGCAATGATATGTAATAGGTATAATAGACGGTGAGCTCTAAGATTTGGTATAGCAAGCCTAGATTTCGGTTAATCTATTTAAATAAGGGCTATTGTATTATTTTCCAGAAAAAAGGTAGCAAATCTCTAAACAAATTTTATAATTTATAATTTAAATTATCCCAGCAATCAAATATACATATTTATAAAAATTATGGTAAAAACAGCATGGTCAAAAATATTCAATTCAAATAATTGGATATTAACTTCAGAACGAGAGAAACGGCCAATCAATGTTGTAAATCATTTTATCTGTTTTAAATGTCGTTCAGCAACGAGGAACTCGTAAACCATGAAATGCTGATTTTTGAAGGAAATAATTATCCGTCACTGCTAATTGGAAAGCCCAAAGAGAGATCCTGGGAACGAATTTGGCCTTTGACTTCACACTCAACTTTTTTTTTATTTGCAATGATTAATAGATTTTGATGCAACTGTTTGCTACACAAATTAAATTTGATGATACATTGAACACATTTAATTATTGCATTTTTACTACAAATTTACTCTCGTACTAAAGGAATTTTAGGGATAAAATAGTTAAATGCTAAAAGTACACTTCAAAAAGATGTGATTTAATATGGTAAACTCTGATGTGAAAGAAATATTCAATTAACATTTTTAACGTTATATTTTCAGCATAGAGCTCTGTATTTGCTAATAACTGAAGGCTTATTTCAATCAAAATGATTTTTCAAATAAATGCCATTTACGAGAGTATTTAACGGTTGGCAACGAGTCAGTCTGAAAGAGGTTTTCAACGTGAGGTGATTTGCCCACACGATTACACGAGTTCTACGTCTCAATTCACATTCCAATAATCACTGTGTTACGCGGATTTCAATCCTTTTTTTCGTGAAACATCAGCATAAATCATGCAACGTTATGCTCGAGTAAATTTTCCTGGGTTATTCTACAACAACCATTAAAATATTGTCTCAAAAAACGAAGCAAATCTCTATTTTTTCTCAAAACGACCGCTAACAAAACAACTGCTACGAAGGGGCTATGCCAAATCAGATAGGTAGCGGACCGCTAATCGAACCATTTACAAGTAGATTCTTCCACAATTATTTCCACTAAAAAATAACGATAATCTTCACATTAGAACCCAACTATCTGTAACAACTTACATAACTATCAGCTCTGAAAGTATGAATATTCACCTTAGTTATCTATTATTTCTACACAAGCATTCGGAGTAATTAATATTTTAGAAAATGTATCTTTCCTTAAGGCGTTAGATTCGTTTCTAAAATTATAAGCTTTGTTGCTCTTTGGCCCCGATATACGATGGATGCTCACTCGTATTCACTGATTTGAATGCACACTCTTCCATCCAAAGTAGTCCAGGAGACTCGCATTTCCATGAAGATATGAAGGGAAAAATTTTGCGTAAAATTTGAAAAGATAAAAGTTATTTCTTAGGGGTCCAGGAAAAATTTTAATCCAATGATAGAATTATACATTTTTGTAACTACATCACTAATGTGGTGCCGCAGCCATTGCTCCTATTCCCTCATTTGGTAACGCATTTTTTTAAATAAAAAATATTTAATATTAGGTAATAACTTATTTAATAATTATGTAATATCATATAACTAATGCATTCAGCTCAAATATCACATCCATAGGTATTGATCGGATGGTACGTTTCAGAACCGCGTGTTGACGCAAAAAAAATGAACCCCTTAAGTTAGAATTAGTAGCAAAATCCAAAATTTAACCTTTTATATTCATGGCAGCTTGGATTCTAAATTCGATTTCCAGATAGTTCGAGATTTACTTATATCGAGATTTTCCTCAGGCGATTTTGTGGTATGAGAGAAACTGATAATTGAAATAAAGAATGTTTAAAGCTAACAACAAAGATTCTACATTAATACAACACATATCTAAACCCCCTTCTTAAAAAGTGGGTAGGGATAATGGGTAAGGAATAAAATCTCAGTAATTTTAATCATTTATATTAACTGTTTGGCGTTATTTAATTTCAATTATCAAATTAACTCCTATCCTGTTTCTCTTGCCTTAGCTATATGAGTTTATCTTCCTAAGTGATTAAGCACCAGGATTACACCTTTCATATCCCTGATAGCTTATATCTGACGAACTTAAAAAGTAAGTACATCAGAGTTAACATTGAACAATTGACGCATAATATTTTCACCACCGTGAAATGAGGAGAAAGGTGGGAACCTGCGGCAGAAAAAATTCCATAGGCAGCACAACTCCTGGAAGGATATTACGTCACAATTATTTACATGGTTTGCCACCGGTTTTGTACGTATTTTTTTCATTAAACATCTTTCACCCTCGAGCATATATCCTTCTTTTATTCACACTCGCGCTTTCCCTAGTTTCCATACTACGTAGCTCAAGGGAATAGGATTAATGGTATACGACGTCGACGGAAGGAGATGACAAGGAAAGAGACGAGTAGAGCATGAAAGAAGGAAGGAGAAAATGGAGGCAGTCAGGCAAAGAGTCTATGACGAACTTGTGTGTTAACATGCGTGAACAAGAATCGTTATGAGCGTTGCGCTAAAAGGAATCGCTTTTCAGACGATGGGCGGAGGAGAGAGAGAGAGGTGGATATTTTCGAGAAGCGAATGAGGGTATGGGGTAGGAGGACTGTGAATGAGATTGCGAAACCGCAGAAGAGGTGTATAGGAATGACATAGGAGTGAGTGAGAGAGAAATTTGTTTGAAATGCAGAATGTAATAGCTTGTAAACTGAACTTATAAGATAAGAGGATGAGAATAATTACTGGAATTACCAGGAAAGAGAGAGAGAGAGATGAGATGGCGATACTGAATTAGAGATAGTAGAAGAGAGTAACATAAATGGTAAAGGAGAGTTGAAAAGAAGAGTAGCATACGAAGGGGATGTGGGTGGGAATGGAGTAAAATGTTTGAGAAAGCATGGCTGTGAGTGGGATTCGTGGCGAGTGGGTGGGTTCGGAATGAGGTGAAGTGATTCGGGCGAAAAGTAGAGGCCGTGAAAAATGAAGACAAACAAAAACCGAGAGAGTTTACCAGAGGATGTAAAGACGTGAAAAAAGAGGAAGTGGGTACGGGGAGAGAGTAAAGTGAGGCGGGGGGAGCATGAATGCATGACGATGAAAAGTTAGGAAGGAGCAATAGACTTCAGAAGGAGAAAAGTGCTGAATATTAAGAGCGAACGAAAATTCAAGAAAATTTATATGAGGTGAGAAAAATTTTGAAATGAGAAAAACGAAAGAGAGATTTTAGTGAGTAACAGAGTAGATAAAGTTAAACACAACAACCAATATACGAAAAAATCTGATTACATTAAAGTTTGTACTGAAATTTTAAAAAGTCAAAATCTGAAAAAGTTTTCGAAAATATTAAAAGTAGTTTGAGAACCAATAGTGATGTGTTTTTTATTTAGACTGTAATGCTCTACGTGAAACGGCACTTTAAGACAGTATTTAAAAAACATAATTTCACAACAATCCGAAATCATTTTACTCAGGCAGGTACGATCTTCTGAATAAATTTGCATGCGTATCATCAACTGGATTAACCTTCTCGAAACCAAGGATGAGTGTAAATTTTGGGTAAATATCATGGTGATAATTAGCGCCACTACAATCAACAATCTTAAGGTTAGTTTGAGTGATTGTGTTGCGTTTAAAAAATATTGTTAAACGTAAATAGCATAAAAAGGAAAGTGTAAGGTAAGATAACTAGAGAAATTTCGTTAACTAGAAATTCGTTAACTAGAGAAATAAGAAAATGAAATGCAATATTTCAAAATTGGAAAGACATAATTTAAATAATTAGGAAGATAAGGAGGAGAAAAAAACGTCCACGAAGGACAGTGGGACACATTTATTCTTAATAAGATAAAGTTTCTATTTTATGACAGATAAATTTCTAATAGGTAGTTAATTTATTACCGTCTTAATTTCTCAAAAAATACTTCCCAATACTAGGTCGTTGCAAGGGGCACAAAATGTAGAAGGAAAAAGGGATGAAATAAAGGACAATATCTGCCAAAATTAATCTGAGCAGCCAACGTAGTTTAAAAAATGCGCCGAGGGAAAGAAACACAAAGGAATATAAAAAAATCACAGACTTTTATCAAGTTCATTAGGGCAAAAGTCAATATTCGATAATTTTAATTTAGCAGATATAAAAAAAGTAGTAACTTCAATGAACAATATAAAGTACTATGACATGTACTCTTTCTATCTTTTTTTCTCCAAAATAAGCTCTAGATACCTAAGATCTAAGATATCGTGGTTGTTACCGATTGAATGTATAAAATAATTATAATACACTGTAATGGAATCGAAACTAATAGCTCGTCTAGCAGGCGTAGATATGACATGAATGTAACGGATTTTCGGCTACCGCATCGTGGATTCATAGAGTCAATAATTCCGCAAGGGCAAGACAAGTCATAGACAGATTGTGCTCTGGTCATAATATTTCATTCAACTTTCAATGATTGCCTTCTGCTTTGAAATTTCTTTGATCAAGTTATCGCCCTTTGCTGCTGAGAATTCAAAATATTTGGGAGTAAGTGCCGAATCTATAAACTTCACCAATGTATATGCCAATATTTATCAGTCAGGCGATGATCATTACCTCTAGTATCAACTGAGAAGCCCAAAAAAAAAAAGAAAGGTATATTGCGGATGAAACAAGGGGTACATTCTCGCACCTTCGCATTACTGAACTGTTTTAGATTTCGAACAAAAGTAAGACATACTTTTGGGCATGCTACCAAATCCTGCATACCACATCCAATTATTACAACCAATCATATCCATGTAATAAAGAATAAAAACAGAGAGAGAGAGGAACGAGACCGGACAAAAAGGCTCAGTGGTCCCATCCGGTTATTCGACTCAAAATGCCCTCGACAGGAGAAATCCCGTTGAACACGCCCCATTCCCTGTAATGACATTCGAATTTCCCGTCCATTGTCCGCTCCTTTCGTTCTTTTTTTGCCTCGTTTCCTCTGCCCGTCTCTCCTTCTCTCTCTCTCTCACACCAGTGTCTCACTCCCAACCCATGCGTACTCTCTCGGGAGAGGGCACGCGGGGGAATCAAAAAGGCGGCGCAAAATATTAAGACCGCTCCATAAACTCCTTTCCGCTCACATAACAGTGAGGGTTTCATTTTTTTTTCCGAAAAACCTCGACTCTCAACTCGGAATCGACGACGTCTAAATCCTCGAGAATGGAGAAATAGGTGACATCTGTCCAGGAGTGAGAAAGCAAAGAATGGAAGGGGGGAAGCAGGGGTAGGTGGTGAGTTAGGGAAGGAGAGAGTGCAGAGGAGGAGAAGGGACTGACGCATCGCGGTCAAAGTCTGTAGGAGGCAAACGAAGGTGAAGAAAGGGAGTGAAACAGTGGTGGGATGAGGTGAGGGATACGAGAGCGAAGAAGGGGAGGTGAGACGAAAGAAAGGGATTGAAAAGTATTGCGTAGATGAGACGAAGCAATAGGAAGGGAATGTAAAGCGATGGAAGATGTTGTGAGGAGAGAGGAAGGACGGAGGGGCTGAGAGAGAGAAGCCCTATTGGTCGAAAGTGAGAGATTAAGAGAGAAAGGGAGTGAGTACAACACACACCGACCGGACTTGGTGAAGAGCCAGATTTATACTGACCCACCCCAACCCAAATCTGAAGACGGAGGAAAGAGAGAGAGACTCGTACGACGAGTCAGTCGAGTAAAAGGGAGACGAGCGGGTGGAGAGAGGGTGGGAAGACGGGAGGCATGGAAGAGGAAGAGTGAATTGGCGTCTGTGTGAGTGGGTAGCTTACAGCGGGAGAGAAGAGTGGGATGATAAAGAGCGCCTCGAATTCGAAATGGGGAGCGAAAAGAGATATCTTTGCTCTGAGGGAGAAACTATTTTAAATACTCCCTATTGCGGGGAAAGAAGTGGTGGGTGTAATTCTGTAGGAAAATTAAAAATCATCGCGGCGAAATGGATCTCCCTCATCCATGTTTCCTAATATATGGGAATGCTGGTTAATAATGGTCGGCTCAAAATACTTTGCCAACTTATGATTAAGGAATTCCAACGTCCGCAAAGGACTCGAAACACTCTAGTAGACACCAAATTGATATGAATACTTCAATAACGTTTACACGGCGTTTCCGACATAGAAATAGCTGCCATTGACGTGCATTGATTATGAAAACAAAATCAAGGAGAGTGTGAGGCTTTCCTGAACCCCTAAACGGTGCAGGAGATCCTTCCGCGCAGCTATGTGCACAAGAGAATACATGACGAGGAAAACGTCGTTTCGCTGATGGTTTAAGATAAAAAAATCGATTCAGGCATATAAAATGTTAGCGTAAGGACATAACGATGATTAATGGATATTTTCACTCGAAAAATACATACGAAGCTCGCGGTGAATGAACGAGGAAACTTCTAAAGAAGCAGTTGAGATAAACAAAACGATGATAAACGTAGTGTACTGAAAAGATCTTTAAGTGCCTTCGTAAACATTATTGTCCAGACTACAATTTACAATTAATAAAAATTATATCGATTTATGATAAATTCATAACATCTCCAGATACGTGCATATTCTCTACGCAATGACAGTGTTTACGATTTCCCACTTATTTTTCCGAATGTTAGCCAACCTAGATTACAAAATTTATGATTCAGCCTTGCATAAGCAATTATAAAATTGAGTTATAAGCTATAGAATTGGGAAAAAATATCATTAAATGTTTCAAAATGGATATTTTATGGATGATTAAGACTTCCGGAAGCTTAAATTACTATTGCATAATATTTTTAGCATGTTCCATTTGAATACGATGCTTCCATACAGATATCATCACAATAATTATCAAACTATTTCAGACTAACTTGAGAATATAGACGAGAGCGAAATGCAAGAAATAATTATCCAAACGTTGCCAAGTTCTTTTTAACTTCAATGGAATAGGAAATATTCACAATGACGTGTCCCAGTACAATCATTTGCGGAAAAAATTAATTATTTTATGTACATACAAACAATATGCCTGCATATTACCCGCTTTGTCAATGAACAAGCGATAAGTAAATAAAGTAAGTTATAAGTAATAAGCAAGTTATGAATTTAAACTTTCTTCATTCCCATTGGGCTAGATTTGGAACCGGTAGTTTTCTCTCTAGCCGGATCGGTGAATATTCCCGTTGGTGGCGTCGAGTAAGCGGCAATGACGTGGAGTACGTTAGCGCAACAACGCAAGACCGCTAATAGAGGCCCTGCAGGTCGCTCTCTCTTTCCCCGATTGACAGTCAACCAAACTGGCGTGGGTTTACCAAGGCAAGGAAATAGTTCAGAACATTACATTGTTAGTGTCCTCTGCCGGCAAAATGATAAGGGGGCAGAAAAGTTAAGTCAAGGAAAAAATACCTCAATAACCTATGCGCAACGATTACCTATGAAGTTGAAATGCTTATGGACTTTTCCTTTAAAACCCCGTCGGTGACACAGTAAAATAATACGAATATTGCAGTGAGGTGAATTGATATCCCAGTTTCAGAAAAATGCCAAATAACTACGGGAAAATAGATTTTTAAAGAAATTCAAGATAGGAGTTACAAATTCGGCGTCCGAATTTTGTCCATGAAGACTTGCATTGACGTTCTGAGACACTTAATAAATAAAAATCAGAGAAACTGGCTCTTTACACTTTGAGAGAATCCAAGGAATATGAAATTCTCTGAAAATTAATTCCTCCTGGGCCTTAAAATTATACTTTGAAAAAAACTGAATATAGAGCAATGGAAACTTTCAAAAACATAAAAGATGAAACATAAAAAAACTGAACAAATCAAAAAATGGTTGCAGTTCAAGTATTAGTACACAATATATCAATTTATGAAGGGAACAAGTTAAGACAATGCTGGCAACCATTAACAATGAGCAAGTAAAATATTCACGAATGAGTGCTCACTCATGCTGAAAATAACAAAAACCTGCCCATAACAGTGCCTTTAGATTTCAATGACACTGCGTTAGCTATTAACACTGTGTTAACAACCAAATCATTCGTCCTATAATTGAGCTTACACCTACTGAAGTATTAACCGATTAATTTGACACGCTATAAAAGTCCTAGGAAACTAAAAGACATGCCGAAAGTTGTTTTGACGGCTAATCATCATGACATAACCACGTAGAGACACGAAAAGAGAAGTAATATAACCTCATTTAATACTTGGAGACAAAAATACTTGCTGCGTAGAGAAGTCTGCTTCGTATATCTGTGGAACTCAATAGTTTATTGGTAACAGTAGTTACATCACTCTTACTACTGAATAGTATCATACAACTTAAAGAGTACAATTAGATACTTTCCCTCCAAAAATTCGCAACACGCTTCAGCAAGCGCACACAGTAAACATGATATGGTAAAATTCAGAAAATCGAGACACATTTTACGGCTATTTGGCTAAGTTGAACGTGATTTCGACGCGTAATGTATTTGGCGAAGGCCATACACACCGTGGCTCTGTGACTTCTCGGGGAACATTAAAGTACGATAGTCGACCCTAAAGTGGGCTGTAAAAAAGGATATGGGTGGCAAAGGTGCACTTAACTTTACTAAGAATACAGAAGCCCTCGGTGAGCTCTCCAACGAGCTCACAAAGTTGTTCTTACAAACACTGAGCAAAAGGCACGTTTTACCAATAAACGAGCATTTAAAGGCAACTGTTACCCCAGACGGATATAAAAAACTGTGCTTTCATCTAGATTAGATCTTTATCTTATAGATGTTCCAGTTGTAAATTTGGAGGTATCAAGCTTTACTATCATTCCAGTATCATTTAAAATTTGCAAACATTAAGCCGATTAAACTTAACGCTTGTATTTTTGTTTCGATCCAGGTTAAATATTGAGAAAGGTAAATGTGGTGCAGTTATTGAGAGAGCACTGTATTATGAACAATAACACACATCTTTTTGGGTGTAACGAAAACTAATCAATAGCCGTAGCAGTCATATTGAGCTTAATCTTTTGCCATTCATTACCATAAAGAGGCTGAAAAAAATGACTAAAACTGAACCATGGACTATCTTGTGGAAGTAAATATTTAAAAGCAAAAGTTAGAAGTAACTTTGATGGCTAAGACAAGTTAATAAATTATTTTAAAGGATGAAAATTCTCTGGCATGTCCCTCATTCACGATTGGCGCATTTCATAAGAAAGAAATGGTTTGAAATTTCTTACACATATATTTTTTCTGGAAGCGTTTTATTAGTAAGAGTAGAACACGGGACAACATGGAAACATTGAAAAAATATCCTAAATTCAATTTGAAATTAAATATTTTTGATAATATTTCGTCCATGCTGTAATCACGACTACGGTTGCTGAAGATATACCCATTTCTCGAGGACGTTGCATAAAGGAACACAACTAATTACGTGCACTTGATAAAGCTAACAGTTTTAGGCTTAACTTTGTGGAATTCCTTCATGGTGAGGGTAAAAAAAGAACTACTATATTTTACCCTCACTAATTACGTGCACGTTTTTTTACTACTTTCACACAGTCTCCCAGGGATACTACTACTCCGAATATATGTATAAATCTTTCTTGCACACCCTTTCACCGTAATACAATACATTATACAAACAATTACTTCAGTATCTTTACAATACAATTTCTAATGTGACCGTTTAGCTGTCACTCTGTCACGCTAAATATTAGAGAGGATATAGAGGACATGCATGTACACACATGTATGTGTATCGCGAACTCGAACATGCATCCCAGGGTGTATCGATTTTAACTTTTAACATATTTGCAAACGCCTCAGGATGGAACTTTTACCTCTTGGAGGGATATTGAAATAATCCAATAAAATATCAAATTTCCCTCCTCTACTTCAAAACGTTAGCATTTTTAAATGTTAACACGCAATATTCTTCTCTCGCAGTATTCTCGTACTTCCACTCAGCAAATTTACCCAGCAGGTACTGAGCACCAAACTGACTACGTAATAAGCCTACCCCTATCTTCCCACCCCACTTGTTTTCTGATATTTTAGTCAATGTAAACACTATAGGTGGCTATTCTTTTAAGTCTCTTTCCATCGATGAGTTTGGGAAATTACAGTCTTTATTCACCTTGTGCCGCTAAAGGGAGGGCAACTCTCAACCAAACCCCGAACAACGATGAAATAATTTTCAGTAATTAATTTCTGCTGTTAATGGTATTCGTGAGATCCTCTCCAACAAATCCTCTAGGCTCTAAAAATTACTCCTGATACGTAAATCCTGGTACACATGATGAATTGTAGGCGAGGGCCGTCGATTAACATCCCGTGGACCAGCCCGCTAAATACTAGCTTGACTCGAAATCCATTGCACTTACAACACAAGCCCAACAATGCAATATATCAAATTAAATTAATTTAAATGATGAGGACACATGAAATACGATATCATTAACCTAAATAGAAGCAGAGATACATGAAGAATTCACCAGGTTACATTAGGATAGCATAAAAATCCTTAATATTAATGGATGGAAAAATCCAAATGTCCATCATCGGGATAATGTTAGGTCACATGCCCCACCCAGGAGAGCAAATTATTTGCAACCCTGAGCCCAATTTTGAAATCATCGAGGAACCTACCGCTGATATTGCTCAGAGGATTGCGTGGAATAATCAACTCTAAAAATAGACAACAATGAGTTGTGATTGAAATAAATTCTCGTGCAAAAGGCACCGTTTGTACACATCTACATCAACATTATAGTATACCCCGCAAGCCGCCACAAGGGCGTGTGGCGGGGGGTGTTAGCCCACCGCCCGTAAAAACACATTCAAACCAACACTTACATAACATTTAACGGTGAAAAATCTGGAAACATCATTAAGTGCAAGTATATTTTGTTCATTACTTAACAAATAAGCTTCTCCTAAGTTGTTTGTTTGATAAATTTCAAGAAACTGCGTGAGATACCGCTACAATAACTTTCAATGGTGTCATCCGCTGATTTTTACAATCTGAAAGTTTTACATGTCTAATTTCGATATAAACACCCCTACAAAACATTCCTTGGTTGAATAAATGAATAATAATTGCACTGTATACCAATGGAAATCCACAAATCTTTCGCTTCGAAAACATTCTACTCAACATGGGTACCAACTGTGTAGTGATCGAACCTCCAACTTTAGTAATTCATTAACAGTGCAGAGACATTAATCCGAAAACTTAAAACGAAAAATCCAAATATTCATGAACTATGATAAGATATTGACGCTAGAGGGTTAAATACTTCCAGTCGAATTCTGCATGTTCTTTTCCACCAAATAGCACCGCAGACATATCATGTTGGTATGGTTCGCTATCAGATCTCCCTCAAAATGCACAGATTAGTAAAAACGTCTACTGCTTATAATATTCTCCTCCATATACATTGAGAAGGAGATAGGAATTTCAGTTGATACAGTAGTTTCAAAATCAAAATTATCGATCAGCACGATCATATCATATGGCTGACAATATACCTGTACGCTTGTGTTACAAAAATTCACGAAAGAAAGGCAATTAATTCAACGGATATAACGTATTTGATGTTGACAGAACGTAATCCATACAAAGAAATTCAGGAGTATAATTTTTTCCAATGACATAGAAGGATACTACTATGGGATTAGCGTAGCATGGAAGGATAATCGGTACTGGATTCAATCGACATAAATTTGCTGTTTTTGGGCAGCAAACCATGTATGATATGCGAATATTCCATTCCAGCATTTAAAAAGAGAAAAAATGAGGTGGCTAGTTTATTTAAATGAATGGGTCATGCTAATTTAGAATACCTCATTACCTGATGGTGTGTTCTGTGCGGCTAGTATTATACTTATAATGAACAAAATTAGCACTGAGATGAAAAATAAGCTACTGAATGAATCAATAACTTAGTTGAGTTTATATCATAAAAGGATTCTCCGATATTCGTTACAGGTGTAAGAAAACAGCACATTGTCAACTTTTGAACCTATAGCAACGTAATTTCCTATTCATAAGTGCTCAGTAGAGTGCCAGTTGCTTATCTTTTCAAATTGCCAAACTTTTTGAAGCGTCATGTTGACAAGCTTTTTAGGCAGAAGTCTAAAATTTAAACAGTTTGGCTAGGAAATGCAAAGAGCTACCATCTCCATCCAGCCATATTACGTGAAAAACTAAAGGTGGCAGCTGCAATGTTACACAGAATTCGTCTTGCGCTCGTCGAAATGCAAAAATTCAAGCGATTTGACGCTGCACTGGATAATTATGTCTTTGATCAAATTGGAATGAGCATCTAATGGCACGAGGTAGCATTTTTCGAATTGAAAACACTTGTGTACTCTAAATAAGCAAGTTAAAATCCAATATCAACCCTGATGCATATTTATTTCATTCACCAGGACCATTCCACATGCATTACGTGGGCCCGATGTTCACAAATGAAATTTTGGTTAAAAGTAGTTACATTAACAGGACTTCTAAGTGGCAACTAGTTCATTCTCGGCACTGCTAAAATAAATGGCCTAATTTATACAAATATGATTCCTAGCTATATGAAACAAATAGGTTACCCACTACCTAGAATATACATGAAAAGCCGAAATAACCCAAGTATCATTTGGAATTAACTCCATATGAAACCACTGAAATATTTTCATACAGCTACGAATAAGTCATTTATACGGGTATATATAGCAGAATATCCTCCAGTCACTGCTGCAGACTGGTGATACGCTCATTTGAAAGACGATCAAAAATTGAAACTTACATTTCTTTGGAAGACTAAGTAGGATTACAGCTAGCTGAGATAGATAGGAAAAAGCACAGATGACCTTACCTGGAAAGTAGAGGAGAGAAATAATTAATAATCTTTATGGTGAATTAACAAGTAACAAATAACTTAAGTAAATCAGAGTCCATCATTTAAGACACTGATAGCAGGATTTTGGGCAGTTGAGGGAATAAGAGTAATCAAACAATTTTTCCACCTCAGGCGAATAGTAGAGATTTATAGCTTTATAATTTCGCCAAAAAAGTGGGATCCGTTTGCGATGAAGTACTCATTTATTACTCGAGGATCAAAAGTTAAAACACACATTATTCGTATTATTTAGGCATACGGGTATATTCACTAAGATTAAAAAAATTAATTAATGAATTACTATGCAGCTCCACCTGAGGAAAAGGCATTCGTTATCTTTTGGAAAAGTAAATAAAGTCATTACGCATATGCTACCTAATCTGTGAAGAAGAGAGAATTTTAATATTAATATTTCACAAACGGGGAGGATGCAACGCGTGCTAATGTGGGATTTTGTATGGCTTTGTTTCTTCTCCCGCCCACGATGCCTATTTCACCAAACTACTAGTGAACGAGCCCCGTTGAGTCCCGCTCACCTTTTAAGCTGATTCTCCCCGCCAACTCCATGTATTAATGTCCCCATTTTCACTATTTCCTGCACCCCCATCTCTCTGTCACGCAATTTCTGCTTACTGCTAGCCTTCTCTTTCACTCCTACCTCCTTCGCATATCCCTTATCCACATTTGCCGCTCTATTTGTATATCCCACGGATTATAACAAGAAATTAAAGCAGCTACGGCTTAAAAAGTATGCATAAATGTTATTTTTCCCTTAGGGCTGCAAAATATAGTTCGGTTGAATTTATCACTATCTCCTCGCTAAGGTGAAGGTCTTCTAGAGCATGGCTTCTCCTATCGCAGATGAAGAAAAAAAATACCTAGTGCAATTTATTGTACTAAACGCCCCTTCCCTACTTTTGTCCCCGCATCTACTTTTCCTCCATAATATTATCTTGAAAACAAAAATTCCCCCTTTTTTTCTTTACAGTCGACAGAAAAAATTTGGAGCTGAAATACTCCATTACACTATGCAAAAGAAGACAATTAAGTAGGCCAAATTCATGCGTATGTAACCTAAAATTCATTTATGTATCCATTGAGCCGTGGTCGATTTCCTGCACGATTCGCACGAGGTAAGGTACCTGATCCTTGCGTGCAATTTTGAAAGCTTGGATCTATTTTGAAGAATTTAATATTGAATCAGAATAATCCTCATGTTTATATTGGTTATCTGTGTCTGATTATACTTGGTTGAACATAGCTGCCTTCTCGCTGGAGTGGAATAAAATATCTGAACAAGATAAAGATACGTACACACGCAAGACGGACAGTAAAGACTGGGCTGGAGAATGACTAGATAGCTGCTAGAGGTATCCAATCTCGGCGGGCGGAATGTTATGTTCTATTGAATCATATTTTACTCCTCCTTGGAGATTTTAGTATTTACCCATGGCAAAACAATTTTCATGCGTCCTAAGATGTGCTATCATGATGAAATCGGTTTCACATCTAAAATCGTGGTATATACTGCAAACGAGTTAGTTCATTAACCATAATACGCATTTAAATCAGATTGTTCCTTAAACAAAATAATTTATAAGGAGTTTTAACCAATGGCAGCATCGCTATAAACAAGACACGATGGTTCGGAGTAAACGATGGCGTTGAACAATGATGGATATGTCCATAGGCTTAGTTAAATATAGATGTGTTATTGCTGTAAGGTGACTTGCCCATAAAAGTATACGTTTTAACAATGAAAATCAAAGAAAATTTCTGGGTAACAACTATGGTAATTGACTAAAATGCTTGAAAATATTCTACCAAAACGAAGATAAATTAAGGTATAAACTCATATGTTATATCACAATATGAATTAAACGCACTTAATTAAGGCAGAAGTAAGAATGACACTCTAGCGCATTTTATTGCAGTAAATCGTTTGGTAGATATCATAGAATGTAAAGATGAATGTTTTAAACGGCATAACATTTTGAATCGTGCATGAAAAGGAGGGGTAGGAAACGAGCTTCTCAAGGGTAGATTCGTCTCAGCTGTTTAAGTAAATAAAATAAATCATATTAATAAAGTGAATAAATTAAAACAATGAGGGATTAAGGTGACCAGGACATTTAGTCACTGCCATATGAGTACAAAAAGTTCATATCATTCTGTCGTCGAATCAAAACAGCAAGAAAAAAATGTCAAAATATAATTTGGAGGGAAGTGACTACCCATAAAAAAGCTGTTAGAAAAGTAGAATTATTAAGAATATTTTTAAAGATAACTATCCGAAAGATGAAAAGACAATTACTCTAAGATAAATAAAAGGGTCCAACCCTCTCCATTTAAGTTTAAGTTACACAAAAAGGAGAGTTTCAATCAAAGGTAAGTTAGACGATGCCTGGAATTATTATTGATTTTGAGCGATGTTCCATAAGGCAGGTATTGAATTCGTAGGTATTGAAATACCTATACAGGTATTTATTTCTATATACCTATGCTGTTATGCATCACTGCCAAACAAGTTTTCTTTCCAAATGAAAATGCGGATTCCCGTCTTTTACATTTCAATGCTGAGACACCAAACTTCATTTTGTCCCTCTTGAAAAGCTAATGATTTACCTTTTCAAATTCAAGGTCACCTACAGCTCTTGTATCGGTATATCTTGGCCATTAAAAAACCATAGACACAGTATTCAACCCGAAGGTCAGTTTGGTAGGTGATTGTAGAGTTTCTAAGTCCGACGGCGTGTGAAATTTCCTTTCCCTGTGCCCGTTTTGGTTTCCCAGGAAGATCTGGTACCCGAGCAATCACATACCTTGGGTGGAGCTGTAGGTGCCCAGAGAGGCTTGCCCGGAAATCGAACCCGGGCCCTTTGGTCAGTAGTCAAACCCTCTACCCGTGGACTACCGCGACCCACTCTCGGCCATTATCCCCAAGATTATTCTTTCCTGTTTTGCAGGGGTGAAGGAACAGAGCATAGCGACAGTCGGCATCCAAATGAAAGAAGCTATTCGTGAGGGTGAGAGATGCTATGCATCCTCGTGAGTGATAAATGATGCCAATAGGTGTAAGAAAATCACGCTAATCCTAGGTGATAATTAGGGGCAGCCACGCACATACAGAGCACACTCTCGTGGTCAGAACTTGACCATATCTGACATTATTGAAATAGGGACACATTATGGGTAGAAAAAGAGCTGGATTTAGATTTTTACCGCACAAAAATTTCAATCTTTCGTTTCGATATCGAAAACAAGATGACGATAATGCTGCACATCGATGCCTGAATATCAAATATGATAACTGCAGTCTGCAGAATTTTGTGATGCTGATGAACGTCGAAGGCTCATGAAAGTCAAATATGTTGGATATTAGTACAAGCAAACCTCAATATGTGACCATCGATTGGTGTCGAGATAGGCATTCCGATATCCAGAAAAGTCGAACATTTCTACTTCGATATTCAACCATTCTCGCGAAATTCTAGCACCCATGAAGATAGTAGGCGTGTTTTACTGGCCAATAGATAAAAATGAGGGACACCCCTGCGAGATACGGCCTTATCTCCTTCCTCGCAGTGGGCTACGCTACATCGTGGGGGTTAGGAGGATGAGCTTAAATGGGGATAAAAGGGGATAAATGATAATGGCCATCCTCCTGCCCTGGTCTTTACTCTTCATCCCCCCCCTATTCCATCCACTATTGCTTTGCCCTGCACAAAAACACACAAAACCGCTCACTCCTTTTCCCTGAGATATTTTTTTCTTTCGCTCAATTTACACGTCCATGTTTTCAGGCCCGGTCACACCGCATATGTGCTCGAGAAATATGAAGTTAATCCCTCACTCAACGGCCATCCCAAGAAAACTGACTTAGGGTTGTTTTTTCGGTGCTTACAAGGATCCCCTTTGTTGATGAGCCCTCCCTCACCATCGAACCTCCACGCTAACGCCTGCCTTAGGTCTCGAAATCATCCTTCATCGTAACGCCTACCTTGTCCCTCGAAATCATCCGTCCCAATGGCCATTGCCTCGTTCTCTCCTGAAAACACTCGAGAAACATTTTCTTTTTTTTTATCTTATCAATACTGTTTTGTGAGAAATCGCTTTTTATGATATTTTTTACAAGGCGGGCCGGAAAAATGATCTGGCTTCCTTGATGCGTTAGTAGTCCATTAAAATTCAGAGATCACCTCAGGGTGTGAAATTCATTTTACGCCATCATCCACAGTGTGCCCTCAACGGAGGTTGAGCTTCCTTCCTCGTCAGGGGAGCCCGCGATGATTCTATCGTCTCATTTCAGTGTGCACTCTATCCACTGGCTGATGACACTCGGTAAATTTGGAAACGGTAAATGGGAAAATCTGGGCTTCTGAGACAGTAACATTATCGCCCACGTAATGGTGGACGGCGGTAGTACAGAAGAGCGTAAGTAGGTTACTGGCTCGAAATAAAATGTTGCCAATATTTTATGAATCTCATGTCCCAACTGATGCCTCTTCCTAAAAAATGGCTCATGTAAATTTTAGTGCAACCGTCCACCATTTATTAGACACTCAATCACCACGAGGTTTTAAGGATTTATCGCATTCGGCGTTGCCGCAGGTTCTCTAGGGATAAAAACGTCCTCTTAAGTGGCTAAAATTAGCGACCCAAGATAAGTTATAGTGGTTGGATTGTCGTAGGAGGACCAGCCAAGAATAAATTTATTTTTAGCAGGATTCATCACAATTTAAGGGACTTATTAATTACCTTTCTTAAAAAGAGATGCTTTACCAGGAAGGTTTAATATGAAGATTGGAAATAGATTTTCTCAAATCCGAAGCCACAAGGGTTTACAGTCGAAATATTTAGATTGTAGTTCATATGATGAAACTTTATTCAAAGCAAAATCCAAAGAAATACCCGCTGTTAGGATTAATCCAACACCAAAATAATTCACTTTTAGGTAAAACTCAACTTTGGGATTTTACGCAATCTAATTCATTACTTTTTTATATAACATCTCGATTTGAATTGCATTTTTATCCCATAGCCCATTGTCTCGAAATATTTCAGCTCCTGAGAGTTTTTGGTTTGGACTGTGTCATTATAATCTTCTCCGTTCGCCTCCCGTTTGAAAATCGACTATTTTCGGGAAGGTCATTTAAAGGGACCCCTAAATATTACATGACTCCGCCTCTAAATGTTTCAAAGATTATTTTCCTTATTAGCACTCACTCCGTGATAACCATGGATTTCTCCAGTTCCCTCATTTAAACGTTTATAGAGGACGTATGCCGAGATACCTTTCATCCAATTTGACTGAAATTATCGCTCAATTTTTTAAATCAATCAAGCGAAAAGTTAATATGGCATGATTGTCCAAAATCAAATTTTCGAAAGAGACAACAGTACACATGAGAGCGGTAAAGTTATCTGCGGCCCACTTTCAACTTATTAGCGCTCACGCATAACGTTTATTTTTCGCAGTCATTTTTAAAATATCTACACAACTTGTGAAATTAAATTAGGCAAACAGTATTCCATCCCAAGCGGACGATTTTTATAAAACATGAGTGGCATCGTTAAATCTACATTTGCGATTAGCACGAGTTACAATAAGAACCTAAGGAAAAGATAATATGAATATAGAGACACTGAATAATATAATTACAGAAAATATAAATTACTTTAATTTTCACCCAATGGCATTTGCATACTTTCATTTGCAGGAGTAATTATTAAATTTGAGTTTAAACAAATAAAAACATTAGGTACTATGATTTTTTCTATAATTTGCTTAATTACGGTAGAAAATATTAGTACTAACAAAAGTATCAACAAATTCCGGTGATGAAAAGACTTAAAAATGGAATGATAAAATTCTGTTCAAGGTGTATCCTACCGTAGGCTCCCCAAAGCTTTGTCGATCGGTCCGTAGATAATATGTAGAAAAGGTGACGAAGGGAGGTTTAATAACTCTCATAATCGAACTTTCGAGGTTTCATGTCTATCATACCCTCATGACACGACCTCGCAATGCTTCAGGCTCCCATTTACCAAATTTAGCGTTTGGTAGATGACTATCACCTTACTTTGCTTTCCTGGTAACCGAGGGAACTATCAACTTCGACGTTACCAAACTCGCTTCCTCTTCCCCACGTTTCACCTTGGTGTGTATGTATGTATGTATATAGGTGTGTGTATAAATATACATATAAATATATATTTATATATAAATGCATTTCTCAAGGGTTGCCATAAACCTGTCATTGATTCCGAAACTACTAAATCAAGTCGCACTCATATCACCGATTCTCGAGTCCCGCCTACAGCGAAAGCCCGTCGATCACAATCCTGAATCTCTTCCGGACCCTTCTCCAAAGCTATGACGTGCTCCCCACCATCCACGCCCTCATCTCCACTCCCTCACCGTACCACTCACCCTCTCTAACCTTCTCCTCACATGTTTCCGGCATGAAACAGCGTTCCATAGTCGAGGGATCATAATATAATCGCAGGCAAATCGGATCGAATGTCAGTTTTTGTTTCTGCCGCTATGGGGCGTGGTGTTTTCGCACCCGGAGTTGTCACAGTGTTTCGTGATAACTCGACGTCCTTTCTCCTTTCACTTGCCCTACCAATACTTGCACATGTCAACCGATCGTGGATCCCCTCCCTCCAGGCAATTCTTCCTCCCTCACTCCTCTCCTCACTCTCGCACGCTTAAAACTCTTGCTTCTCGCTCCGGGAGGAAAAAATAAATCCTAAGTTTTGAAGGGCCGGGACCTTTCAAAGAGTTCGAGACAAAATTTTGTTCGTAATTGAGTTTTTGAAAGGCACTACAACCCGTAGATCCTGCGAAGTAAATGGCCCAAGTTCTCTGCTGAAAGTCGCTTTGTTGAGGTAGCAACAAATTTTAATAATAAAATGATGAAATTCGGAACCATATAAATCAACTTACTTTGTATGACTGGAAAGCATCAATATCAGGGACATATTCTGGCTGCGTGTGTTGAATATATTTTTCCATAAAAGGCGCTTTCCCAGCGCACTTTCCGAAGTAACATCTACGCGATGCTATAATTACTTTCGAGCTAAGCATAATTCATGGTTAGCACATACTCATAACTAAGCTCTTGGATGGATGACAGGAGCAAACACTGAATTCAGCAATGATGTAACGTACGCTGAAATTATGTACGCTATTAAATGAACATAGGCCTGCAGCATGATGCACTACTGCATTACGTGCTTTCATTCAATGAAGCTAATAACACACAAAATTGACATGCGTACGAGCCGCACTTCACCGGTTTCCATCAATCTAAACGAGCTGATGACAACCTTGTCTTTGCGGCCCAATAAGCCGCCTTCCCCTTCGGCCAAAAGCCTATTGGCTTATTAGCGGCAAAGTGGAGTGATGCAAAATATTATTTCCGGATACTCGCGTTCCAACATCCATAGCCCATCTGCAGTCGCAGCCAAATTATGCGAGCCAGGAGGGATAAAGGGTGGGGGAGCCGCACTTGGGAGAGGGGAAAGAGTTAATTTAGAGCGGTAGTCGAGCGCAATGGGATTCCGTGGGTTCAAGCAGCACCTTTGCGCATCCACTCATTTTTGCGCACCCCCCTCACTCTACCTTCGCTCCACCTTCTTACCCCTCTCTCTCTCTCTCTCTCTCTCTCTTAATATCCACCACTCTATCCTTATTTCAGCTTACCTCTCTTAACTCACACACATATACTCTCTCCTTCACTCGAGCACCATTACCGATGATACTCTTTTCCTGAGAGCCTCAGACACCACTCCAAAAACCTATCTCTCCCTCTCTCTCCCTCTCAACTTCTCCCTCCCTTCTAACCCTCGTTCCCACCCAACCTCGGGCGAATCATCTTGCCCTTATTCTCCTCTCCGCTAACCCCCTCTATCCCTATCTCTCTCCCTACACCCTCTCTTATTCCATTCCTCCAGTAAACCCCGGCGGCTTTAATATCTTCGCGTGCCCGCCACAACATTGTTTGCACTCCAGGTCTCCGAGTAAAACACCTCCACCTCCCCAGCTCATCCCAACCCTTTCCCCTTCCTCTTGACGTCCCTCCTCTTCCTCCACCCGTCTTCGCCACTCCCCCTTCCCATCTTCACGCTACAACCCCACCCCCAACCACCACCACTTCAACCCTTCCCACGTAACACGCACACACGGGCAAACACACGGAGACGCCTCCCACCTTTTGCCGTCTCCCTCGCTCACCTCCCGCACCAGTACATTTCGCGGGTGCAAACAAACACCGCTCGCCGCGCTCACACACCATAACGGGAGCTTTTTACATACGATTAAGTATGCACGATTCCTCGCGAAGAAGAAAAGTCACGTCTGCGACGTCACTTGCGCTGTGCTGCATCATTTGTGAAGCCACATTTCCCCGTTCCGAACGGACTAATAAAAACGCCTCCCATGGGAATAAAACGCAACGTACTCAAGGTGCCCCCATAGATGAAGCCTCGATTCCAAAGTCTTCGAAAATTCATTGACTGAGATGATATAGTATCTTAATGATTGTCTTATTTCCTTTGTCCACGAACCTTTGCACTCAACGGAAATGGAAAATGCTTACTTTTACAATGAATATATTCATTATTTTGCGTTGCATTTAGTAAGTTCAAAGATTTTAGTTTTTATATTATCCTCGACCTAATAGTAAAATCAACACGCAGTCGACGGATATAGAAAGCTCCAGCCAGTAATAGAGCTGTGACTTATCGGAAAAATTGTGGATTGCGTTTCCATAGTGACAGAAATGAAGCGAGTGATATGGAAGACTATATCTTTTCCATAATTCAATAACGCCTTTCCTAGCTGATTTTGAGACACTCTTTCCTTTGACGTTCGTCCATGAAATGTTTAGTGGCTTGCAGACAAAAGTCACAAAGTTAGAAGCAGCAAATTCCAATCAATTTTCTTTGGCATTCCATAGGCTTTAAATCACAGGGTCACTGCATCTAAAATAGAAATCATTAAAAGGATGATTCCAGTAGTCAAGAAATATTTGATAGCTTATGAGACAATCTAGGAATAATCCATGCTAATCATAAATATCCGCGACGATGTGCTTCTTCTAAAAATTAACTTATGTTAAAATTATCCAGATCTTAATTTAAATTAAATATATTTTTAAAATAATAGCTTTCATTCATAAGAGTTGTAAGGCCCCAAAATAGCCCCAAGTTCGTACTGCCTAAAAATGATAATATTTTTTTTTTGAAATCTATAACAGACGCAAACTTAATACTGTTTATACGTAATCACAATCTCTAAACAGCTACTTTCCATTATTTTTCTCCAATTTTCCATTTGTAATGCTTTTCTCTTTCCATTTCACTGATAAACCTGATATATTTCATCATTATTTTACCTTATCAGACTACAAAATCTGTATACCAGTAAATAATTATTTTTAACAGCAATTTCAAAATACTCAACTTGTAAGGCACTTAATAACAGGTGCGCATAATGTATCTCAATATATGGTATACAATGCTCATACAATGCCAAATAGCAATGGAATTTTCGAATCCTGCAAAAATTATTTATTCTCTTCATATCTACGAGCTCATTTCTCCTCATTATTCATCACCATATCCATAATATTACTCCAGCGAATGAAAAAATTACAATTATATGGGAAATTCACAGAGAGGCATTAATGAAAATCCCAATTTTTTTACATAATTTTACTCCAGGAAAAGTTCAGTCTACAATTTTCGAAGTTTGTGCCTTTGGATCGTAATTCTCAGAAGCTTTATTTTTCACCATCATTAAAATTGTTTGTTTGCACAGAATTTGATTGTTGTCACCAAAGCGATTCTCGGAGATGTTAAGCGGTCAAAGAATTGGATAATACAGCCTTCGGCTAATCACAGTATTTGGTACGCAGTGCCGCTTACTACAGGCTAGGTTTCCACTAAATCAGACCACGGAGGGTATCGGATAACCGAGACGGAATGATTACATAAAACATGTAAATAGACATCAATTACCTGAGCACGTTCATTCAAGTACTGACTGCTTCCCTTGATTGGCCACTTATTATACAAAAGCAACCAACTACACCGCACAAGGGTTCAATCTTTTGAACCACGCTCCCGCGTCGGAGGGATTGAACAACACTCACCTAACGACCTCGGAAATGTAAAAAAAAAATCCCTGCACTCCAGCCTCTTGTGCATATATGTATGTAACCGTCCCTTCCCCGCAACCGAGAACCACCGATGGAACGCAATTTAGCGTCGCTCAACAACAGCCAAAAACGGTTCGCCTCCACGGAATCCTACCGCGTGTTACCCTATTATCGTCATCACGGCCATCATCATCGGAGAGGCCGTTGCGTTCGTTAGGCCAGCAGCCCAAGCACTGTGAAGGCTCTAACAGAAGACGAGCGATAATTAACGCCTTCGATAATCATTTGCGAAGGGCGAAGCCCCCATGACTGAAGCGAGGAGGCGGGCAGAAGTAACGCAACGAACCCCAGGGACGAAGAGGATGGATTGGCGGAGGGGGAGAGAGGCGGAGAGGGAAGGTACGAACATGATGGCGATAATTGAAAACGTGAGGGAAGGAAACTCGCGGGATTGTGTTTAATTGCGTCCCCGTCGATTAAAAGACTTTTATTTTAGAATAACGACCACTCCTTACGACAAGAACTTTCTAAAAATGCATTTTCGTGTTATTTGTTGTCACGTAAATTTCCTGGGCTGGAGAAGGGGAACGAAGGGGAAGAAAAATTACATGAAAATTTAATGCGTGAAACCAAAAGCAGATATTTTACAAAGCAAGTTTCTACGCGGCTCTCCAAAACAACTACGGGTAATCTTTAGTTGCATATGACTGGCAAGTTCGCTCAACAGCACAAACAAGGTATTATGGGTTAAGTCATTGAAATTCATTGGGTATCGTCACCAATCATGTAAAACTGTTCAACGCTGTAATGAATGTATTTCATTCCGTCGAGGACCCTGGATGTCAAAATTAAAGGCCTAGTTCGCATTCTGAATATTACTGCTGAAGAATGATTGTGGGTACAGGACATTTTTCGAAAAACAGAATTTACATAAATTTTATCAGTGTTTACACTGGATTCTGAAGGACATTCCAGTCTTGGGGTGATTATCTCCAGACATTTTCTAAAACTTTAGTAAAACTAAAACTCATTAGATATATTAATATTCTGAGTTAAGTTAAATGAGTCTCAACAATAACGCAAACCTTCGAACGGACAACGAAAGCAATGTATTAATTCAGCGGCAGGAATTCACATTTGAAGATTAGTATTTTGCATTTTGTGTTATTTTTGCTGATTCTGCCACGACCCCATTTCTATAATGCATGACAATTCCTTATCACCAACTATTAATCTACGCTAAGCTCAGGAACCCCCATTAATACTAACGCCGAGACCGAGGAGACGTAGATTTTTTTCCTCTCGGTCATAGTGGGCACAGCGAGGAAAATTTGTCTACCCACGCGAATTTCACGAGAGTACATAGAATTAAAGAGGAAATTTAGAGGAATAAGAGTAACGCAAAAGCATTAGAGGCGATATTTGGAATGAAATGACGATCAAAGTAATTAAAGGAAACGATTCATACGCAATGCAAGATATCTCATCTTATAATTTCATTCATTAAGTGCTTCAACCCGATGATTGTTTCATTGTCTCCCCTATCCAATGTTAATCCTCTTAAGCTCTCATAACTCTTGCGTCTTACAACCTTCTTTATTGGTCTATAATATTGTTGATGAGATTCTCTTGAGAGATCTTTTCTTTACAATCTATAATTTTACCTTATCTTGCCATTTTACAATCTATTATTCTCCAAAGTATCAATTATTTTCTTCTTGTACTGCGTGCCCAATCCAACCGGTTTTTATCTTCTCAATCAATCCACTTCCACTCTTCTAAAAAGTTTAGTTAATTTCCTATTGATATATCAGATTACAGACTGGAAGAACTCGATTCATTTCATTCATAAACGCTTGCAGTTTTCATTTTCTACTACAAATCGAGGATTAGCTGGGAAATTAATCAGGGTTTTCTAATAATTGTAGCAATAATTGCCTTCTGAAAATATAAGTTTAATGGTGCTGCTGAGAGCTTGCATGCATGTCTTGAAAATATTTTATTAACTTTATCTGCTATGTTTCTGCCTTCATTTTGCATACTGGTGACTTGGTTTTTGAAACGATGTAGATTAATCTTCTACTCTTGTAATTCAATCCAATTGTTTTCCAGAATATGATATCTGGTTCCAAACAAAGGTTCAAAAGGCCTTCTCAAAAACCACCAATGCCATGACATGGCATAATATGCTCTTACACATAATGGCACACGATGTTCTGATCCTTTGAACAAGTACAGATTCTTTAAAAGAATAAGAATGCTCTACCGATGAATTATGATGGCATGTAAACGATAACAGTTAAATCCGTGAAACTTTTCCAATTGAATTGCACGACTCGTAAATCAATGAAATAAACACAAATTTAAAATCAATATTTACTCTATGCTGCTCCCTATTTGAATATGCTCATTGTATATACTTCTTAGGTAATTCATAATACCAGATGAACCAGAGAAAATTTATTCATATAATGTCACCGAGTTTTAAAATAATACTCAATGCAAACTTCTATGAGTTTGTTGAAATAAAAACTCGCATGAAACATTGATCAAAAGGGTATTTTTAGTTAATTAAGGCGTACATCTAACGACGGAATATTCCTTTTTCCATTTTTTCCGAAATATATACCTTAGCTATCTGCTTTGGATTGTAATGCAGTATACTCGATATAAATGAACTTCATTTCACGGAGTGTACTGAGCTAGAAGGTCTGTACCACGAGAAACGTGTATTACACAGAAAAACTGATCATTCCGTGGATAGAGCCTCGGGACTATCTGGACTTCCGAACTACGTATTGACGGACGGCAAACAGGAATGCATGAATGCATGAAAAATAACCCCAAGGAGCGAGCGGGATCGGTAAGAACTCTTGATATGCTTATATAGTTTCGCGTTCAATTAAGAAAGAACACTAAACTGAGCGCATTTTTCAAATGGATAGAATTGAATCACTTCTCGGTCTTCCGGGACGATGGAGAAATTTCTCGGTTCCCTCAGTCGCAAGATGGCATTCAATTCAAGAAAATTCGCCGAGCGGGTTAAGTCATGCAAAGTTTCCCTGTATATAGGGAGGGGGAAATAGGCACGGGGGCAGCAGAGAGAGAAGGCAGAGGGGGACGGGGAGATGGGACACACTCAGAAACTGTTCTCGTTCTTTGAGGAATAACTGCAAGCGAAGCACGCCACATTTGCGCGCACGCTTCGGCTCACACTCCTCAAGCAGGAGCACACGGCCCATCCCACCTCAAGCACTTCCACTCCGGAGAGTTTCCTCATCCCTCTCCGCACCCTTCGCACTCTCCTCCCCTTATCAAGCCTGAAAAAGATGACCCGTCGCCCACAGGCTGGGACTTAAAAACCACCTCCACAACCCCTCATCCCTCACCCGGAACAAGCAGTCCCTTGCAGGGGAGGTTTTCTGAGGAGGAGAGGGGGAGAGAAAAAGGAGCAGCATGAGCTCGCTTCCTCACACACCAAGTCCAAAACTCGCATTTCTCTCTCGTTTGCTCCGTATTTCCTCTCCCAACCCCACATCTCCCCGCCTGCCGGCCCTCACCACCTCTCCCCGATAGCCCGCCCCTTTTTACCCATCCCCTCAGTCCCAACCCGACTTTTCTCGCACTGTATCATCATCACCCGGCTTCTCTACGTCCCCCTTCTCGGTTTCTGCTCTTCCTCCCACGACCCGTCGCTCTCCATCCCTCTCCCCTTCCATCCCTCGCCTTCGCTTCACCCCTGCGCTCATCCCTCATTTTTTTGCAGAGGTTCGTGTGCATGTTATCATGCCTCGGCTTTCTCCACACCGCTGTGTGTTTCATTGCTCGCTACTCCTCATAAATAAGGGGGTCGTCCGACTTTTCCTTCTTTATTCCGCGAGTCTTTCATTTCGAAGCAGTTATTCCCACCCTATCCCTAGTGGGTATCTCCAAGTGTATAGCTTCCCTTCCATTCCAATGATTTTTGCTTTGGACATCACAACTTTAACGATTTTAAAAGTGAATATTTTCTTGTGTTAATTATCCATTATACTCTTACTCAAAGACAAAATTAAGTGAGTTACGCTAGGTTTGTTAATGATCACTAAGAGATGGGAGTAAGCGCGACGGGTATGTTGGAGATTGGGAGCCTCTTGATTCACGAAGAGATTGGGCAAGAATTAGACTTTTAGAGAGGCACAGGTTTACACCTGAATTTCATGTACCACCGAGCAAATTATCATGCCAGCGTATTTTATTGGTAGATCCCATCCCGATACAAAATAAGAGAAACAGAAACTATCTCAGACAGATTCAGGTACTCGTTCTTTCCTCGAAAGATACGCACTAATAAATTTAATCCTAGTACCCGAATATATTTCCTTGAAAACTAATAATTACCAGTTTAGTCAATCACGCCAATTATTGAATTATTTATATAGGTACGTATGTGTAAGTGTTTACTTCTACATGGGCTAACATACGAGGCCTCGTATATTAAAATGCATGTATCAACTATTATTTCTGCGTGTACCCTTCTGGTGGCCTCATACCTCCCACCAGACGCCCCTGCTCCGGCTTTCGGGGTATTTTGTGTAAGATAAGTTTTTAAATATTAGAATTATATTATATTAGCAATAAAAAGAATGGTTCATCCATTAAAAAATATAAAAAACTGGGTTTCATGTTATTCCAGAGAACATACAATATCTTGTCAAAATGCTTAGCCCTGCTCTGACACAGCTTTCCTCTTAGCAGACACTAATGCCTAAAATATTCTCTTAGCTTCCTAGAGTCACAAGGAATGCCTCTCAGCTTTCTTTCACTTCTAATTTCCGTCTCCTTCTCCTAACCTCTCTCGCTCTCCAATGTCTGGGTCGCCTAAACAAAATTTTATACTATTCTTCCTCCCTTTTCTCTCCCTCTCTTATCTTCCATCCTTCCTTTCCTTGTGCCTGCCACATGGGTCGCACCCACCCTCAATCCTCCGGCTCTCTTTCCCCTGGTGTTGGTGACGTAAATTCTACCCGAGTTCCTCAACGCAAGCATCGTAAATCAGTTCGCTGGGGTAACGGTAATTCATGCAAATATCTCTGTAGCCACCTCCTCTCCTTCTCACCATCCTTTTACACTCTCCGCTTCCACCATATCTCGCCTCTTTCCCCTCTTCCTCTCGCTATTTTCCATTCCCCGCTAGCTAGTCTGGCCCCTAGAACTCCTTCCCCCTTTCCTCATCATATCCTATGTGTGAGGTTGCATACACGTTTATGTTTGAGCGTGCACATGACGAGAGATATATCCCTCTTTCTCTCTTCTCTCCCCTACGGAAAGGAACCATTCACATTTTGCTCCTCCGCCGTCTGCCTCTTACCCTCCTAATTCCCCTACTCCCACTTTCATTCCCTCTCTCTCGCTTTAAAAGATATATATTATGTATACTTCCCTTCTGCGTATGTGCGTGCACAATGGAAGCACCATCTCCTTCCAAATCTCAAGAGGGAGAGAGAGAGAGAGAGAAGTGTGCGAGGGAGGGGAAGAAACAACAAGGAAGGTCTAGGGAAGATTTTTCGGCGAGCGTGCGGGTTTCCAGTTGTGTAGTCGCGCGTGCATTTATGCAAGCAGGCGCAATAATGAGTGTACGTGCAAGCATTTATCAATGCATTCGTGATTATGCATTTGTAATGGGAGCCACTCTCATCGTTTGGAGGCTATTTCAATCGCACTCATAAAATTCACTATACATGGTAACCAAACCCACATAGAATTACCATATCACAACGCAAATGAAGCGACTAATTCAAGCGTAGAACCGAAATGAAATAAATACCATAAGTTTACACGTGTACCCTCAAAAAATCAAACGCAACAAAATAATATAACTTCGCATCTTTTTTTGTTTTATTTTACTTCTAATTTCTCCATTGCTCGCTTGCTTTATCCTTAGCGATGGATTTTTCGTCAAACCTAGGGTGCGATCGAACAAATAATGACTGATAAAACTCTATATCATTTCCCCGGCTGGCATGAGTGTTATCTCGCAATTTCCGATCTGCAAATCTAAAAATATTTCAACTAAGGCATTCAAGGAATGAAATAAAAGGGAATGCAGAGATTTATGTTGAATTATATAAGGCGAGGTATTTCTATACGACCAAGAAAAGTGCGCAAATGAAAAAGAGAATAGCAGAAGAATATTAGGATCAATTTGGAAAGAGATCAATAAAAATAATTATTGTTAAAGTATACCCATGGCGATGCAGCCTATCGTTTTATCAAGCATGGGATAATAGTAAAATCAAATCCCCAGATTGCTTTTCGATCTTGTATCCCTTACTCACCCTACCCAACCACTTTTCTTTTCCAGACCGGCATAGACCTGTTCAATGTCAAACCAAACTTCGCGTTCTTCCACGTGCAACCCCTTCTATGCGGATAGAGCGTCTCCCGCCGCGCAGTGATACCAACAGAACGCTTACACGACGGCAGAAGGCACGACCTCGAGGAGAAATTGGCTGGAGATTGAGCTGGGCAATATGGCCGAAGTGAAAAAAGGCTCGAGGAGATGTTGGGAGGCATGCTCAGGCGGTCAAACAAGGTCCGCTTATCACAAAGCACACAAATCCGTGAGATCCCGACAGTGACATGCATTCTTCTTCCCTCTTTTCCTTCTGCCCACAGAGCATAGTAAAACGAGTCACCCCATAGCCTCATCACATTCCATGCGTCTTCATCCTAATTCATTCCCGTCTTATATACTTACTAGCCCAATTACGGTTTCATAACGTACGCTAACCGCACCTCGGAAGAGTTAGGACTCAGAATGTCACGATCATCTTACACTATACTACACTGTCATGACTTCCAGATAATTAATGTCGTAGGTTACACGACTTAGTACATGACCCAATCTTACGGTGTTGAATCGTTTAGAGGAAACTTCTCCTTTGCATGCAAACCTAATCATGCATCAAACTTAAACCACTAACTAATCGAGATCATTCAAGTCCACACCTCATTATCTTAAGTCCAATTATCCGTGTAATGGACCATATTTGACCGCGAAATGTACTAATGAAGCCTTCACCCAATCAATCGGCTAATAAATCATCATTAAGATTTTCAGTTTATCTCTTAATTATTGAGAATAATACAAATTTCTTTCTGACAGGGGAACTAGAGGTTTCCGTATTGACGATAAATTTTTATCCAATAGTGTAGAAGTTTCTATCAAACATTATGTCAATAATTTCTACACAGGAAGGGTTATTTTCTATACCCTAGCCTTACATATCAGGATACCAAACAATTATAGCAAAAATAAGCTTTAAACAGAAATAAATATCTCAACTCAGTGAGTATAACTCGTGAAATTCATTCGTAACCACGTAATAAAAAATACATAAGACAAACAGTTTCCTTTTATATATATTTACGAATTTTCTTTTTTGGAGTTTCTCAACGATGTAGCAACATATTTTTTTATAAAATTTTCACACTCGAGGAACAAAACGATGGAAGGTAAAACGTTATAATCTATCATAACGAAGGCGGTTTCGCAGTTGAATGCATTTCGAAGAAAAACAGGCATCTGTACGCTGCAGAGAGACCGCAATTATTTTTTTAGGAAGAGGCAGATTCAGAGGAGAAAAGAGGTCTTTTTTAGTGTCACGCTGCACCTTCGAGGAATAGGTGGATGAGTTTGGCGGAGAGCACAAGCAAGAGAGAATAAAAACAAGAGAAATTAGACGACAAAGGAAATGTAACTGCGCCAAGTTAATAAGCCCAGAGCAAGAGAGCGGAACCACAAAGCAAACCGTGAAAACTGCTAACTGCTTCTCTCCTTTCCCACATTTTTGAAATGCAGAACCTTAACTAGTCCACTTTATCTCCATGCACCATACGTACCCTTCAAAACCCAATTTCTCGCTTATGAACCTCCCGAGCTTTAAAACGTTTTCCTGGTACGTATTGTCACTAAATATCTCAAATTGTCGAATATAGTTTTCCTTAGGATCTACCTCCGTAATTGAAGTCAGGAAAGTATGTTAATCGGTTTGATTTACAAATGATTGTATGTGGTAAAGAAAAAAACTGAAAACAAAAGAAAAATCCTTTTCAATATAAAACAAATAAAAATATCCTTTCTCCACAAACATATACAATATCAAACCGATCACGCACAAACCTATTCTAAAGGGGCTGAATGGAATCCACTGGGAGATGGAACTGGACTGTAATTGCGTGCATTTCGGAAAACATAGTAGACAAAACAATATTTCACCCAACTCCTCCAGTTTATGAGTAATTCTTTAAATTTTGGGCATAATCAGGAAAAAATATTAAAAGCTATAGAAAAAGAAAAAGTCGTCACTGAAAAAATCGCAAATGCCCAGCGGAGTGGTAAATGTGAGGGAAATCTTAGGAATAAGAAGGGGAGGAGGACCCGAAGCGGGAACAGGAGTAAGAAAGAATATTGAGAAGTGAGGGTGAAATATAGGTAGGAGGTGGCGATGAGTGTCCCGAAATGGAAATGTAAGAGGGCTCCGGGAGGAAGTGAAGCTTGCAAAGCATGAGGAATGGCAGGGAACTGGGGGCTACCGGGAGGCATGGGGAGGAGGGGAGAAAGAGAAGAAGAGAGGACGTTCCGCAGAAGAAGGTATGGTCTGGGGGGTCGCGCTCGACTTGTCTCGAGAGAGGATGCTATCTTATCGCCTTACAAGAGAGATAGGTCTGCAAGAGGTGCGTATTTACCTTCCCAGAATGATACTCTCCACTCCAAAACCCACCGTACCGCGTTCTTGCCTCAGAGCCTCCCCCACTGCCCCTCTGCGAGTTCTCCATCTTGTCATTACACACGCGCCCTTCCACACTCCCGCAGCTACTGTGCGTCATGGCTCCACATGCGCATACCTCACTGCTAAATGCTGTATTATATCCATGCCTCTGCATCCAAATCTGCAGGCTTTCCTCTCTCTTACTCTGCACACTAACCATTTCTAAGAGATATTCCTTCATCCCTACCGTCACCATCTCCTCCTTTTTCGACCTCTCTTAAACATTCCCCTATTATTTCTGCTCTTTTCAAGAGAGAGAAGGAAACACACTGCCGACCATTCCATATACCACTGTGGAATGGAGAAAAAATAAATTGAAAAGGAGACCTACCCGCGTCATTTTCCAGGGCCCTTTTCTTGTTCTGCAACTATACCTTATTCACGCTATCTTTCGATGTTTCTCGGAGCACTCCACTCTGCACATTTCCTCGAGGCGAAACGAAAGAAAGGAGTTAAAAGTTCGGAGTACGAATTTTCTTCCTCCATTTTTACTCTCTCCTACTTAATTTCTCCTCAGAGCAAGTAGTGGGAAACGGGAGAGGAAAACAATGGAAAGGAATCAACGAAGAAGTATGAGATCTCATTGTTACGCAAGTTATCCCCAAATTTCGACCCTGAAAGTTTTGGGCCCTCTCCCGCTCACTCTTAGTCATCATTCCCCCTTTATCATTTATCATGCTTCTCAAGCAATTAAAATGGGAGAAGTTATATAAATATTCCAAATGGAACGATATGATGTATTTTGTACCATACTAATTCCATTTTATCCTTGAGAGCGGCAAAATGTTACGCAAATCAAAGATTCTGATAGCGAATGAAGTTTGTTCTAGAATCAGTTTAGATACTAAGTTCCGCCATCAAGAAATACAGGTAATATTAGCAGTTGAAATCTAGGTGAATATTATTGTTAAGTAAATTAATCCACAAATTACACCAGGACGTTTATTTTTGAGGAAAGAGAGATGGCTAATGTGACAACTGCATCTTGCATTAATATATCATTTAAAATAAAAAAGTGCTTAGTTTAAGCCACACTCGTTAACAGAACAGCCAGTTTTTTCGTAACCATATGTTAATTAATCTACGTCACAAAAATTGATAATAAAATATATTCACGCGAAAACGAAATTTGTCGTTAGCGGTCAATAGATGCATCGGTTAATACCATCTAAGTGGCATAAAAATTGAAAAAAATAGCTAAAAGTCAACTGTAAACAATACCTAATTCCAGTCAATTTTTCTGACAACGAAACTTAAGTGGGGTTTGGATTGCCCCACTGACGCTTCCAGAACATCTAAATTCCATCATGAATACCGCTTATTTAAAGGAGGCATATTGGAAGGCCAAAGCACTCAAGCGGAGTGCCCAAAGGTCACTGAATTCGATGCCCCAAATCCCTCAGTCACGTATGCAAACATGCTTAAACAAGACGCAAACGCTGCTCACTCAGATGCGCATCCGACAGAGGAATATACTACTATTCAAAAAAGCTCGACACTACCTCCATCGCCTCCTTCTCATCCTTCCTCTGACGCTCTCACTTCCCATTCACCGTCATCACCTTCCACGTCCAATACCCGTGTGTTGGCAGCTTACTATCGCCTCGGTTCCGACCAGTTCTTGTAATTTAAAGCCCTTGACCCGACCATACCATGTACCCCATCATCTAGTTTTTTTCAAAACAGGGATCGCTGGGCGAATACGAAAATCACGACACGTGGGTAGCCAACAGCCTCCCGGTACGCTTCAATCTCGTCCCATGTCTCCACAATGTCCAGCGCCGCGCTCTCAAATAACTTACACCACGACGGCCGCCACAATACATGACTAGGCGTCATTTATTCGATCGCATATGTAAATACAGAATCAAATAACGTAGGAGATGCTGAGGTATCAACTCGTAATGGCCTTATTCATTCATCACAGTGGGTTTATTAACCTGAAATCAATCTTCGAACATCTATCATGTTCTAAGGTTTGTTGAGAAATTGTCAAAGTAATCATTTCAACGAGCATATACCATCTGAATCATTTATTTACGTGAAATCATTTTCAGCAAGGCAAAAAATAAATGTATGAAAATTCTGCAGCTGCAATGCGAAATACTTGCTGCGAGAAATAAAAATATCATGAAAAAATAATAGCATAAAAAATATGAACAATCGGTCCACCGGGTTAACCCCAGCAGCACCGGATGCCTACCTCAAGGTTGACCGTTTCGCCTCGTGAATGTGTAGCGTATTTTCTTCGGTGACTGTGCTCTTAAAAAATCTGACAAGGTGAGCCCATTAAAAATTGAATTATCTAACGATTGATGGCGCAAAAATCACCGCGGGAGTTCGGGAGACCAAAAATATTTATTGCAACGGTCCAAATTTCTATTTTTACAAAGATATGGTCCTTATAATGGTTAATGAAACATCTCAAGAAAGAAAAAAAAGATATTATGAGAAACGTTGAATATCAGTATCTGATCAGGTATCTGGTGAGTTATTTTAGAAGGTAAGGGAAATGGATGTAAGAAATTTTGGATGAGCAGGAGTAGTATATATCTAAAAAAGGCGAGTAAAATATGGCAGGAACTAAAGAAGACTAAAACTCAGCGCAGGGCTACATGGCTGGCGTTTGAGTAAGTCGGATGTCTGTATTTCGGATAGTGTTCGGATGTAAGCAGAGAGACTGATGAAGAGAAGAAGATGGACCGAGAGATAATGGCAAACAAAGAAGTGTTACATACGCTTGCAAAGAAGGAATTTGGTGGATGAGAATTCGAAAACGGCATAAAAAAAAGTATTAGAGAGGGGATAATGAGATGGGTTGTCGAAGGTGTAATAAAGATTGATATAGGGAGATGGGAGCAGGAAGGTCAGAGATCCTTGATGGCAGGAATGCAGTAGAAATTATCAATTCTTTAGGAAGACAATAATTTAATATATTTTTTTTATTTTGCATTGGAGTTTAGATGCTCACGACAATATGTTATCGCTTTCATGAATCTCCCCCATTACTACTCCTAATTAAAATTTATATATTCGACAGACTAACGATAATAATAAGATAAATAAAAATCAGAAACCTATAAAAAACGCAAACTTAAACTAAAAACTACTTTTGTTTTAGTAAAAGAGAGTCAAGAGTGAAATACGGTGAACAACTATGCAACCGTGTAGCATCCGTGCAACAATGCCCAAAAGAAGTCTTTCAGTTCATCCCGCCGACAGGAGCCACATGATTTTACGATGTGCTCAGTGCCGGTCGACTACGAAGCCTTTCGTAGCGAATAAAAAAAGTAGTCCAGCCACGTGCACACCACCGCTGCCTGGCCTTCAGTTTCTCCGAGGAGTTACTGTGTCTACTAGAACTTTACCGTCCATCATAAAGCCAATTCATGAGACCACCACTCAAGTTCCCATCCAGCTTTTCACGTGCCCGAAGGACTAAGGTACTAGAGGGAGAAAATTTCACTAGCATTCAACTCGCAACTAAAGCTACTATCGTTTACGAAACCTCAGTACTAACAATTTTGTTTAGATTTCTACACACCACTGCATGTGTGAACACTTCTTTGGGAAGTTTTACGAAACAGAGAGTGCGCATATCTATTGTAACAATTCAATCGATAAAAAAGGCCATGAATCAGTTGATTAGGACGTGGTAACAGATAGTGATAGCAGAAGCGCGAACTAGTTTTGCAATAATCACATCTTCTTTGAAGAAAAAATTATATCACTGCCCTTATCGCAAGACAAGAGCGATTACTCTTACATAAATTGACGTTTACCATTCAATCCCTATGTATCTATCCAAAGACCACAATGAGGCACACGATTGAAACCTCTCTGGGTGGTTAAAATGATGCCAATGAAAGGAATGTAGTTTTTAATGGATTACATGAAAGATGCATTTGATAAATGAAAACACCGAACGGCACTTGAATGAGCGTACATTTCAAAAGACAACCCTGAGAACGATTACAGTTATCTCCCTAAATTATTTTCTCTCTTGTGCGTGGCCTAATCATGGCGAAAAGGCGCTAGAAAATCGGTTAAGGATTGCATCGATGACGAAGGGAAAATGAGAAGAATTTGGGATGCAGGAAGGACATAACCATTCCATCGGCGTGCATTATGAATGGCCCACGCCTTTATCTAGATGTAATTTGTCTAATCCATACATCCCCTCCGACCGATTCCAGCCATTCATCCCTTTGAAGCAGGCGGATTCCACCCCACGGTCTCCCTGCACCGTATACCCATCTCGTGCCCATCGTTGCTCCACATTCCTATCCCCTAAGCCGGGGCAACAAAGCCGCTTTCACAAAGCAGTTACGGTTCGCAAACCAGCAGTGCTTTACACAGCCCGGGAGGTTACGCTAGGAGCTGGGAGGAGATGAGGAAGTAGGGTCGGACGCAGGGGTGGGTGTGGGGGAGGGACATATTGCCAGGGAGGGTGTGGTGGGAGGAGGTGGGAGTGTTGTGAGGAACGAGGATGATGCCGTGGATATTGGAGGGCGGGGAGGAGGTGACGTGCGGCCGAAAGAGAGAGAATGATCCGGACACGAGGACGGAGGCAGAACCACCGACCACCTCAAAACTCTCTCTAAAAACTCGAGCTAAACCCTTCCTAGGGGTAAAAACCTCAGAATGTTCTCTTATCCACCAACCTTAGAAATGAGATGATAATTTTCACCATCTCGATGACTGAAAAAATAGTACGTAGAAACATATTTGTGATAGGTGAAAGGGATGGGGAAGCAATGAAGTCGATAGGAAGGTATTTGTTTACTTATATCGCGGAAAGATACATAAGTGGAAAGAGAAGGGAGGACCAGGTTAAATGAAAGAGGACGGAGTGAGCCCACTTAATTATAGAATATATAAGGGCGGAAGAGAATCTGAAGGCGGTGGAAAGATGTTAGGGTGCAGGCACGTTTGCTAATAAGGTAGGTCAAGTTTTCTAAAGCATTCTACTAAATCTAGGTAGAGTGAAAGACTGTAAAGCATGGCGACTTTGGGCGAGGAGAAGAAATCGGTGCATTTGATAGAACGACTAATACGTAAAGTGATGGGTACGGGAAATATGAGTGGTGATGAACAAAAAGCGGCGCGGGGAACCTTGCCAATAGAGCAAGAATGGGGTTATTGCGGGCAAAAGTAAATCTAGCACCAGTACTCGTAATGTTTCCCTCGCGACTCGTCGAGGATCCTCACAGAATATGCCTTATCTTATCCTTCTTCCTTGTACTCCGTATATTTAATCGCCATTGTCTGGGACTCACCGAGCAAACTTTGCGCAGCAATTCAGAGAAAATTCTTTCGTACATCAAAACATCCATCGATTAGAAGATGCTAAGTTATTATCCATCAGTTACTCAGGAGAGGATTAAAAAAGGGGGTAAATTATGGTGAAGAATATACCAAGGGGGAACAACGCACAATCTTCATGTTTACATTCTATATGATCAATAGACAAATGTATTCATGAAAGCCAATTTTTTTTATCTAACCAGTTAGTATAAAGTAAACTAATGAATTCCTTCAATTGAAAGACACACGTATAATTAATTTTTCCATCTTAATTCGCCTTTCGCATTCAAAAATGATTCCCCCACAAAACCAGTCGTCTATCTGGGTTATTTTTGCTCCCTCATTTTAATATTGATTCAACCCTTAACTATGATATCATAATGGCGATAATCTTAAAGATATTATCAAGGTTAATCAATATTAAAATAATGCGTCTAAAGATAAGGAACTAAGAACGAAACTGGATTAACAAAAAGGATATTCATTAAACTGAAATTATATCGCATCTTATTAACTTGACATTTAATAAGCATGTAACTGAAATGCTTGGATTTATTGTTATACATCACCCGTTGAGATATTTTGATTTAAAGTGAAAGTAAAGGAATTCACATTTGAGTATTTTCACAACTACATAAAGTTACAAAGTACCCAATTTTGTGATATAGTTTCACTAAAATCATCGGTCAATAATTCCATTTGTTCTTTCTAATACTACCAGCTAACTTTTTCATGTACTTTTACTACCTATTTTTGAACTCTTAAATTACTTACAATATAACCATTATGTTTCCTAATATTTTAAAATGCACTCTAGTATGTTTTATATTCTGGTATTAATATTCTGTTAGCAGAACATAGCAGTCCATGCATCCGTTTATATGATTACATTTTTCAAAAAATTTTTATTTTTCAACCGAAGGGGTCTCTTCAATCTTTGGTCAATTTTATCACTTTTTCATTCCGATTACTATTCAAATTTAGCTTTTCTATCTGCAATAACAAATGGCTCTGTATTAATCAAATGTTCGCGCTTTTCATCATATTCTTCCACTTCTGGTATGCTTTATAATTATATAATTATTTTTGCTTGTTTTCCTTTAATTGCAGGCCATTATTTTTAACCAATTTATGCCGGTCATCAAAGTAAACTATTCATTTTCACCCTTCGTGTCACTCAGTCCTCATTTTATACACGCTTCTTTATTCTCCAGCACTTATTTATTTTCATGGAAGCAGCGTGTTGATATTCTCTCACAATGAGCACAGTTTATTCACTTAAATTTGATTTATATTTTTTTATGTAACCATTAAGATTATATTCTCCAATCTAATTTTTGATTTAATTATGTCAATATTATACTAAACAACTACCATATATTTCATTCAAACCGTGAATCACTCTGTCCATATATAACACAAATGCCTCAAAATAGATAGAATTCCACGTTAGACTATACGTGTATTGACGTAATATCTCTTAACACAATTTTTAATCATTTTAATAACTACAAGCTTCAATGAATCACCAATTAATCTCGACCAGACACTACAACTATGCTAAACTGCAACAAGTACCGCATGAAACCAGTCCAAAGTGGTCAGGAAACTTCAATTTAAGGTAAATATAAGTGCTCATAACAAAATCTTTATTGTGCAGATATAAGAAGTCTGTATAATTTTATCTATAGAAACCTAAAAAATATTAAACTGAAGCAAATGTCTTATTCAGATGGAAATATGCCATTTTATCTGGAATTCCACGACCCAAAACCCAAGTCGCATTACTTCTACCGCTCTGAAAGCCTAAAACATTTTCAACTTCCAACCGCCGATTATTCCGTCTCTTTTCCTTTTCCTTGGGAAAAAAGTAGAGAAATAAAATGCCTATTCGGAAGACATCTGATGTGGAAGGGGTGAAAGAGAGAGAGAGAAACAGGGTGAAAATAAAATAAAAAAATAATATATATCCCCGCGAATTTTCCCAGCGCGATAGGCAAGGGAGGTACCCAGAATTTGCAGCACATCCTTTTCTCCCAAACCTCTCGCTGCTACTATCACCCTCCACCCACCCCTGCTCCCACCATCCGCCTCCCCCACCCCGACCTACCGCCCTCTTCGGTCCAACCCAACTCTATTCCTCACTCATTCGCACAATTCCATCCGTTTCCTCTGCAGTGCGTGTTTGTGCCTCCTGAGATCCCTCCTTTCCCATCCATCGGGGCCATTCCGTACTCTCTCACGCACACGATGAGTGAGAGGGAGAGAGAGATAGAGTGAGGGAGGGAGCAAAGGGAAATAGAGAGAGAGAGAAGGGATAGGATGGGAGCTAGGGAGGGAGGAAAGGGGCCGGCAGGGCACCGAGGCGAGAGGGAGGGGCTGGCGGGTTAACGGGGGACGGGCGGGGCTCCCTCGCGCGCCCCCGGGGCGTTACAAAGGGCCGTGCGCTCTCATCGATTCGTCGTTGTCGGCCGTGGGGAGAGGGATTCCTTCGCCCGGGAGAGGGAGACAGAGAGAGAGGAAGGGAGAAATGGGAGGAGCAGAGTGATAGCGCGGGGAGAAGAGAATATGGGATAGAGTAGCGGAGTGAAGGTGAACGGCAAAGGAGTGGCGCGCACGGTGGAAATGTTAGTCGGAATTAGGAAGACACAGAATAAGACATTAAACGAGGTAAGAATATGATAGAGCTGAGTAGCTTAATACAAGGGAAAGTAAGCGAGACTGCTTTAGAAGTTTACACAGTGGAATGAACGGGAAGAGAATAAAAACAATATTATGAAGCTATTACTGTAGTTAGCGAGATCAAACAAAACACGTAATGAGTGAATGAGAGATTGTAAGAGGTACCATAAAATGCTCCCAGGTTTCTGTCCACCACACACACGGAGTTAAGTACTACTTAAATTATAATTAAGTTTAAAGGAGTTTTCACAAGATACCATTGTGTCACCATAGTTCATATTTGCTGGAACCATACTTGGTGGTTACAGAGAAATGAATTGAAGGGAATATATGAATTACGTACATACCGAAATCGAATCAAACTATGGAGAAGTAATAAATTACAAGAAGAATTTGGAAATATAAGGTATTAATCTGCAATAAAAAACCCCAGTGTGATTATATTTTTAGGATTAAGGAATAATTTTCAAGATAATCATTGAACCTCTCTACATACTAACTAAATTGAAATACCTCGATGTTACGCTTAAATGTCTTCACCTTGAAATAATAATCTCAGGGGGAGAATGGATACAATCAACTCTTCTTCGGCCTTCGAGCTCAAAAGTTATCCGGCTTACGAATGAGAAATGAAAATCAAGTGCATACTAAAGAATCTCTTCTGGTATACCTTGTATATTTTATTACCATTACCAAATAACTACCAAGTGAAGAAGAAACGCACAAGGGTACCTTGAAGTACATGCATCGCTACAATTCGGAAAAGAATCATCACCACAACTGGAGTTGTCCGTAGAGGATCAAACGTCTTTTTGTCTTATCAAATAACTTTGACACCGATTTCAGCTTTCCTTTTTCGAAATATAAGACATTAATTTTCCTTTATCAGTCATAAAAATAAGAAAATTATCCCTTTAAGCTAATTAAAACCTGGTGGAATAACATAAACGCGAATGGTATGTTACCTATCGTGGTTCATAAATGGTACACATTCCCATTCACTCAGCGATCGAAAGCGAAGGCAAAAATTTCGAAAGTCACCGCAAATGAAATTTATAATTTTTTTTCAAGTGTCCAACAATAATATCCCTTCTCACCAAAACAGTGTCCTTCGGAGGTAAACCAAACAATCGGGTTAAGGGGCGAAGGGAGGAGCTTGAGACTACGGCTGAGTGGTGTACAGAAAGCGAATGGAGCTGGAAAACGTTAACTCATGCTTCACCACTCCTCGTCCGTTTTACCCTGAATTCCGTCTTCCCGCCTTACAATATCTCCCCACTCCGCCTCTCTCACAACCACCTTCTCTTTCCCTCTTCCGCAAACTACTCTTTCTCCTCTTGCTTTCTCCTCCACTTCACCTCCCCCTGCTCTCTTCCTCCGTCCTTCCGTATACACAACCGTTCTCTCGCCCGCGTCCTTTCTCTATCTCTCTCAATTCGCCGCTAGCGTTCCCACTCCCTCTCTTGACCTCCCATGTGACCGACTGGAATATCCAACGAGGAATCGCAATATATCAGCGCGTGTTCCCGCAATAAAGAATTATATTCCACTTAATGCTTTTGGGCTCTCCCATTTCTGCCTCTCTGTCTCTCTCTTTTCCCTTCATGCACCCACACAGCCACGAGCCCTCCGCAGGAGATTCTCTCGATGTCTAAATTCTACACGTCTCGTTCGTCTGTTCACCTCCCCCCCCTCCTGCTTGCACATATCCCCATCATCATGGCCCCATCTTCACCACCAACTCCCATCCCACGCGGCTGACTCCCTCCCTCGCCCTTCCTTGCCCAGAGGAGTGGCATGCCTCCCGAATTCCGGGAACATGTAAAAGAGTTTACGTCCGTGATACTGGAACAATCGTGGTGGGCGTGAGCTATGACTCTGCTTTCTGATTGGGATCGCGTTAATTTCGAATGCAATCCGGTCGTGAATCACGCTTGCGAGAACTCATTTCGCTACTCGATTTATTACCTCCCGAATTGAAAATGTTTAGCAGTAACAACCCACTGCTTATTTCGATCTCGGATGCTTGGACGTGGCATTTAATGCCCAAAAAAAGGTAGTTTATGCAGAAATAAAAAATGTACGGTAAAACAACCTGCAAGGTAGATTTTACAACGTTTCGATCGACATGAAGGGTCACCTCATTCTTTGATTCCTCTAAAACGTTCGCGTACCTAGCGTGTACTTTGAATCATAGGCATGACCTCCACCTCGCTGAAAAGGAGGGTAATATGACACTGGCATTGAAAAGAAAAACTCATCACTGAATTAAAATAATTTGGATGCTCAAGAATTTAATTCAGATACGTGTTGTTAAATTGATAGGATTTTTATACTCTCTGAATTCCTGCACTAGACGAGGGTTTATTAGAACTTTTTATTTAAAAGAGCAATATATTCCAAAGAAATACTCATAGAAACATATTACTGGATCAGGATTCAATAACAAACCGATAAAAATCATTTCTGTGCTGACTTCGTTCAAAAAGAATGAAAACAATTCTTGTATTCTCAGATGGTAAAATATTAATATGTAAAAGCTTGTTATTGTAAACTATAGATAAGTCTTTTGTTATACTGGATGAATAAATAAATGAAGCCATTACTTTGTTTTTACCGGACAGGAAAATGAAAGAACGATTACCTTTACAAGTTACTTTCCCTGGGGACAGTATTATCCTGCTTAGTGATGCCAGGCATGTTTAGAAACCACCTGGTCACACGCCCATCCTTCACTGATATTTTTTTATTTCACTACATATTTAGACTGAAACCATGTATTCCCTTCCTCATCTATCCTCTTCGGCATTCACGCTTTCTTTCTTGCACTCGTCCTAACTTGCCACGCCCCCAGTTTCAATCGATAACCTTCTCTTCATATTCCTAGTAGTAGTTTTATGGGAGGCGACCGACAGCTAAGGTCATTAGGGATGGTTGGGAAAGGAAGGGTTGGAGAAAAACCCGGCCTACTCTTGTCGAAAGGCGCCAAGGGGTCCAGAGTTTAACTTCCCATCCGACGGACGTCGTGCTCACTCAAAGTGGTCTCCACAAGGCACCTCAAGTAGGGATCGGGATACCACTGAAAAATATTTGTTGTTTCCAGGATTTGAACTCTCGGTGGAAAGCCTGTACGTTAGCCACTACACCTTCCCGATCAGTATTTTGTATAAGTAGGACATTTCAAAGGTGAATACATTCTCTTATAGGACGAAAATTCACAGAGGTTGCTATGCATTATCAACATATTAAACCACCATATTTAATTCAGCGTGAGTGATAGTTCAGGCACGGAAAAGGACTCAGTTCCTTACTTAAAATGCCAAGAAAGCATAAAAATAACCATAAATAATATTACAAGCTTTGGCCAGCAATATAGAAATACCTATCCGTCGGCTTCCCTAAATTGTCGAAAACATTTCCGTGAAAATAATAATATTAACCGGAAAAGCAACAGTTAAATTGAAGGTGAGGGTTCCAATCTTAGCTTTTCTTTGGAATAAAAATAAGATAGCAATGCTTAATGATAATTCTATTACATTTGTGTGAGGTTTCACGTTGAATATATTATAACTCCTAACGAGAATGTTACAGATTTACGCGTAGGAGAGAAACAGGAGTGGTGGAAGATATTTTTTTAAGCACGAGAATTCGACACCCACACTCGTACACAACAAATACAATATCACCAACGAAATGAAAAAAAATTATGCACGTGGCTTAATTTAATTCTTCCCCGCGAATTTCCCCCCTTCTTATGTAATATGATATGTTTCATTCCTCCCTTTCTTCTCTTGTTCATTATGCTCACACCATAGAAGAAGGCTCTTAGGGGGAGGGGGGGGGGAAACGTCTTACTCGTCATTTGCCCCTTCCAAAAAATCTTTTCTTTCATCTCTACTCCCAAGGAGAAAAAGAGACCTCTACCCTTTTTTTTTCTCGCATCTTTTCCACCGCCCCTCCTGATCCCCATTCCTATCACATCCCCTCCGTCCAGAGTCTTCCCACCCACTCACTCCCCCCACCTTCGCTCATCGCTAAAGAGAAATCCTTATGCGTCCCTAACTCTCCCTCATCCAGCCTTTATCCATTCCCATTCCACCGCCATCCCCTTCCTCTCCTACTCGAAGAGCGACTCCCACTACCTCGTCCCCCTACCATCCTCCCTTATCTGCCTCACTCCTCCCTCCCTCTCTCTCTCTCCTAGTCATTTCAGCCCCGTTCTTTCCTCATTAGAGGCTTACAAAAGAGTCTCGGGAGCAACTGGGACCAGCCAGGGCTTCTTTCTCTTTTCCATCCACCACCCCACCCATTCCTAACCCATCGCGACTTCCCACTCGACTACCGCCATTCTCCCCTCCGCTCCCCCTCCACATCCCGCGTGCCCTCCGCACCCTCATCCTTATATCATAACCCCTTTTGCTTCCATCTTCCTTTCTACTTCTCTCGCTTCTTCGGTTAGGCTATAGAGTGACGTAGGAAGGCGAATCGGAACGGAGGGAGAGCCTCGGCTAAAATGAAATAGGAGAGTGCGAAATAAATAAAATACTCGTGTCGCGTTAATGGAACAACCTTCTGGTGGGAAATGGGAATACGGAGAGGAACATCTCCGGAGATGTAGAAATACTAACTACTTTGATATAATGCTGTGTACAGAGATTTCTAATTCCAATTCATCATACCCAATCGCATCAGAAAATAATTTTAAAAATCTATGCATTCTAGTGTAAAAAGTGCTTACTGAAGTTTGGAAGATGATTTCGAAACCACTATAATAGAAATTCACGAATGTTAGCACGGGAAATATTACCGGCAATCCATTTGTAAGAGAAAATGGGGACTGAGAGTATTTGAAGCAAATTAACAAGGTAGGTAGCTTCCGAATTAAACTACGGAGAGACTTCTCCCAAGAATACAAAAACAAAAGAAATTGTGAGAACCAAATTACGCATTTTATTTCTTTTTTAGTAATTTGAGTGGTCACGGGCGATTATCAACTACCAACATCGCCTTTCGTAATCTCTAAAAGCAATACTCAAATGAAATGTGAGATGGGATCAGAAATTAGGCACTTAAAATGAAGCAGAAGAAAAGGGAGTTGAAATAGAATTGGAAGTGAAAATATTCGGCTGGAAATAAATAGGACTGGCTTATTAGCGTAGAATACACATCACGAAGGTGGAAATGATAGTAAATAGAGACCGGGAAAATAAGAAGGAAAGAATTATAACGAACCATTTGGAAAGAGGACGAATATTACATTACAAGGTAGATGGAAGCGATGGGTTTTAAGTGACAGTTAAGTGAGGCCAACGACCTAAGGTCCAAGAATAAAATGGGTGTAAGATCCGATGGTGTAATGTACTCATATGTCCTTGTAAAAGACGATAAAAATCAATGGATATTAAGTCATACATAATTATAGTGTAATTATATTGGGTATTATATAATTATAATTCATATGGAGAATATACATAGAAACGATAGTATTAAGTACTGACTGAGGAAGACGGAGCTCACTTTCGTCAAAATTATTAAGGAATAACGTGTGAGTGTTCTTTGTATGCGTACCTACATTGTTTGCTGCTGTCCGAGTTATATATATATATATATATATATATATATATATATATATATATATATATATATATATAAACACACAAACACTATGATAATAAATATTACACACACAGAAACATAAAAGAAGGACACTTACAGTAGATATTTACGTTTCGACGGCACGGCCGTCGTCATCAGAATCTGATGATCTGATGACGACGGCCGTGCCGTCGAAACGTAAATATCTACTGTAAGTGTCCTTCTTTTATGTTTCTGTGTGTGTAATATTTATTATCATAGTGTTTGTGTGTTTGTTCGTCGCCGGAGAGCGTCATTTTCAAGATTATATATATATATATATATATATATATATATATATATATATATATATATATATATTACATTTGTGATCTGCTCAAATCCGCCTTCCCCACCTTTCCTGTGTTCGTCTTTTTGTGTGTTTCCCTATCCTCTTTCGTTATATCTATTTCTATGTGTGACTGTGCATTTATATATATATATATATATATATATATATATATATATATATATATACACACACACAAACCCATATAGCGAAACATGTGTAAATAAGACTAGATTAAATCTAAAATTCTACATTTAAGGGAAGGTTTTGAAAAAATTTGCAATCCTCGTACTCGGAACCGAAATAAAAATCTTTTACCTGGTGCAGCATAAAATGAGCATTTAAATGGGTCGTCGCTTCCATCTACGCGGTAATGACTACTTCAAGTCGAAAATAATTGAAATGGATAGGAAAGGTTGGAGAATTTTCCAAAAAGGTAGAGGTCCGGTGACACAATTTCAGCTAAGGAACTCGAAATAAGAAAACGTCTTTTAGATTAGCCACTTACTATATGCGAAGGGACGTGATATTCCGGTGGCTAGAACGCTGTGGTGCTGATTGGAGGGCCCGAATTCGATTCCGGTGACTCCTTACCCTCAGCTGCGCCAAAGCTGCGTGATTATATTGGATATTTCATACCTTCCTAGGAAACCACAAGCAGCACAGAAAAAAGAATTGCCCCTCCTACCCCGATGTGTGATTTTCACACACCATTGAGCTTAGTACAGAATGAGCTCTACCCTCATCTTTCAAAATAAAACACGGATTGAATAATGTGTTTTTTGCTGTATGCATATTCCTTCAGGCTTACAAGGGTATGTCAAATATGATTAAATTTAACATTAAATTAAAAACGCCATTGCTTTCCGATTGAATCTTGAATTGTAAAAGTTCGACCCGACTTTCTCGAAAAGTGTGATCAATCACTCTAAGCGAAAAGAATAAAATAAACCCTAAGAGGGAATACCTTTTCAGCGCTGTTTAATTGAATTAACGCGATATTTTAAATGTAAAATAACAGGTTTTATGGAAGAGAAGTTCATATTACCAACGAATCTATTCACCTTGCACTTTCCCATTACCCCTAGCTAAAATAAAGAGTACGACTCCATTTTCCTCTTCGGTTACTGAGGAATACAGCATTTAGTACCAAGCTCATTACGCTAAATAGAAAAAGATTGGAAGATTTCAGATTACTCTGTGAAATAAACTAATTAATATTTCCCATTTTACTCTATGACCCATCGTAGTTTTGGTATGCTCCACCTTGTAAATCGATACGACGCCGAGACATCCTTTTTCTACTCAGCACTAGCAGTTCACGTATACGCTCATCAACACTGAGCAAGCCATTTGCACCGGAGGATTTTGTAGCTTTCAATCCAGGGAAAGAGGAAAATCCCAGCAAATGACAGCCTGCTACAAAAAAGTAACGAAACGCGGAAAAGGTATATGACCGGCTGAGGTCAGAAAGCAAGGATCGTGGATAATTAAGCAACGGAAATGCCAATAATTGGATACGGAAGAAAAAAGGAAAAAGGTACACATTACGGGAGGCAGAAAAAGAAAATTGCTGAAGCCGCAAGACACTTTTGACGCGTAATTAATATGACTTAATATTCGAGTAATCCATCCCCGAAAATCACATAGCAAAATATTTTCTGAACGTCAACCGAGACGTACTAAAGCCTACAATTCTGTAATTATATACACGAATTCCCAAATGAAAACAATAAAATGTGGGCAAAAAAAAGAAGAATCAAGACAAGATTTTTCGATAAAGCAACATGATAAGATAATGTTAATATGTTTTGCAACAACACTTCACCAAAACCTACGAGACTTTACTGATGCACCGTAATTTCTATTGCTTGAGATTTCTATTCAATTAATGTCAAGAGACATTCAAAAATAAATAATTGATTCTTAAATTTAAATACAATGTATACCGTATTATTCAATAAAGTTCATAAAAAATTATAGATATGATGACAAAATTGTATCGCTCAAAAATAAATATCCTGAATTAATGAAGTCTTCGCGGGTTTTCCACCGGGTCAGGGTTTCAGCTACCTAGGTGTGCAGCTGAAAAACCAGTGATGGCTTCACCTTAATTGTGCCCAAGGAAAACACAGAAATTATATTATAAATTGATCATGAATGGGTGGTGGGTTCAGGCAAGGACATTGTAAATCCCCGAGTAAGTATTTAAATAGTACACAACATCCATGACACGGGTGTTTTTTTCCTTAAATGCACCATGAAAACACCTAATTTATAAATGGCCATAGAGCGAGGGCTATGAAATACAAACGATGTGCGGAGTGTGGAGATAGTTAAAAAGAAAATAAGCAAACGAAGTACCAAACATCGTCAGCACTTCAACTGCACCCCAAAAACTCAAGAGTGACCGAGGTCCAAAGCAATTCAACATCGAACTCTTCCATGAAAGGTGCCGAAATAAGAACCAGAAAAACGAAAGAAACATCTGTAATTCGCAGGCGCGTTCACTCGCTTGGACTGAAATATAACCGGGATGCTGCGGGAGCGAACTTTGTGGATGCATGCTTATACACGTAGGGCGTGCAAGAGAGCGGAGGCGAAAAGAAAATACTAGCGAGATCGCCCTATTTTCAAGAGAGAAGGGGGCGAGGATGAACCCGGAGGATAAGTGTACACGACGACAGCGGCGTAGGCGGTTGACGGAAGCTCCGTCACATGCCCTTTCCCTCCTTCAACGCCCGCCCGCACAGTATTTATTCCCCACCGTAAATTCAATTATTTTTCATGCGACGGAGCTTCCCACTTCTTTCGTGACCTCTCATTTCACACTAATTAAACATTCATCGCCTGGGTGCTGGGAGAAGGGGGGGAAGAGAGACTGCGCGAGAAGGGCGGCCGGTGGAAGGGGGAAACAGAGGTTGACGGACGGGCGGAATCCTTCCGTCAGATATTATCCAACGCTTTCTTCCGGTATGGCCCGCAACTCTTTCACGCCGGAACGAAAAAGATAGTTTCAGCACTCATTCCTACCCTTTTCTATTTCCCTTTTCTCCCCTTCCTCGTCACCATCCACTCACTCATCCCCTTCATTCCCCTCCCACTGAAAACTTCCAAGCCCACCCCCTCCGGCAACTCACGTCGCTGACCCTCACTCGCGCCCCCTCGTCTTCAACCCCCCCCCCCGACCTCCGTCGTCCTACCATGCCCAATTCCACCCGTGTAATTATCCGCTCGGTTTAAATCATTACGCTCTTTACGCACGCTTTTTATCCCCATCCCCTTGCTACCACGATCCCTCCTGCGTCCTTCCCTGCCTCTCTCTCACTTCGGTCTCATCCTTTTCGCGTGCATTCACCACTCGTCCCCTTTCTCTCCCTCTCCCTCATCCCCACTTTCTCGCCGCCCCATCCCCTCCCCGTCCGCCATCTCCCGCCCACCCTGACTCTCCCGAACTTACACTCCCCGGCACTACTTAATCCGACCCATCTCCCGACCCTCTTTCTCTCTTTTATCCCTTTTAATGCCTTTTTATAAGCGCCCGGGCCCGGCGATATCTCCGCGTTTGGCTTTTCTCTTTTTTTCTTCCCCCTCTCCCCTTGCCCCTCTTAACCGTCCGACTTTGTTTGTCTTGCTCCCTTTTTTTTCGCGCCCTTCTCTCTCTCTCTCTCTCTCTCACACACACACAGCGCTCCCTCCGCCCGGGGCGGGTGGGGTTGGAGGGGGGAGGATGGCGAGGTGTGGAGGGGTGTGGAGGGGATTCGTTTATTTCTCCGTCCTTGCACCTACACATCAAACCTCAAACTCGCTCGGGGTTTTTTTAAAATTACGGAATGCGTCGTCAGCGTTGCCGCCTCCCTCGAACCCAAAGCGGGTCCGAAAGAGAGCGCTAGCGGAGAAAACCAGGCCAGCGAACGAGATATAGAATTTAAAAAAAGAAGGAAGAAAGCTCCGAGGCCCATGCAAATTGTTTTGGATGCAGCTCGTCGCTTTAGATTAGAGTGGTGAGCGGAAGGGTAGGAGGGAGCTCACAGGGCGGATCTCGCATCGTTTTTTGTTCTTGTTCAGAAATTACGCACTGAATCACTCCAAATTTTTGGTCTGCTGGTATACAAAATAGCTCCAAAATAGGCCTAGGATTTGATGGCATGCCTTATTCTGTCAGTTACGACCTAGATACCAGCAAACATTTTCGGAAGCGTAAGGATATCCTAATTTATTCAGTACTTCTTGCTCTTTTAAAAATTGAATATATTGTGACACTCCACCAACATATCAATCGTATATACGCGCCAATCCTAATTCAGCAGCATACAAATGTTGAAGTTTTTTTTAGCCTTGAGAGAAAAAAGCAGATCGATAATGGCCCAGATGCGTGCGTGCGATGGGCGACATCGCTGAATCGATCATTCCGTGTTATGGATTGGAATGAAATAAAGTGGCGAACGCAGGTCTTTCTCCTCCTCGTAAAAGCGTTTGTAGCAGCATATATTTATTCCCATGGCCCTTATTATGACAAAGGGCATAAAAATTACGAGCACTTAACACGTTGAAAGGCATTACTAGGCAAGAGCTCCCACGAGAGAATAAAGAGATACGACAATCTGGAGAATCCCCCTCGCCAGATTTGTCTGAAAAATGGCGCGGAATGAAGAGAAGACACTGCAAAGAAACACCAACGTGAAGTCATAAAATAACAGATAAAGCGAAGACAAGTAGAAATCTATCAGCGTCGTGCACGCACGCCCACTCTCGGCACAACTCTTCCGCACTCACCTCCCTTTTCCCCTGTCCCAGATCACATCCAAGAACAAATAAAACCTGAAAATCCACCCCAGTCTTCGTCCATGCCATGACATGGACGATGGCATGCCACCTCACCTACACCATCCTTTTTCTCCACTTACAAGACCTTCCTAAAACCCCTTCAACCCACTCCACACATTGGCACAGCACACCCAGCCATTCTTGCGTCCTTCAAGAATCCGTTCCGCCCTCCATCTCCTCCTCAATTCCACCCCTTCTCGACGTCTTCCTCTCCCTCTTACTCCTTCCCACCACCGATGTGAACCCTCAGCCCCCTCGTCCGCCCCCAATATACCCTCCCCACCTGTCCCTCCCGCTCTCATAGTCTCCCATCCCATTTTCCATCCCCTCTCTCTCCCCTCTCTCCCGCGAAAAAGAGTTCGATCCGCCACTCTCTGTTAATCAAAACAGAAACCGACCCCAAGCACGCGAGATATTCAGACTCCTCTCACGCAAACAACCCCCGCCCCATTCCCTACCGAATGCACCCCCATGACCCCTCTTTCCCACATCATCCAACCGAGCTCTCCTCCCTCGCACCACCTTCCCCTCCCTCACCCGAACCCCAATGCCTACTCTCCCCTCTCTCCCCCTAAACTTCTTTTCCATTCAACCCCCATTTCTCTCTTCTCCTCCACCTCCCAGTCCCTCCTTCCTTCTTTCCCTTCCATTCCACCGTCCCTCCCGTCCTGCCTCCTCCGACCCTTTTCACTCCGCACAAAACCCAAAACCCTCCTCACAAGCCAACCAAAATTCTTCCCATCCATCCCTGCTCGCCTCACTCCTTACCCCTTCATCCTCCCCTCTATATCCCTCGGCGATAATTTTACCTCTCAATCCCCTTCCTCCTCCCTACTCACTCCTTCCCTCTGAGAAATCAACTCTGGGTCACCCTGTCACCTCTCTTGTTCCCCTTCATCGAGATCTTCATTCCGTAATACGGCCACGTGTCTCACCAAGCATACCTCATAGATTTCCGCGAGCAACGGAAACTCGGAGAAGCATAGACATCCAGTCAGCCATTACTATAGATGAGTGATTATTTACGCCATCATTTCCCATCTCGACGTCTCTCTCGACCCCTGATATTCTCTTCCCTATCTCATATCACGCACATGCGCATATTACCTATTGCTTCACTTGGATCGACAAATCTTTCTCACGGAGTACTTACCACCTTCCTGTCGCTCACCATTCTCTTTGAGCTTTGTGTGCTTTACTTTGAGCTTTGCTTTATCTGTTAGAAGCTTTTTCTATTCAAATTAATAACTCTAACATCCTAACAATAACACCGCGCATCCTCCTTTCTAAAGCTCATTTCACGAAAGAATGAGATGAATTGCGAGATCTATTGATCTACTAATTCTTTCCATTGTTTCATAATCCAAAGTTTTGATATTACGGGAAATAAGAGTGTAATATTGCATATCATCTCAGATTTTTGTCATTTCGTTTGCGATACATTTCCTTGTCCATATTATCTTTAAAATGTGTATGTTTAATTGAAATAGAATTACGTTTTAAACGCATTTCAATGGGTGAAACACATGCTAATCTTTCTCTCAACATCTAAAATGAAGTGAACGCATTTATTAAATCACAAGTTATACTCCCCAAAAACAGGAAACCTTATATATGTATATGTGTGTATATATATATATATATATATATATATATATATATATATATATATATATATATCTATAATAAACTTAGACAGCAACACATAGCACGAGAACACATAAAAAGAACACTCACAATAATATCATTTTACAGTGATATTATCGTGAGTGTTCTTTTTATGTGTTCTCGTGCTATGTGTTGCTGTCTAAGTTTATTATTCCACACTTCCGTGTTACTTCGAAGAAATCATAAGTATATTATTATTAGGTAATCTACCAGTTAAGGTAGGTTTTTGGATGGACACAACTATCAAATAAACATTTTGTGACTCCCCACCTAGCAAACTAATCTATATCAGGTCCCTCTTCATTTCGGTGTACTTCTTTCCTCCCTTCATCCCGTCCAACATCCCTATCCTGTTCCTACCCTTACCTCGCTTGCCCAACATTCTCCCCTCTATTACCCTCTTCAACATTCCACTACCGCTCAATACGCCTTTCATCCATTTTTTCTGCCTCCATAGGATTTCTCTCAACAAACCCCTCTCCTCCCCCACCATTTCTAGCACTTCCTCATTTGTTTTCCTTTCGGTCCATTTCACCTTCTCCATTCTTCTCCACACCCACATTTCAAAAGCCTCCAATCTACGTCTATCCTCCTGCTTCAGCGACCACGTTTCCGCGCCGTACATAGCTACGCTCCATATCAGAGTTTTTACGAGTCTTGTCTTAACATCCCTACTCAATGTCCCCGTCATCAACTCCTCCTCCTTGAGAAAGCCTCCTTGCCTAGCGCAATTCTTCTCCTTACGTCCCTACCACTTTGACCGTGTTGGTCCAAAACACTTCCGAGATATGTAAACTGTTCTACCTGCTCTATTTTTTCCCCGCCTATTTTAATATTTAGCTTAGCCTTTTTCTTTCTGGAAAATCGCATAACCTTTGTTTTATTAATATATAATAATAATATAATAATATATAATATATAGATGATGCGGAAGTACTCACGAGAGCAATATAACTTTTGGACGGCACAATAGAACACAGAATAAAACAGATAACACGTAAAAGATCACTCACACTGTAGATGATTTAAGCTTTCGGCCTACTCCGAGTGTTCTGGTTTACGTAACAATATCAATGTAAGCTTGATTTATTTATAAATAATGCTTTTCTCATTGGATATAATTCCAATGATGATACTATGTTATTCCATTTGAATGTACAACATATTTATATAGTGTACAAAAAATTGGATTGACCTAAATAAGCGGGAAAAATCAGGAATGGTAAATAGAACTACACCTATCGCTCGAAAAAATACCGACCTCCCCAATATTTTATTAAGAGTGACATTCTTTACACATAAAGACTTTTAAGAAAACGTAGACGTAATTTATATTATCAGTTCCTTATACCTGTAACAATAAAAAATACAAAACCACCACACAGCACTTCATTTCTCTGAAATACTGAACAAAATTAAAAATGTCCTGACAGCATTATATTATTACTGCGATAATAGTAAACTTTCGAGAAAAATATTCGTTTTTTAATGTTTAACTCCAAAAGTAATCTTATCCTTAAGTTTATTCTTAATTTTCCTTAAGTTTATCAGATTATTTTCAAAAAAGTTAGCATAACTATGAATGTTAAACGTTGAAAACTTTTTATGGCATATGGGAACTTAGCATTCCAGCAGACCCAAAAGTATCTCATATGGAGCCATTTAAACAACAACCAGCAACGCTTGATTTATTTTTAGGGATGATGCAGATCCTCCGTTTTTGAAATTTTAAAGTGAGTTATTAAAAATTCTGGTAACAAAAAAACTATAAGTGAGGCAATAGCATACCCTCATAAGGAAGAAGTGATGGAACAAAGAACGAATAGTGAGTGACCTCAAGAAATCTAAAGGCTACTGAAGAAGTCGATACGATAGCTCTATCCTTTATAAAGAGCAGGGCTTTGGCGGAGGAGGAGTGAGAAAAACCTTTGGAATCAGTCGATCGGAAGCGATTGAGCATTTTCGTTGTTCTCTTTTTTTCTTGTCTGCCATCATCACCAATTGGAGAAACCGCTTAAGCAACTCCTTTCTGCCCTATCGACTCCCAACCTCCTTTCTTACTCCGCCCAACCCTTTTTCTCTTCCACCATCAAACTCACTTCTCACCCCTTCCCTCGATCCCCGAGGCATATTATCAATTTCTTTCTGTTTCTTGAAATGCTCCCAAAAGCTATTAAAATCCGTCGACTGTGTGAATCGTTGAATTACCACTAATGCGCCCTAGTACTCCATTCCAGTCTAATTGTAAATTTTGCATGAATCCATCTGCATATAAAGGCTTTGTTGAAATTAAGTTATGCAACCTTTTATGAGTAATCATTGATGCACATTTATAACTTTTGCCATATTCTTCATCAAAACAATAATTAATATTTAATTATTGAAAACATACACTACAATTACTCTGAATTATTAAAAAAAACAACTTAACTCTTTTGAAAATAAACAAAGGGCGTTCAAGACAACTATTTTAATTTGATTGCTTTTGTATTTAATTATACGCTTTTCAACTAATTGCTTTGTTTGCTACAGTTATTTGTAAATGAAAGTGTGTAGTACATACACATCTGAACGATGAGCACATTCCGAACTGAGACATGAACATTATATTTGCTCCAAAGTTGGGCAGTTAGTCACTGATATAGCAAAAAGCAGTTATTCATTGCCAGCCAGATAAACACAGAGTATTAAATTAAATATTAAATAGATAGTTATATCAAGAAGTATAGGATAAAGGTCATCGCAAAGAAGGGAAAATATAAAACGCGATGTTTAATTTTATCGTAATTCCATTTTTTCACTCCTCAGGAGGAGAATCCTGCCCGACTCTGAGTACATAAAATTGTATGAACCCCCGTTTGACTCATCACATTAATGCGAAGGAGATAACAATTTTTCAGAAAAATATTTTTCATCCGCCGATAGGATGGAACAGTGACATTGATCCGAGCTTGAGATTACTCAAGAGATGGAAGGAATGTGTTCGAGATGTCGAAAGAGGGAAAGAGCGAGAGAAATACATGAAGCACTTGCGTCCAATCATCCGTCGTTCAAATTCTATCGGGTGACATTTCATCGAGCGGGATTTAACCTCATCTCATGACGCAAGTTGTTCATAAACCACTCCATCCCTTACGTCACGCCCGCTTTAAAATCCCTCCCCCGCACGGCACCATGCAAAGCATACACCTACGCAAGTGGACCCGAGCACGGCGCTCGCAGCTTAGGTCCCTTTACTGGTCGCGCACCGGGCACACATCCACCCACGCCCACCTCACCTCCACTTCCCCCCCTCTTCCACTCCACGCTCCCTCCTCGCCCCTCTACAACGCCCCCTCCCCATTCCACTCGGATCCCCATCATCTTGTGCCATTACCCATCGTTACCGTGCTCTCCACCTTCCTCCCGGGGAACACAATCGAATTGGACGGGAAAGGATTTTAGGATCGGGAAAGAGAGCGTACGAGTGTGTCTGCGGCAGGAAAAGGGAAAGGAGGAAACGGAGAGGGAGAGAGAAAGGGAGGAAATGGGAACGGGGTGAAAGAAACGATAGGAGGGAGAGAGAAAGGGGGGGAGAGAAAACCCTCCCCATCCCCACCTAACAACCTCCTTCTCGAACCTCCCTCTCCTCTTTTCTATACTCCCCCTCAACACCTTGCTCCCTTACTAAAGTTGGGACCCGGGAGGAGGTTTGTGGGTCGTTGAAGTTAGGTGCGGAGTAAAGAAGGGCAACACGCCCCGCCCCCGATCCCACCCCGTCCACTCCTGCACGATCGACCAACGGGAGACGGAACACACCGTGCAAGGTCCTGGGCACACTCACTCTCCTTTCCTCCCTCTCTTCCTCTTCTCCCCTTTCTTTCTTTCACCTTCCCACCCCCGAAAAGTACTCCTCTCTCTCCCTCACTCTTCTCCCTTAGCCGCCATACACCTTGGCGGGTGCCTCCAGCTCCTACCCGGTCGCACTCGCAACTGAAATGCCATTCATGTAGGAAATATTTCGGAAGAAAGATATATTTTAGAGGGGGAGGAATGAAATGAGGGAGTGAAGTAGAAAATTCGAGGCAAAGAGTGCTGCAAAAGAATTGAGAAAAGAGGGTAGGAAGGGTAGAAACCGCATTACTCAAACGCCGGGAGTAGGATAAGGCAGGAAACAAAGAATCCATACAAATTTCACCATCATCCGTTTCAATTGCTTAATTAAAAACGAAGGTGATTCTTGTCGTGTTGTACGGTACCAAAGAGAGATAAAAAAATTTGTTGAAATAATCTTATAATTCAATGCTCAATAAGGTTTTCGATGTCGGGATTAAGCATAGGATAAAGATTAAATTGGTTAAAGATGTACTACTTATCAATATCTACGCGTACAGGTAGATGCAAGTTTACGAAAATTAAAACTATGTATGTACTGGAAGACAGTACGAGTGAAAGTACGAGTTCTCATGTTAAAATAGATGCGAAATTAAAGGAAATCCATGCTTTTAAATTAATGACAGGGTTGTTAATTATTGTCAGAATACTTAAGCAATGATTAAGTTACTACGGAGCAAAATTTGGAAAATTCTTCAAACCATTATATTGCCTCAGCATAAATACATCTAGAGAGAAGTATAAAGATATGACGCACCAGTAAACAACATTCCTCAAGTCAACTACTAGAAAAATTACTACCGTTGAACTTCGTTGTAATTCTGAGAGAAAACGTTTCAAGTAACCTGACCACGTTCAAACTTCGCAACTTCACACCCAATTTCCAGGGAAGAACGAGGGTAACTACTCCGCTCCCCGAGAGTTAAACCGATGCAAAATATCCTCCGAAGTGACCCAAAATACAGCTCTTCGCCTACCCTCGAAAATACAAATGTAGAATCGCAGGCGAGAAAAATCTCGGCCAGGTCGACCCCCGTCCCATGAAAGTATAATGGCGAATGAAGAAGAGAGATTAGTACGGCGAGGAGAGAGGAGAAATAGGAAGGAAAGGAGGGAGAGGATGAAGGGCAGAGGGGTGGTAAAAAAGCGTGAGGAAGTGGGGAAATAGGAAGGAGAGGGAGGTGGGCGAAGAGAGAAAGAGAGCGGGAGAGGGAAAGGCTCCGGTCACGCCATACCCTCTTGCGAAGAAGGGCGGCCTGCCTGATGGACCGATTCTCAAGGATGTGAGGCGAGGGGAGGAGGAGGAGCCGGACACGCGCCGATGCACGGCGGGCTTCCCTCCTCCACCGCCACCTTGCCCTCCACGCCACGATTCCACGCTACCCTCCCAATCCCCCCCCCCTCAGGGTAGAAGCAGAGGACGGCAACACAACGGGAAGAAACGCTCGGGCGGCCCCTCGGACCGAGTGAAAGAAAAGAGTGGACGAAAACTTCTTTGGAGGAAGAAGAAGAGCGGGCAAGCAAAAGAGAATAATAGTGAGTGTGTGTGTGTGTAACTGTGTGTGAGGTAAGTCTTTTTTTTTTGATGGAGATGCATGGGAACTATACGTGCTCCCACGGTCCCCCTCCTCGCTAATTCCTTATCCCTCCTTTTCCTCCTCAAACCCCTTCCCCTTGCCCCTCGCCCCCTTTCCTTCTCGGCAGCGCTTTCTTTCCCCCCCCCTCCCACTTCACCTCTCCGTACCCGTTCGGTGGGCTTTTTTCTGAGCGCACTTTTGTTTTCCCTCCTTCCGGATTTCATGGCCACCCACTGAGGAAAAGGAATTCCGCAGACGGCAGGCGTTTTGCTTTTTCCCTCCAATCCAGACGGGGAGGAATGAGTGTGAATTTGGAGTTACTGCTTGTAATGACATTTGTATGTATGAGACGGGACCGTAGTTATGGAAAATAAAACTTCCGAGCTTGGAATTATTTCCGCTTCCTCGGAAAGCGTTTGCGTGAGAGCACGAAAATTTCCAAAAGATATGAATTCCTACGGAGAGCAATGCCGTAAAGTAGTTTGGATATTGTCAAGCAAATATTGAAGGAGTATATTTCTCTGTGATCGTACCACATCAATCCTGAGCTATTTAGGTATATATCTGCGGTGAACGAAATAAACGAATTCGTTACGTGTGCCAATCAGGATTGATTAAACAAATCATTCCACTATCAATTTGAATAAATATGGTTACCGAATAGCTACAACTATAAATTCATCATTTCATTACTTCATTATGCACAGACTGCCATCATCTTTCAGATTTTATCACAATAAAAAAAAACTTCGGAGAACAAGCAAAATCTCTTACCCTTCATAAAGGTACCGCAAGAGTGAAAACCAGTTTCGTGACGAAAGTACATTACCTGGGGAGAGAATCATCCGACGACAAACAAAACCACACGAAATGAGCATCCATAATAAAATGATATGACCATGAACTGCCCTTCCCTTATGGTAAGTGTATCGCGTGATGCGACCATAGCACTTCCTCACACAGCTTGATTTCTTCATCTGTACAATTAAAAGCCGAAAATCTTACATGACATCGATAAAATAAGCATTCGTTTGACTGTGAGGTTGATGAATATTTCTTTTCCTCCGCAAAGCCATGACAAAAACAGCCATTGGTCCTCAAAGTTACAAAAAAACGAATAGGTCGTTCCGTGCAACCAGCGTGCCGTTCGCCCCTAGCGAAGTCCGCGTCACTTCCGGGGTTTGCATAACCTCTCTTGACGCCCAGTCACCTTTAGACGAAAGAAGACAGAGGAAGAGCGGTTGGGGGAGGAGGAAATCGACGAGCACACGAGATGGCAAGGAAAAACAAGAGAAAGAAAAAGGAAGCACATGGAAGAAGTGGAGGGAAAAGAGTCATTCCTCTCCGCTTTCCCATCCTTCTCCTACTCCTCCCCAGCATGCCTCAAAGTGCCCTGGAACACACTCAACCCTCCCACACCCCCTTCTCTCTCAAACACACCAGTTCCGCCTTCCAACGCCTTCCCACTCTCCTCTCAGAACTCCCCCTCATCGCCCTAGACGCCGGCCCTTAATGCCCATCCCGCGGCCGTCTCTTCCATTATCACGCGTATCCTCCACCCACTCCCCATTCACCCACCCCACTTTCCCTCTGCCACCCTCTCCTGCCTCCCCAAGTATCTTCCCCTCTCCGCTCCGCCCTTCCTTAATACCCCGCGATGGTTTCAGTCTCCCTTTCTCCTCATTTTCCTGCTGCTTCTTGGAGACGGCTTCCCTTTCCCGTTCCTTCCTCCCGACTCTTACCACTCCTCCGCTCTTCCTTCCGTCGTCTAACATAAACCCTGTCTTTCTCACTCCCCACTCCATGAATGCCCCTCCTCACCAATCTCCTCCCTTCCCTCCACACCTTAAGCCAACCCATTGGAGTTCCTCTTTGTAAAACCATTTCCGCGTCGCGTGTCCATTGGACGGCTCTGAATTAGTTAACCTCGCGGACGGGTTGCTAAGCGACGGCCCCTTCCAACACCAATGTCATTCTTCTCTCCTTCCCTGCAATCCTCTTTTCTTCCTCTCCCTATTATTGGCTCTATCCCTTCCTCGCCTGTCCCTCCCCACGCTCCATCCCGCTCCATAAGCTGGGGATGTGTGGGGCCCATTTCGTTCGAATAGCAAAGCCATTTGTGAGTCTGAGCCATCCTCCCTCCTCTCACCCAACTCCCGTCTTCCCGAAACCTCTCCGTGGAGTCACCGTCGTCGTCTCAACTTTCTTCCGACCACTCTACCTCTACCCACTCCGCCCAACCTTCCGCCACAATCTCTTTTCACCCTCGCGTTCTTCCTCGTTCCTACTCGACGTCGAAAATTTGAGAGCAAGTAAAGCCGGTGGTGTTGTGGAATACGCTTGTACATATTAAGTAAAGTAAGGTACCTTAGTAAGCTATAATCTTACCATGAGAAAGTACTGCATTAGCGTTGTTCGCGCAAATTATTTCGCGTAGCTGCCCTCCGCTCGAATTTTCCTACCTGCGTTTCCTTCGGATTTAACGACATATGCATGTGTATATTAAGTATACTTATACGTAGATATGCTCGTGTATATAATATATATGTATATAACATATGTAAAAGTCTAACGGATGTGAAAAATAATATATATCAAGTTAGCCCTAACGAAAAAAAACAAAAACACAGAAATACAACATGAAGAAACATAACTCAAACGTTTTCATATTTTCGGTGGTCAAGCAACCTTTTCTAAGGAAGGAGAGAAGAGAAGAGAGTTCCTATCTTCCTTAAGAAGGGTAGCTTGACCACCGAAAATTCGAAAACGTGTGAGTTTCTTTCCTTTTTTGGTTGTTTTTGTTCGCTAGTGCTAACTTGACATACAATTTATTGGTATATAAGCGGATATATATATATGAATATATTTATGTGTATATATATATGTATATATATACACATACATACTCGTATGTGTAGGAAAAGTAAATCTAGATACGATTTATGCATTCAAGAATTTATTTGCATAACCTCTTCTTTCGTGATGGTGAAAATTATCTGGCTTGCCTCATCTGAAACACCTTTCAGTAGGCAGTTTAGAGGTATTTTTTTCCAAATCCCGATACACTGACTCCGTTGTTAAGTTTTCGATTGTCTTGTAGCGATAATAATGACGCATTAAAAAAGAGACATTTTACAGCTATTCCGTAATACTTGAGTGATGATTATTCAAGGATTGGAATTGTATCGTGTATTTTTTTAATGAAACCATAATACCACATTTTTTACTCGCATTCCTCCGCCTTAGCATAACAACAGCGCGCAATAAATTCACTCTCCTACTCATTCACCTTTCACCGTCACTCCCTCGTGCGTTAGCATTTTCACTCACTTCTTAAATCATTCACCCCTTTCTTATCAAGTGCCTCCCCTCTTTCCACCTCCAAACACCCCAACCCATTCTTTCTGTTTCTGCACATATACCCACGATCACATAGTCACTTGCTCCCTTTCCCTTCTCGCCGTCGACCCCGACTCTCCCTCAGGGATCGCTCATTCGCATTACTGCAGGGAAACTGCCACCCCGGTGCGGAAGGAGTTATGGTTCCCTATCCCAAGCCTTGAAATGCTGACCGCAATTGATGTTTCTACAGCGAGTAAAAACGCGGCAGCGGATATCGGCCATCAAGGTGCGTCGTGGGCGCGTGCGAATGCCATGAACTCGGCTCGCGTGTGAGGAAGTCTATGGCGGGAGGTCGGGGGGGGGGGATGAGGGGGCGTGGCAAGTCGGGAAAGGTGACCTGGGAGGGGGGCGAATCGGATCACGGGGAGAGTTACGAGATCCTGCGTTTGGGGGAAGGAGGCGACATTGAACATTAGGTTGTGCATGTTATTTCGGGAGGACCAAGACGGCCGTGAAAACAATTCTGTATTGTGTGGGCGGGAAAAATGTACTCTTCCCGGCGTCCGAGGAAAATAGCCTTCGTGCCCAAAACTTGCGCGTGCTAAACGCAAGGGGAGGAAGAAAATAGCTCGGAATCTTAAGTGCCGCGGATAAAAATGGAACTTTTATTCCTTTCTTTCACGACTCCCTTGTTTGAAATTTCAAGGCGACGCCACTCTCCCGTGGATCAAGGAAGTAGACGCGTGGTTTAACACTGCCATAAGTATTTACTGCTGTAGCCTCACAGCTGGTACCAATATTTCTTTTGGATAATGCTCATAAAGTCTCCAAGGATTTTGAAAATTCACACCTTTAACTTAAACGAGCCTGCTAAAATAATAAAGGCAAGTCATGAGACATACATCAAGAAAGAGTGACAGCACAAAATGAGCGACCACTTTGGAAATATATTTTTTTAAATAATAAACCTCTATACTAGGAATTTCATCATATATTCTTTATTACATCTTGAAAAGTTTCACTTTTCCTCCCCCGAGTCAAGTAGCTAAGAGATATTGTAAATTTATCACTATAAAGAGTAGCTTCGACGATAAAATCACGTACACAACAAATTGGAAAAGGCAAGTAAACTTCCAACTAAGTTACTCTCATTGTTTATAAGAGCTCTTTATGCTAGAAAGTATTCCAAAGGAAAATATTTTTCAGCTCTTAAATGCTCTTGAAAGAAAAACAGAATTTCTAAAACATGTCCTTCTTGACACGTCATAGTCATCTTTCCCAGGGGACGGAAGGATAATACACGTATCTGTATGAAAACTAATGGGGTATTTCCCTTGGAATTATTAACTAGGAAGTAAGTGCTCACTTGGAAGAAACAAAGTTTTCCTCAAATTCTGTAAATCTTTTTCCTAATTTTCACTAATCATAATTTGAAGCCTAATCAACAGATGAGAAAGATGAAGGTATTGGGAGAAATACAATGGTTTACTAACTGTAATAAAGGAAAGTGAGTAGGTTATATACATAAATGAAAAAATACGAGCACCCTTGGGTTTTGAAGCTTTCATGCTAGTACAACCAAATGGCAAACAAATACCCGCGTCTGGTATACTCAACTTCCAAAAATACTCAAAGTACTATTAGTACGCACATCGTTTTCGCGGATGTGAAAACGCTACTCGTGGAAAATTCGAAGTGAGGCCAACAGGAATGAAAGCGTTGCGGGAGGAACGACATTCCAAGACAGCAAAAAATATCTTGAAAACACTCATCTCTCCCCTCGCTGGTCTGCGACTTCGAATGTGATTTCCCTCGACACGCAAGCCGGTAAGAATGGAAGGCGCTCGCACACGCAAAGCCCATCCAATCAGGCAGCGTAAGCCACTTAACCCCGTCGAGCATGACCTGTCGGCCGCGGAAGACGAAGACGCACTCACTACGGGTTGGCATTCGGCCTCCGGAATCTCGAAGCTTTCTCGGCTCTTCGAAAACCATCAGGACTGATTTGTGTAACGTCGTCTCCGTCGCCAAGAGTAGAAAGAGCATGAAGCCTAGTGGAGGAGGAATGGGCGGTAGTGCAAGCAACATCTGCGAGGGTTCACATCGACGACACCGAATTCATAGGAAGGGGTTCTCTAAGGTTACATACCCCTCGCTCTGCCTTGGAGGACGTGATTCACGTAGGCAGGCAAGCTTAACTTCCCAGGATATCGATGACATTGATTTCCGTGCATGCAGGATTTAAGGCAAGATCTTTATAGGCAAAGTAGATCAACTAAGAGGTAGGTTTAGGAATTATCGCTTCGGAAAATCGTGTCCAAAAAAAACTAGACAACTTTGCACTCCATCCAACTACTAAGAGAAAAATCGAAATCTAAATATTTTCCATAATAAACCTATATATATATATATATATATATATATATATATATGAAAAACAAATATTTAAACGTTATTCCGTCGTTATTTCCTGAAAATGACAACGCAACCACGAGTAATATCATACTAATTTTTAGCCTAGTATTCTCGAACGATGTCAGCAACTTAAAAAGAATACGAGGCATCAAAAGAATAACTTTTGAAGTAATTTCATTGTTTAAATAAAAGATTATTTAGTTCCCAATTTGACTAGAATTTATTCAAATACCATAATTCTGTTAAATTAATTTGACAAAAAATTATAATCCTACACGTTTAGTCAAAGTTGAATTAGTACTTCGAGGAACTTTAAGACCCATAGTAATAAACGCAATGCACAAAGAGTATTCCAGTCGGATTATATAGTGTTTATTATATTTTCTATTTAAAAGTAAATAAACTGGACAGCAACGATTAATAGTCAAAAGTATCCAAGTTACTTCAAATTAGATCATATTTAGATTAGTAAAACAGGAAACTCCGGAAAAAATTTCAGCATTAATGTCAGAATTTTTTCCGAAAAATTATTTCAACAGTACTTTTTGGTATTCAATTGTTTTTTTACTTTATTATGTTTCGTGTTTGCTTGCATCATTAACAAGAAAGCTTATCTCCACGTAATGCTACCATATCAATTTTTTTTAATTTCTATTATAATTTCAAAGGACGGATTGGAACATACTGGAAGAAAAGAAAAAACTATATTTTTAAAGCTTAGATGGAAAAATATCACTTGACGACATCATCTTCCCGACTGCGACAAGTGTAAAACAGTGTTTTGATGGAATCCGAAAACCCTCCCCACACGCCTGACCTCTTAATCCCTTCAGCATGATGACGACTTCGTTGTTTTACCTCTCCAAATTCGATGGAAACTTTTTCTTTTAAGTCTCTTACTCCCGAAAGGTTTAACTAGTTCCTTGATTGAATTCTAAAGACAAGCCATCCAAGCTATTCGTAAAAGTTACATCTAGTTACTTCCTTCGAGAACGTTCCTTTCACCAAATCACGCATGGGTCGAAGGTTGATTTTTTGGGATTTCCTGATCACTTATTTTCACGAGACTCTTCACTGGAATTTTAAAAGCTTAAAATTGAGCTTCCATCTGAAAATACTAGAAGAATATTAAAAAAAATAAAATCAAAATGAGTCTATAACTTTTCTGCCATGTCACTTCACTGTCTCCTTGTACTTTTGTGGTCATAGCCCGCAGTTTTCTAAGGAATTTTCCGTTTCAAATCCGTGTAAACCACGCTAATAAATCCCTTGGATTTAAAAGCTTAATATTTTCCATGGGTGATTTATTTTTCTCACAATTATCGTACAAGATCAAACTTGATTTCCAAGGGACGCTTGCGCTTAAACGAAGTAATTGCTTTTCGATCAAACATTTCACAGAAAAAGGAGGATAAACTAAATGACTTTTCAAGGAATGAAAAGTAAAAAGGCTATGGAAATAATTGCCCAGGATAGTTCGTAGAGACAGTTTGAGCTCAGATAATTAGAGCCAGTAATCGAATCACAGAAAACTGTGCCGATCAAAAACGGAATCGGGAAAAATATACTGCGCCCAATCTTCCAACCAGCAAACAAAACACATTGCTCCTTTTTATATCCCAATTCGCTTGATTCTCCTTATCACCTTGTATCCACTCCCTCAACAAGCCACTTACCGGCTAAACGTTACTGCGTTTAACCAAATCGCGTAGATCATTAAAATCCATAAACATATCTTTTCATGAAACAGCACAACAAAAAACAACCTTTTTACTTTTCCTAACCAGGACGTGATATCCATATTTCAACGCCATAAATCTCTTTTCCTCGTGAGGAAGGCACTTTATGCCTTGGATGTCGCATGGCAACAAAAGAAACGAGGATAGAAAAAAATTCAAAGAAAATCGTTTCGATGGCGCATTTTTCCCTCCACTCCTTACGACCGTGGGTGCGTACGTATAACAAGCCGTTTGTTTCCCTCACGATGGAAAGGGAGGGCGCAAGGGAGCACAGTTACTGCTTCCTTAATATCCAGGCGCCTCTCTCTTCTTTGAAACCATTCTCGTAAACCTCTTCAACCCTTCTCAATACTTTCCCCTCCGGAACATGGACGGAGGAGAAAAAAGAGAAGAACAAAGAAGAGGAGGGAGAGAGCAATGAAAGTAAACTTGGGAAGGAGGAAGGAATGAATGAAATCGAATGATGAAAATCCCGCACTCAATCCCTTCCCTAAAACGTTCCCGCCAGTTAATGGATAAGAGTTTTTTTTTAATGAGAAAGGAAAGCGCCATCTCGCGCCTCCAAATAGCCTTAGATAAGCACATTTTTTTCAGCAAGAAGTTTGAGAGGGATTGAGGAAGGTGTCGCCATTTCATCCACAACCTATTCCCCTCTCGTCCGATCGTGTGAGAGCTGTGAGTACGGAATAAAAGAGAAAGTCATTATAAAACTCGATAGATGACTAGGGATACATGAGTCTCTATTTTTGCTTTGTTATCTTCAACCATTTTAACATAAAATGCCTCAAATGGGCATTTGTTGAAGTTTAACGCTATACTGAACTTATTAATATGTAATTAAAGTAACAGTTCCACTATAACTCGGGAAAACACGGAAAGCCAGGACTTTCTTGAGGAGGAAATCAGAGCATCCAGGAAATATTCGTTACACTCGTATTTGTTGCGAACACTGTCCACCACTATTCCCACTTTTACGTTGCGACTGTTGAAATTCTTTGGCCATTGGATTGAGCACCAATTTAACCTAATATTGTAGTCATTAAAAAATCAGCTTGAAATGGCAACCGGAGTTTTTGTGAGTTCAAATTAACTGTGAAATCTTATCTGTCTATTCTCCTTGAAACACACAACTCCAATTTATTTAGTATCTAATAGCAACCTTGACTTTCCAAAACGACAACGTCAGATCAAAGAATTTAAGGGCAGCACATACATTTAATGCATTAGGAGATCTTGTCGCTATCTTCCAGAATGCAATCAAACGAGAAAAACCATAGGTAGGTTAATTGCACGAAAAAGCAATGGCCTGAAGTGAAATTGTCCGTTACGACATTTTGAAATGAAGTAGGATTGTAAAAAAATTTCTACCTCAGATTAAATGCATTCTTACACGTTTCTGTTTTGGAATAGAAAATAATAGATGCGTAACTCTTCGCAACTAGAATCCCTAGGTCGGCGAACGTACCTCAAATCTTTCTTTACACAAGTTTCCATCCCATTCTCTCGCAGTTCAATATTTAATCGAACAGGAGCATATAACTAATAGGAAACTCAAAATAAAATCTCGCTTACCTTTGAAAATTCTAAAAACACATCAGTACAAGCATCTACAGGATATATGATTATATACTGCATATGATTAACCTGTATATGATTAAAACTAAGTAATTTAAGTGGATATCTGTACCAATAATGAATCTGAGTTAATATGGCATTTGTCAGACGCATTAGAATAAAATTTACCGTAGTACTCACACGGAATGGAGGTCAATGTGCAAAGGGATCCCGTCCTTACCTGAAAAAAAAATTGGGATTAAATGATATATTACAATACACACAAGAAATTTATTACGACAATCAGAGTAAAGTTGTAATTCATACAATTTCACAAATAGTATCTACGAGAGAAAAATCTTTTCAATGACGCGAGAATTAGCTAATTAAACATTATGGACACCGGAAATGTCACGAAAATCGAAATCTTGCAGAAAAAATAACAAATATGACAAGTGTGACACCATAAGCACTCCATAGTTTTATACTTAGGCATCAGAATCCTACAATATAATTCTTACATATAAAATCAAATTTTACGTGTCTGTACTTTGGTTTGTGTCTTGAAAAACTCAATAACTCTCATTTTCGTACAATAACTAGCCAAGAGTGAAGTACTCCAATGAAAGCATAATTGAAATTGTACAATCCTATAATTGATAATTACGACCTACGGGTGTGTAATGGTTGGCAATTTACGGAATAATAAAATTAAAAAAAAATTAAAATCTGAAACTCCCGCTATATCGCCGAAAATCAAGATAGTTCGCAGAATCCGCTAAGAGATGGCGATCGTTTATTTAAAATGCCTCAAAAATGTGCGGTGTATGCATATCAGTATATGTATCGATCTGTAATAGATGAATGTGGCTTATGAAAAACATAACACATGATGTCGGAAATGTGTCATAAATTCACTAATATGTCAGAATTACGTATATTTTATTGATTTTTGACGGACTAAAAAAAATTGGCTGACGGTGTACAGACACGTATTTGCGTTTAAAAAATGGTAGAGATTTCAAACAGCACTTCCCACCAAATATTAAATATAATCAAATTATAAATTTATTTTGAAATATTGGAGTTAAAATCTTAATTGATAAAAACCTACTTAAACATTTAATAATTCTGGGTGTTATCTCCAGAGAGCTTTGGCTATTATAATCTATAAGACTGAAAAACATCTCTTTCATATATTTCCCTACGCTTACACAGAGTGCTATCAATGGTTTGGGGTGAATTTCCCAAATTTGATGGCCTTTTAAACAGCAAAAATGGTTCTCTTGAATTGATCCATTGATAAATAAACGATATATTAATCAAACGCATTCAAAATATATCATAATTGTATCATTATCCTGTATTAAGCTATCATCCACACTATATTATGATAAAAATATTTTGGTATGCAATAACAGGCCTATTAAATGACTACGGAACTATTTCCCCAGATTACCTATGCTTGTATTTCCATTGTGTACCATAGAATCCTAGTCATTCGGTTTCAAATGTTTAGCGGTTCGTATAAAAAGTATATTTCCTTAAGAACATAGAAAAGAGATTCGTAAATATGAATTTGGCTATTCATTGGTTTACACGCTAAAACTTTTTCATGGTAACGGAAAGAAAACATTTCCATCTAGCATCTCCAATTTTCCCTAAATATTTTGGTAAAATTTTATTTTGGTGTTGCCAAATAAAGCTTTTTGAACACGGCGGAATGGAAGTAATCTTTTCATTTCAAACTACTAAGGATATAACGGCACAGATTTAATCGTTTAAATAACATTTTATCTTAAGAATTATGAGCAATAAAACGTTTAAAGTTATGGCATATATAAGGTAACGGACACTACACCTAAAAGATTCAGGTAAACCAGGATTAATATTCTAACTTAAACGTAACTAAATACCCTAGTTATACCTATAGAATTACTGAATTTCTGAACATTATCTCTAGAAATAAAGTATGAATACTATAAGGTTATCATCAAGATCTATCAACCGAATATATATTCGTATTTTTAATGACCCTTAACGTTTCATAAAAAAACTGCCAAACTATGGTCATATTTATCTCATGGAAAATATTAATTATTCATCTGTTGAAATTTTCCAGATAAGAAACACGATAAAATTTTATACAGCCAGAGAGAGTCCTTACATATCAATCAAAATGATAACGTAGCTCAAATCGTCTCCTTAAAAAAGACTAATATCCACTTTAACTCGAAATATACTACCTCAATAATTAAAAAATACAATAATCTAAGTACTTAAATTATTTTACTGCATAAATAGTAATTACTTTGAAGAACAATGTAAAAAATTGACTTTAATAGTTAATCCGATATCCGTACCATACTCAACACACCTTTTAAATACCAATGGTTTTTACGCGATCTGCACACTAGAATACCTCTTATTTGTATGGCCAGGAATCATATAACACAGGTGTATTTTAACAAAATTTCCAAGAGACAAAAACCAAATATTCCCCTTGAATACAACCGTTGCTATATTTCAAATAATTTCATAAAAAGAAGACAAAAAAACAACTGCTGTATCATTATGGGATGAATCAACCCCAGCCGTACTCTTACAAGAGTACGTGTGCTCTTACATGTAAGAGTACGCCTGGGGTTGATTCTTTCCATAATAGTCATACGACCGTAGATACCGCTCGCTGCTTAAAAACACTGTATGACCCAATTCAATTTATCACTCAAAATATATTCTTCCCTATTCCATTTCTCCGAATCTCCTAAGTATATATTAGACTTCGGAAATTGTTATAAAATAGCATATTAAAAGTCATTAGAAACGATGATACAAAAAATGAAATTAATCATTTCAAAGTCAAATGGATCATTTAAGTCAATGTTAGATGTTAACTACTAATTGAATACAATCCAAATGCCCGGTAAAACACTATGTTCATTGGCATAGTGCCGCTAAGAAAACATCGCAATGTTACACTGCTGAACTATCACTTCTAAAATGTGTTTGACATGACCAAAAACACTTCTGATATTGAAAGTTAAAAATGCAAGTTTTATTAATATAATTAACTGCTAAGCTGCATTAATTCAGTGCCATTTGTCGTCTTCATTATCCTAGCTCTGAGCTCACTGCATACACAAAGATGCGAATCCATCATATTACTACTGTTGGAACAGTTATATTTTTCCTCACACTCAACTCAAAGCCCAACGTAGTCAACCTCAAAGCCAAGATATATTATTACGGGCGAGATATATTGCACGCATTAAATTATAAATGATACGGAGGTATAAAACAAACTAAATTATTAAAACCATACATTAAATTTTACCTAATTTCTTGCATGACGGTTGAAGAGCTTTCTGAATAATGCCCACACTGAATGGGATGGGAGAAGCGCTACTGCTCGTACGCGCTCGTTTCTATTATGCCATCTTTCTTCCTGGATCCATATGTATGCATATATGCGAGGGAAATAAATAAATGATGATTCCCATTGTCATTACATTTGCTTAAAATGGCGATACGGCAGTTTCCATGCGTGCTCAGGGCTTTGGAATTACCTCTGGTCACCCGCGGGGATAATTAAGTCAGCGGCTCTGAGTTAGGGGGGAGTGGAGGGAGTAGAGCGGGAGGAAAGGACCATCGACTTCGGGGCGAGGGGAATGCGTACAGCCAAGTAATGATGGAGTTTTGAGGCAGCAGAAACTTTTTTTCCCTGGCACGAGACTGATCAGAAAGAGAAGTGGTGAGATTGGTGGAAAGCGTGGGCGAGGCGGGAGAGGAGGGAGAGCGATGCGAGCGAAGGAAGGAAAAGATGGAGGAGGAAGGGAGGGTGAGGGAGAGAAGAGGGCACGATCGATAAGACTCGTCACGCAACTCGAAACTCACTCTCGAATATCGATTTCTTACTGAATCGACAGGAAAGAGAACCGCGTAGTTCCTATCACGTCCATTTCCCCCCACCCCACTCCCTCCATACCTTCTTGGTCTACGCCAAACCCTTTCTACCCTACCCTCCACACTTTCCAAAACTCGCACACGACCGCATAACTTCCCTGGCCATCTCACATGCCCCCGCCTGCAAACACAAGGAGTGCCGACCGGCTCCCGTCCCTGGCCAATACACACACACAAACGGGAATCCGTTCCTTCTCTTTCCCTCGTTTATTCCCCCTTTCTCAACGCTCCCTTCCCTCCGGTGACAAATCCCTCCCTTCCTCTCCGCGGGCGGAAGGAATTTTTCCTAAAAAGAGAATGTTTTCGCGGGAGCGTGAAGAGGACTTTTCTGTTGTCGCCGCGAGGTAGGTAGGAGGTGATTCGAACGAATTTGGAATCCGCAATTTCTTGGTGGATTCGCGAGAGGGTTGTGTTGGCGGCGTCCTGAGAAATACGCACGTATCCGTACATGCGGATTTGATTGTCTCTCCTGCTCCTTTCACACACCCCGCACTCCGCCTGTTTTCCGCACGAATTTTTTGTTCATTTTTGTCCCCTCCGACGCGGATACGGGCCTTAGGTGTGGCATGACGCTTGAAGACGGAATCACCGTGAGAAACACCGAGCTCCTCTTCTAGTCCGATGAGTCACAGTAATCTCACGCCCCTGTTAACAAATGGATTCCCCCTCGTCATGACATGCCACATCTCAGGGAAAGAGGACATAAATGTCGTCATAGGCATTCAGTTTATAAACCCACTCAAATACGTCAAAAAGTTCTCACGGTCAAGGCGAATGATTTTTACTCTCTGAAATGGTTGCATTATAATGCACACATAGCGGGTGACTCCGTTAAAGTTACTGTTACAGTTTCTTGAAATTTGTCTAAGGTATGAACAGCCTAAGTGTTTGAAATTGGCTTTATTAACATCTTGGACTGTGGCGCGTCGCGCACGACTACGAATGCCTGTGACATTGTATGTACGGTATTTCGTCATAACATCTTGTTCCTTTAAAGCCCCCAAAATTTCAGAGTGTAAGAGGACGTCTCGGTAGCTTAATTGGTTAAAGCACTCGGCCGGATATCGAGGGATCCGGGTTCGAATCCCGGTCAAGGCGAATGATTTTTACTCTCTGAAATGGTTGCATTAATCTCACGGAAGCATTAAGTTCGGATAATTTCGAGTAACACAACCATAGTGGTAAAAATCAAGGCCTGATCAACGTATTTTCCAAAAACCGTTCCAGCAAAACGGTAAACCAGAATCTCTGAATTTGGATAATATCCAAATCTCACAAGACCCAATAAGTTTGCCTCTTGTAATGAAATCGACCGTCACATTCTATTTGCAAGGTATTGAAAGAAAGTTCTTTAAAAATTGACACTCTTTTATTTAATAATTTGCGCGACTGTGGATATAGGATAAAATTTTCATCTCCCACAGTCAATTTACTCTTCGATACTTTACTCAAGTGTCCCTCTGTATTTCCTCATTGGAACATACTAATTAAGTGCACAATGATGACCTCCGTCATTATTTATGAGCATAGATAAAGTACGAATGAGAGAAAAGCTTATTGATGACATTTACTTTTAAGTTATATCCGAAGTCGATAAATATCAAATCTATACGGCTGGCATTAGTATTAAACTTTTCATTCAGTTATGCACTTTTAAAAATGATAAATGGACAAATTACACGCGAAATCTGTGATAAATGTTCAACGGATTGATGGAGACTCAAAAATTTGGTTTATAAGGAAAATAAGAGTTATACCATATCAAAAAATCATCACCTCTAAGACTGAACTTTTTCAAAACTTAAGCTTTAAATGAAAAATCTCACATTCCTTCCTTCCATTGACTTCCATTTGAAACCAAACACTCATTATCACACGCGGAGCAGGAAAAGTAAAAACAAGGAAAAGGCGTTTGTAAACATCCCTGTCAAATTGCTAATATTGTACCAATAAAAGAACATTTCAATCCTCTCAATTAAACGCAGGTCTATTTATATGATTAACGAGACGTGGCTATTATTTAGAAAGTTCAAGGTAAATGATCACACCTTCAATAATAAATGATAAATTATTATAACTTTCACATAAAATAATTATTGAACTAAACTTATAAAACCGCATTTCCGACGAAAATCACCAGAAGGCTCTACATTGATACATTTTAATTGAATACTTTTCTCGTCTCTTAGTCCTTTACATCATCGACAGCCTCAACTAGAAAGATCCATCACCTACAGTTCATATAAGAGGACCACGGAACAGACACATAGAAATTCGCAGCTCCTTTAAATGACAAGTTAGAGACTTTTGGCTTGGCTCTAGACGGTTTACTCCTCCGCATCACGAAATCCTCCACGTAACATTCTAAGTTAAAAGAGTTTGTCCGCCTCGGGGACTGGGATCGAAATGCTTTGAGATGGCGGTTTCAGAGTCGTGTGTGGGAAGGAGAGAATGGACTGGTGGAGGAGGGGGAGCACGGGATATCCTCCTCTGGTTGGGGTCGGGAGTCGGGCAGGAGAGGAGAATGGGGGGGGGGCAGAGGATGCATCTCGAGAGGAGAAATGGATGAAAGCGACGCCATAAGGAGGGAGGATGCCACAAGAGAGGGATATTGGGAAAGGAGGGGCAGAGGGTGCGAGACGAAGGCGGGAGGGAGGAGAAGGATGGGGCGTAATCCCAGAGGGTGGGAAATGCCGGGAGCGAGAATGGGAGGGGAGGAAAGCGCGGGAGTTGGGCTGCTACGTCCCGATTGCTTACGGCATTTGGAGCAAAGCCTTATAAAGGTGGATTACGAATCAGCGGTGCCCAATCTCCTAAGCCAGCACTACAAGACGCACCCCGCCAACGGGAGATGACGGCGACGGAGGAAGGGGACGGAGTGGAGGAGTGAGAGGGACCGTGAGGGAGGAGGAAATAAGGAGGGAGCGAGGAATATATATCGTCAGCTCGCTCGCCTACCTTCCGTCATCCACTCCACGCGACGCTGCGACGATGTCTTCCCAGATCGCCTTTCCCTCTTTCTCTCTCACTCTCTTACTCGAGGGCGCCTATTGCTTTTGCAGTCTCGGCACTGTATCTGCAATACTTTTTCCCGGGGACGACGCGCGCAAGGACAACCGGGACGACGAATGAGAGGGGAGGAGAGAGAGAGAGAGGGAGGAAGGAGGAGGGAGTGAGTGGAGGGAGGTAGTCACCCGCAATTTCAATTTGGGTCCAAACCGCAACGGCGGAGGTTTGGAGTCGGAGGAAGAAGAGCAGAGGGAGCTGCTCCCACTCCCTCTCCCTCTCTCTTTCCTGGGAAACCAGGTCGCGCACTTTTTCCGAGGCGGAATAAGATATCGTGCGAGGGAAGGAGTTGAATCGTCGCCGGTGACGAAGAGGAGGGGTGAGAGAGCGTGCGGGAGTAAAAAAGAAAAAGGTGAGCGCCAGTAGAGAGCGAGGAACGCGAGGAGAAGAGACGCGGGGAGGATGCAATAAAAAAAGCAATGGAAGACAAAAGAGGAGAGACGAAAATGAAAATTCACGTTTTGAGCTTCGTATGTGACGGAACACGTAAGAAAATTGTAAAGAAACACAATGACAGGAGACAAATGAGACCGCAGGAGAATTTGGGAGGTGGTATGAGAAAACTCAGTGCAGGAAGTGTGAAAAGTGCTTTCCAAATTTCCCAGTATAAAATACAATGTATAAATTTCGTAAAAAATGCTTTTCGGCTCAAGGTACAATATGAATCCAAAGGGCCCTCACTTGTGTGTTCCTATTTGACCAAAACCAATGGCTAAGATCAAGGAAAGAAAGATTTGAGTATACTTACTAATGGATTTCGGTGCGAAAAGAAAAGAAAATAACCCTAAAAACTCCCTATAAAAGTTTAATCACGATATGATTCCGAAAGTGTTCGCAGATAAAAACAAACGCGGGCAATCTTCATCGTCATATTTCACACAGAATGAACTGAAAGATCCTCATTGTAATTCGTGTTTGAATTGTAACCTGTAAGAGGTCATTGCAAGTAGCTATTTAGGAAACTAAGGACACCAAATAAACCTACGCTCGTATTCATAAAAATCTGCAAGCAGAGAAAAGGCAAAATTTTCCCAGGAGAGCGACGCTACGAATAAGTGAAATGCACTGCATGAGAAAGTATGGTAACAAAAAGGAGTAGGTCCCGGATATCACGACGTAAAGCAATCTTTCATGTAGGAAAAAAGGGTAAAGTCAGCACAATGGGCATAACGAATTCACGAAAGGGCGGAAGTGCAAATCGATATGTCCAAAAATACAGAAATTTGAGTCGTAGAGTCGTAGATGATAAATGTGAATTGAAATATTCAAGTCGTCGGGGAATTTTATTTACCGCGTGGCAATGCGTCTTCTTGTTCGCCCGACAATGGGAACGATTATGGCGATGAGCGATGTACTTATGCAGATAAATTGACGCCGCGTTCCCGTAGAGACCCAAAAGGGTGTGAAAAAATACTGAAGGCTCTCCCAAAGGATTTTGACAATACTCTAAACGGTACTTGTATTAAAAAAATAAATAACCAAACGGAAAATATGACACACACTATTATTTAGAGATTCATTACGGAGAATAAAACGTCAAACAAGAAATTTCTTCATTGTTCAAATTTAATTTACGTTCAAAAACATATAAAGTTAAGGTACACACAAAATTTATTACATGAGATAAAGAACATCATATTAAACATTTTTAACGATCCAAAAGAGAAAGGTGTACACGTAAAAAACAAGTATGTCTCCCCGACTTTTTATTCACTATTCATTAATATGAAGTTGAAGATTACTTTGCGTGTTGCCTTAATTTTTGTTCAAATTATCCTTTACACCAACATGTTAAAGAATTAAAGAATCTAGAGACATGCGTTCCCATGACATTAGAATTTTGCCTAAATTCAGGCTAAGAAAGCTCTACAAGATACTCGTAAGTGATCGAAACCGTTCACTACAGCAAGAATACACTAAAGACAATGCTTTCGTTTGAAAATCTATGTGAATCAACCATAATATAAAAATGAATAAGATACCTCCCTCAACGATAAGAAAAAAGAACGTTTAAGAATTGCGGCAATAAAGTACCGTTATGGTCCCGAAGATAAATGAATTACAACGGCCACTTATGTCAGATGCCATAAAAAGAGAATGAAAATATTTAAAGGATGTGGTTTGTTTAGGGTTGTCATAGAAGCGTATGACGAAGGAAAACAACTGTAATTGGCGATGATATGAAGTAATTGAGAGCTTGATTTACTTCAACATATTTAAAAAACGTTTAATATCACTTTTAATAAAACGTATTAAAAGTTCTATTTATTGAATTCAATCTTGAAAGTAAAAATGACGACACCTCGATTTCGTTTAGATTTAATAAATGGAGTACTTAGGGGCAATATCTCAAATAAGCAGAGTCGTATATCACACATACAGTTGCACTAAATCGCTCATCGGAACGTAGCCGCAAGTTTGGCAACGCTACATTTAGTGCCAGACGGTCACGCCATAGACTTATGATCCACGTGATTCTCAAAGGTGTCGCCGCGTACCATACAATTCCACCACTACTAACTCTTTCTCCATCTCGCGATCTTCCAATTCCATTTACCACTCTTCATTGTGCGAGAAATCCTTGTAAGATTTTTATCAATGTCGGCGTCCGAAGAAAGAACGTCGTTCCAGAGCAAATAATTCCCCGACATTAATTACATACATTTTTGCGTTCCTTCCTCACCACTAACCTTTTTTTGAGCAAAGAAAATATAAAAGAATTCATAAGAGAAAATTATGAGGGCTGGGACTAGCAAAAAAATGCTCGGCGTTCACTCGCCGAGATTTGAAAACCAGACAAGCAAATTAAAAGGCCGAAGCCAATGTCTTAAACACTGATTTACTGGCTTACTGAAGTTCATGTGGCCTAACTAGACAATAAGTTTTCCAAAAATATGCGCGCAGACATTTTAAAACCTTAATTTAAACTTAAATACTTTCTTTTGATCTGGCATTCCTCTGAAAAACCTTATCTTAATGAGAACAAGCTACTTTGGAAAGGTCATGGAATGCGATATTTTTCGACTCCCAAAAGATCTCAGCCATGGTTTCCTATATCATTGCAATGCTAGGAAAGATAAGGATTTTAAATGGGATAATATAACAAGAGAGAAATATTTATGAGGTTCTGAGTAGATTATTATAGGATAAAAGTAAATTGGTGGCTATGGGTAAGTACGACATACAAAGTAGAGAAAATTAAAGCACCACTTGAGGGTAATAAAAGAAAAAAATGCATTAGAGCAATTCAGAGAAAAAACAGAGGACACAGCTGTATGCAATACCGCTTTTAAATACTTGAGTGACCTAAGAGTAGAGTGAGGGCCAAGTAGAGGAAAGAAAATCATCTCTCACTGAAGGAATTTCTCAAACGATATGGGCTGGTTGGAAACTAAGGAGAAGATTCGCAACATTTTAGGAATCTGTTGTGAACAGAATCCTAAACAATAAATAACATATTAATATGATAAAACCGAAGCAGTCTGCCTTTAACATAAAAAATGTAATTCTTTCAAATGTTGATGGCGTTGTACGCGTGATCAGAGAAATATTTTCATTCATCAAATTCGATTTCCAGTATGATCATCAGCTCAGTATCATCAAGAGATATCGATAAATGGATTAATATAGCATGGAATGCAGTGCTGGAACATGAATGTGAACAAGCGGTAGCCGTGGGAAATAACGGGTGGCCCTGCGATCGACTGACATGGAAGAATTTGCAGGCTTGACGCAATAATATGGCAAGTATGACCTACTTACAAACGTCAATATCAATAACGATGGGCACTCTTTTCAATTTTAGCTGTATGATTTCCATCCGTAGCAATAAACATCATGTGAATTCACATCACAAATCTAAATTTCTGCTTCATTCTCATTAAAAGGAATACTCAAAACCAAGCTTGTGCAACGTATTTTGAGCCCTAGAATTGGTAGGGATGATTCACAAAATTTAAGTGGAAATAGAGGCTTTCTGGCAATCAATAATATTTTGGAGCAATAACCTCGAGTATAAACTTAATATTCAAGTAATCGTATAGCCATAAATATATCTATCCGAATAAAATAGCGATGATCTTCGATAAATAGCACTTATAACCGTTCATCATATCGATTCCCACTCGAAAAGCAGTCGAACAAAAAGACACCACTTATCTCGAAGATGCATGAGAGAAAAAACATACTTCACACAAGAATCTGAGGGAATGGACGGTCATAACCTATGTCCGCCGCGTCAATTAACCGAGATGCACCTCTTTGAAAATTATATCGTAATGGAATATGACGTGAGCTCCTGCAAATATCCGTGGGCGCTGATTAATCGCCTTTTCACCGAAGGAGTTCCTTGCACAGACAACTTCACAGGAAACGAGCCAGTAAGATGACGAGTAGGAGAAGGGGAGTGAGGCAAAGGAAGGGAAGGAGGTAGGAAAGGGGAGGGGCAGGAAAAGTGAGGATAATACCTTGAGGGCTTAAAAACCAATTCATTTGGAAAGTGGGTGGGCGTGATTCCTTTCTACCCTTTATACATAGTTACATACGCAAAGAACCAACACATCGCCCTAGCTAAAGGTAGGGACTGCGTGCGGTGGAGGATGAGGAAGGGTGGGTGGGTGATTGATGAGCTCCGCGAGCAAGGGAACGAAGCAGTCAGTGTGTTACGAGATTGCCGGCCACGGGAGGTCAGGCGAAAAGGGACTGATGGGATGGAGGAAAGGGACGGACGAATGGGAAGGAAGAAAGGAGGAAAGTTCGTGAGAAGTGGAGATGAGGGGGATAAAGAGAGAGAGAGTTTCTGTACCTCAATTCAATGAAATGCTCTAGTGCACACTTGTACAATTTATTCCCCAGAGAAGAGAGTGAGAGAGAGGTGGACAGGTACGAGTATATAAAACTGAGCGAAGAGTACCGAAGGCTGTAAGTGCGATTCACTTAAGAGAAGGGAGCGCGTGAAGGGGAATGCAAAGAGGGAAGAGGAGAGAGAAAAGAGGAGAGGGGTGAAAGAAAATCGGTGGGTTGGGAAGACGTCAGGTGTGGCCGGGCTGGAAGGAGTGATGGGGGGTATAAATGGGGGCGTGGAAGGAGGAGTGGGTGGAAGCTTCGAGTTCAAGGGATTGTAATGGGAAGAGGTCAGCAAAAAGAGGGGGGAAACCAGCAGTAAGGAGAGAGCTGGAGAGTAGAATGTGGAGTAAGGGAAGACAATGAGGGCGAGAGGACAGCCACGAGGAGGAGAGAGACACCGTGGACGAGATTGCAAAAGGAGGAGGACATTCGCAGGACGGAGTGAGTAAGGGAAGGGAAACGGTACGATTTAAAGTTACGGGAGAAAAAATGGTGGCGGTGGCAGGGGGGGGAGGGAAAGGAAAGACTTTTGAGGATTATAGCGAGGAGGAACGAGAGAAAAAAAATTAACTGACTGCGTGCAAACCCAGAACGAAAGGTTTGAGGAGTAAAACCGCGGCAAAAAAATACGAGGGGAAGAAGAAAACGTAGAAGTGGGATCAAGAAGGAGCGAGGACGGAGGAGAAAATACAAGAGAAAAATGAGAGGGGGAAGGCTAGATCTGGAGGGAAATGATTGGGTGTGAGAAACCTAAGACAGAGAGAGGAGAGTCACACACACTCTTGAGAAAAGTGAAGTAAATGTCGTCAGTGAAACGCGACGGGAGCACTCACACGTCCAGGATACCGGTGGAGAGGACAGCACCTGATGGAGTACCTGGAACAATTCCAACTAATGGAGCAAATACCCAAGAATGAAAATGATCTATCCCTTATGAAATATTCACAAAAGCAATCACGATAATATTTTTGGGCATGGCTTAAAATCATCCCAACGTCACATGATTTGAAATAAATTTTATACACCAAAAATGGGTGCCCAAATCACATTCTAAAAACCCAAGTTCAGGAATGTAAGGCTGTGGTTTACGAAACATTAATGAGGTCATTTGGTTAACTGCATTTTTCAATAAAAAACTATATTAAAATCTGAGAGGGCATTTACCAAATTCCAGTGTACCCTAAGAAATTGGTCTTAGGTTAAGGTATATCAGGATTTCAAGAGCATAAAAATGAAGTTACCCACCGCAAAAGAAGCGAATAATTTATGTCCCTTGAGTAAAATTTGGGAGAAGAGTAGAAAAAGTTAAAAATATTAAATCACTGGTGCATTAAGTTGGAGATAACATGGAAAGCATACTCTTCCCAAGTATGGAAACTTGGGAAGAGAAAGGATACAGTGGAGTGGGAGAAAAGAAAAATTGCCCACCCAAAAGTAATGCATCATTTGGTGTGAGATGAAAAAAGGCTGAATAGTAAATTACATAAGGAGGTAGATCGACTAAACGGGGAAAGAACATGATACATAATAAATGGTAGTCAAAAAGTTTTAAAACATGGAGAAAAGTTTCAGGGAAAATCAAAGACAGAAGAAGTTATTTTCAATCGTCTTACTTTCCCGCCGCTGTCATTTATTTATCACCCTCATACCAGTATTTTCCAGTCTTCTCCCCATCGGGCATGCCTTTGGTTTCATTTATTTGTTAATACCCCGACCATGCGCAGGGGCTCTCCCCATTCCCCGCCTACAATGTAAGGGGGATCAAGATGTCAACTCACACCGTTGCCTACGCTCGCGAAAAAAAAACCAGGGACTTGGGTGTGGAAAGAAGTAGAAGAGGATGGGGTCGAGGACCTACTAACCATTCCCCCTCCCTCTCTGTTTCGCGCCCGCAAGGATTATAAGTCGTCGAGGCCCAGGGTGCTAGACTTGAGAGCGGAGGGGACAGGGGGGAGGGAGAGAGAGGAAGGGTTGGACGGGAGAAAGAATGAACGAGGTGACGGAAGGTGGGGTAGAGAGCACTAAGGGGGTTGAAAGAGTGGGGAAAGCTGGTGAGGGTGATGGGGGAGAGGCGGAGGATAGGTGGTGGGGTGGGGTTGAGAGGAAACGCCAAGGAATTGGATTGGGATTGAAAGAATGGGATGGGGATGAGAGGGAAAGGGAGGAGGGGATTATTGGGGAGCCATTGAACGGTGTGGAGCCTAAAGGAATGGTGATGATAATAATAATGCATTGAAATGCTGGAAGGGGTGAAAGGAGTGAATGTATCAAGGAGAAATGAGAAAAAGAGAGCATAGCAGGAGAACGGAATGGCATGCACTTGGAGAAAGATAACGAAAATAGCAAAGAAGCCTGCGGAACTTTTACTCTCAATTCCTATGACTATGATGCATTGGGGTGATAATCATTGCATTGATCAGTCTCTGATTACACGGGAAAACTGAAATTAAATACGGCCCTGGCCCTTTTGCTAAATTAGTGAATGGTTTTTGTATGAGCCTTTAAAAATTCCATAAAATAATTGAATAAACTTGTTATAACCGGAAAACTCATAAGGTCACGCTAGTCATAATCACTGGAAAATTTATGGGTACAAAATTGTCACGTATAAGGTTAAAGAAATGTTTTCCAAAACAGTGATTTCTAATGTCGTTAAAAATATTTTGAATCAAAATGCCTCTTCCTATGAATCCAGACCAATTAAAATTAAGATAGTTTTGAATCTTTATTAAAAAATGGAAATAAAACTACACCAATAGATGGGACCAAAGTATAAAATTGTCATATGATACTCCTGCACACCATGATTTTTGAAGAAAGTTCAAATCATGTTTTTCACGTCTAGTAAGTAATCCAAATTCAACATTGGGGAACCTCAAGTATGCCTATCAGCTAAAAAAGTAACTATAATAATATTAAAATGCATTAGTCCTAATAAAATATTATAATCATATATGACCAAACGTTTGGTTAATTATGACAAAACATTTAATGTTGACACCAACCATCCGCTCTTGTTTGCCTCCATTAGGTAAGGAAAACAACAATGCCAGAGTGGAATGATTTAAAGCACGATCTATTATACTGTGACCTCTACTAAATTGTTATCATACTAGGAGAAGTACAACGCCATTTTATTAAATAACGTTCTGGAATAATCCACCCATTTCTTCAGTCAGCCAAAGGAAAAATAAAATGTGAAATGCAAACCAAAATAACGCCTAGCACGATAATCTTGCCCTCAAAACTTGGTTTTAAGCTAGAAAAATTCTTATTTCCTCTAATCACATGCAATCTAGCGTTGAATTATGAACTGCTTTAGCAGTGTCTATTCCTCGAAGAAATTTTAACGTACTCCTCGCGGTCTGCTTGTTTTAGGTCGTTCGTTATTTTTTTTAATTATTTAGAGATAAGCACTTTTTAATTCACCGAAGTAGGTATTTTAGGGGCTAAAAATCACGCCACAACAAACGGTTTCTCTCCCTATCTTGTCTTTCTACCCTCAAATTCTTTTAACAAATCGGCGTCCTTAAATTGAAAGGAAATGCATGCAAATCGAAAATGAGATTTTCACCATTCCATTCAACGAGCCTGCGACCTCGATGGCTAGACGTTATGTTCGATTCTAGCCCAGGGCTCTTCAATCAGAAATCTTCTTCCTGTATTATTAAAAACCTCTTTCTCACTTCTCAATTCAAGAATGCCCTCATCACAACCCATAATTTTAGTTTCCTCATTTTATCCTTGTCAAGTGTCACTGAATTCTATTCTTTGGCCTTATAGAGCATTTCCCACATTGAAAATACCATGAATGGTTTCCGTTCGAGCAAATAATTCATTTCAGTCATATAGCTCACATAAATGCGCGAGTGGCGGAAATTACTTGTTCCTTTAGGCCCATTACAAGCTGGTGTTACCAACAATTTTTTATCAAATGAGACAAAAATCGAAATTATTTAGAAGTTGAAATTGATATAAGATTGTGCGTGACCTGACGGTGACTTTCCGCCATACGTACCCGAAGAGTGTACATTCTCATGTTACAATCCCTTTTTTCCTTAGTAATCATATCCTCCAAAGACAAAATCTTCGTAAAGATAATAATCAAAACGTTTTTCGTACATCAGCATCTCTAGCACTCCAATAATCGAGCTGAATTCCACGAGCAAAACGATCATTTATCGTCACCCCCCCAACACCCTGCCTAGGCAGTCAGTCATACATTGTTCCATTGCCGTCAACCAAATATAAAATCGATGCGGCGGAAGGAATTACGTCACTGCTACGTCCAGGTTCAGTTGTTCAGATCAATCCCTGAAAAAATAACCTCCGCACGATTTAACTCCAAATCCTTTGGGAACGTTGTTTGTTTCGAGGATTTCCCGTTCTTTGCACGAAAGGGGACGCATAAAAAGGAAGAAAAGCGGGGCAATAAAGACCATGCGAGCGCCATTATCTATCATCAGGATCTCGTACCACTCAATTTAAGAAAGAATGCGCACTGTGTAATCATTGAAACGAGACAAAAGGCAAATTATCCGATCTTAAAAACAAAAAAAAATATTTAATGCAGCGCAAAAATCGAAGAGTTCGTGCTTTTCCGTGCACATGGTTTACAGACGTCGAAGGTAGCCGATGAAGCAATGGAAAGAGGACACCACGCCAAAGTCACACTGTAAAAATTTAACGGAAAACGTCTTCACGTATTTATAGACAAATTTCATTGTCCGAAGAGAAATGAGTTCCTGAACCACAGAAACAACATTTTTAATTAATTAAAATGGCAAGATTTACTAAAGAAAAATGAATACCGTATTATTTCCACCAAGACATTGTGGAAGGTTTAAATACTACCACGCGTTTGTTTGACGTTTTCTTTACACCAAAATCCTAAAAGATTAGCTTCAACATTTCATTATTAGCACGGCAAAAAATTATGCTTCAATTCAATGGATATATACAAAGTATAAAGATACACAATTAAGTAAGAAACTATTTTCGTCGTTAATCGGAGGTTGCTCCGTATTGTATAGATAATAGAAGAGCCATTTCACAGCTAACATTTATTGTCGATCATGGTTTCGTCAGACTGTGGTATCAATAGGTTAATGCATTACCTGATGATACCACACACTAGCGAAACCATGGTCGGAATTAAATATCAATCATGAAATTGGTATTTTCACAGCATCCAAACAATTTAGTAAGTACAATATCTCTTTCTTAAAATGAAAAGTTCTAGGTTTACAGTGAACGCCGTACTACTGAGGTAAATACTGATCGAGGTAACGGTCAGTAATCTCGCCGAGGCCTTTCCAAACCTAAGGGTAATATTAATGATGCTACAGGTTAATCATGAAGGCACTAAAAGTTTGTGGTCACAGATTCAATTTGTTAAAGAACACAATTCACAAAAAATTCACAGAAAAGCATTCTTTTATTAGTTATTTTTAATGATAACATTTTGTTGACTCAATTCAATACTTAACGAGCATGAAAGAAAAATCAATTTCAAGAAGAGAATTAGTACAAATACTATTTTAAAATTAGATTTAGGTTTAATTTTCACATAACGTGAAAGAATAGAAGATGAATCCCAGGAAAAAAGCAAAACCATTGAAGCAAGGACAAATGGAAAGAAGAAAAGGACATTGCAACAGTTGCACTTGACTGTTGATCAGTGGCAACATGTCACTGAGGAAATCCTCATCAAATTACTTCTCGAGTCCTAAATTCTATTACCGACTGAGGCAAGTGCGTGTAATCGCATTTCACATGAAGGGTCTCCCCGCGACTCCCTTAGGCAAAGGAGTGGAAGGAACCAAGCGACAAACATTCTTTCCAGGAAAGTAAAATACACAAAGAATTGCATAACATTTTAATAAATGACATGTTTTGGTTAAAGTTTTCAGCGGGCCTCCTTTTTAACATTTTACCCTATGTAAAAGTTGTGCTTACACGTCGCGCTTATAGGCCATAAGCAGATACGAAGGGACCTAGTAAGACTTTGGCTACGGTATCCATCTACCATTCTTTTGACCAATGTACAGGTGAAAGACAAAAAATAAACACTTATTCAATAAATTTTTGAACTCTCTAGAGAGGCTAAAAATACGTGAAGCATTTTATCCCAAAAAACTTTAATTGAATGCGCTTTGGATAATCAGTCACGCGTAACTGGGAGCAAAATAAACGTTAACAGAGTTTCAAGAACAGTTGTTTCGGAAACGAATTTCCGTGACTAATTCGATCACTAAGAGATGAAAGAAAACACAGAATATGACGTATAAGATTAAATTTCTGTAGCTATATAAGCCAACTTTTTAGGTTGTCACTCTCGATTGAATATGAATTAAAACATGAAGTAAAGCTTCATCAGGTCCCAATTGCAAAAAAATGTTATTATTAAGAAAATGTCCACTAAAGAATTAGTTACGCGTCCTTTATTGCACTTCAAAAAGAATAGTAAATTGAACGAAATATGGAAATTGTAGTTTCCTCCATTACCGGTTGCCGTTTGAAACCATTAAAAATATAGTAGGCTTCAAAGGAGATCAGTTATACTTAAGACATTTGATTAAATTTTTCACATGTGATGCTAATAATGAACACATTATGTGCTTCGGAGTAATAGATTCAAACCAAAAGTTCACGACCCAAGAAGGCTTTCTGATCATCCCACGATCCGATTACAACCAAGGTTACTGTAACGCAGTGATACCTTTCCTAATTAAACATCTAAAGTAAGAAGATAGAAGATATTCACGGTTATTCACCAAGCATACTCGTATACGGCTACTTCAAATAAGTAGCCGCAAATTTACATCTATATCATGAATGATTACACATCGCATGTTATTAAAAAATTCTTCCAAAGATAAATTCTTCATTACCCGTTAATTTTTGTCCGTAAAATATTACGATATAATAATGATCTATCAAAATTCTTCATATAAATCTTACCCCCCATGAGATCACGATACAGAAAGTATGTATATACCACAATAGCCCTTCGTGATTTGATGAATTAAGAAAAAGGAACAAGAATATATAAAGCAAGATAAGAGTTAATCAACTGAAAAGTGTACGACCGGATATCTTAAAACCCAATTCTTCATTTCCAGCGACAGCTAAATCAGGTTATCCTTAGTGAAACCAAAAATTAGTGTTTTATATCAAAAATAATATTTTTCTTCGTTAGGATGAAACAGAATATGTTATATCCACACCAGAAAAAAAGCAAGAGTAAACCTTCAATAAAATTTTTTTTCATCACAAAATTTGTAAATTGAGATATCAATAGAATTTTGATGCATTATTTCACGTATTTCCAGCCTCCAAAACGTATTTTTAATTTATCTGGAATGAAAGACTACCATCTTAGCATATAAAAAATTATTTTAACCAATTATTGTAGACACCTTGGCGCCATGATTGAAAACTGAGGTTTTTTTTATATGAATACGTACCAAAATGTAGCATAGCATGATTTGCAGATTTCTAATATTTTCGTCTCACATTAATCAACTCAAATATATTGTCATTCCTAAAAATTCCAATATTTTTAAGACGAAACTGCAACTTTCGACACAAGAGCGAAAGCGGCAATGTATTTGACACGTTATAGAGCACAGTGATCTTTATTCCACGGCACCACAAAGAATAGACTTCAGTTCATTAGGCGCAGCATTTTTTATGAAATAGAAATTAAAGATAATATTTTTTCCACCTCAACTATTATCATAATCATGACAGTTGAAAATAAATGCTCAATGTTACAAATGTGGAAAATATGTACCCAGCGGAAATCCTGTTTAAGGGTTGCCGAAATTACTTGTACGGGAGAGATGGCAGGCGCAAATTAAGTCTAATGGCGCTTAAATCGACATATTTTTTTAGAATATTATTCAGTTCTGGATTTTCAGTACCATTAGAGAATCATTTAAATAAGCCAAGGAGCAGAGAGGAGAATGTTTATCAACTGCATATGCAAAAACACTGTTTCATTTAGTAATTGTTACCAATAATCTAAACAGATATATCATCGTTTGACCGAATATTTGATTTTGTCTGTGGATGTTATTACCCACTACAGTGTAATTCAATCGTAAAGGAAATCATGCTTCACACGGAGGAATTGTAAATAACGTAATAAAAAATAGAAAAAAATTGGAACTTGGTTTTTATTTCAATACAATAATTTCAGAGTGTAAAAATCATTCGCCTTGACAGGGATTCGAACCCGGATCCCTCGATATCCGGCCGAGTGCTTTAGCCAGTTAAGCTATGATTCAATTAATTTTTATTCAGTCCAGTTCATACGTTACACAGCAAGTGTTTACATAGTACATAATATCAGCTTATAGATTTTGGTTACAAAATTATTTTTTCCCATATATATATGTGCATAAATACATTCATACAACTCTAATATGGAGCGTAGCTATGTACGGCGCGGAAACGTGGTCACTGAAGCAGGAGGATAAACGTAGATTGGAAGCTTTTGAAATGTGGGTGTGGAGAAGAATGGAGAAGGTGAAATGGACCGAAAGGAAAACAAATGAGGAAGTACTGGAGATGGTGGGTGAGGAGAGGGGTTTGTTGAGAGAAATCCTATGGAGGCAGGAAAAATGGATGAAAGGCGTATTGAGCGGTAGTGGAATGTTGAAGTAGGTAATAGAGGGGAGAATGTTGGGCAAGCGAGGAAAGGAAAGGAACAGGATAGGGATGTTGGACGGGATGAAGTGAGGAAGGAAGTACGCGGAGATGAAGAGGGACCTGATGTAGATTAGGTTGCTGGATTGGGTTTTGTTTGGAGTTACACAATGTTTATTTGATAGTTGTGTCCATCCAAAAACCTACCTTAACCGGTGGATTACCAAAAAAAATATTCATACACATATTGTGCGTCCTGATATTTCTCTGATATTTTCTTTTTTATTTTAACTCTGGATCCGGGTTCGAATCCCGGTCAAGGCGAATGATTTTTACGCTCTGAAATTATTGCATTGTGATGCACATTCAGCAGATGACTCAATCAAAAGTTACTGTTGTGGTATCTCCCGCAGTTTCTCGAAATTTGGTTCTTATTGTTCGAGAACAAATTTAAAAATGTATCCACTTGTCTATCATCCAAAACTTGCATTGGTATCTTGAAACATCTATAAGTGACAACATTTTGGTACTAGATACATTACTTTTTCCCATAATTATAGTCATACAGGTGAATGACACCCAGCTGTCGAAAGAACCGATTCCAAGAAACGTCATAAAAATAGACACACCATGAAATGGACATCCGTCCATTTATTTTTTATACTCATAAAACCAAAAATGAACCTAAGTTCCTTTTTTATGCCGCGGAATGAAGGGAAGAAGCATTTAAGAGGGGGTAATGACAGGGAGTCGGGGACTTTCAACCCGCGTGACGACCTTCACTTTTCCAGCTTTTTCACACTGTTGCCCCTGCGCAAGCGGACCATGCGAAGCGAAAATACGGAGTAAGCGACGGCCATGGCAAGTCTCCCGGAAATCCTCCCGAAATCAACAAATCTCCCGCCAAAGAAATCAACACAAAAGGTAGGGGCGAAGAGTGGCGAACGAATGCAGGAAAATGCATTGATGATAATCGAAACAGCGAAATGAAATGCAAGCAATTCTAGCAAAATACTGACCGATAACGCCAGAGCTTAGTGTCCAAGAGTTTAAAAACAGCGATCCATTCATATACCCCGTCTAGAAAGAATTTTTCTCTTGTTGCTTCTTATCACAGTTGCCAATGAAAATACAAATCTTCCGCAAGAGACTGTGTGACACATTTTACTAACATGGTAACGAATGAAAGCTAATTAAGGGTTCAAGAAATGCACAGTTACTAACCCTAAGTTCAGAAAAATATTTTTTAGCAACATAATGTTAAATGCATGGGTAACATTAACCAAAGCTTGATTCTGAGACATAATGTTCTCAAAAAAATAAATCAGAAGAAACAAGAATATATAAAAATACAAGTGTGTCAAAAATATTGGTAAAATGACAACACTCTGGGATCTACATCTACTTAATAGCCTGCAATAGCCTGCAAGGGCGTGTGGCGAGGCACCACCCGTTATTAAGAAAAAATTACCGCATACAAAACCCACAAATTTATACAACCCCCAAACAAAACATGGCATGCATTAGTGGAAAAACCCTGACACCCCACACCCATGCAAGCACACAAACTACCATCTAACATACACATGCACCTACAAATAAATATAGCTGATGTCTCTGCAATGTTTAATTTTGTTCCGACTTGCAAATTAAATGTTTTTGATATGTCTAATGCGACTTCTGTTTCTTACTATTATGGTTCCTGACTGTTCGGGGAAAGAATGAGTACTTGTATCCATCTCTACTGGAATCTATCTCCCTCATTTTATCTTTGTGGTCTGATCTACCTAAGTAGTGCGGGGCCATTATTATTCCTTTAGTGTCATCGTTAAACTCGTTTGTTCTGAGCCTTTCTAGAAGTCTAAGTCTCGCTTGTTCTCTTCGTATCTCAGGGTGGCTCCCAGCCTAAATCCCCTAAGAGACCTATCACACTTTTTTTCTTATTATAACAATTTTTAACGAATCTGGCGGTTTTCCTCTGGACTTCACCTAATTCTTTATACCAAATTTTCTGCCAAGGATCCCAAATACATTTGCAATTGTAGTATCATTCAGTAGTTATTTTGATTCAATCTATTAATAATATTATGAAATAATAAAATTTCAGTTTAACAAACCAATGTCAATTAAGGTAGACTCCACTTATTTTTAAAAATTCTAGAGATTCTGAGTCATTTTATTTCCAATAGTTTCTCATTAAGATAATCACTAAACCATTGCATATTAGGAGCTTGTGTAATTTGTTTGCCATGCAAAATAAAAATATTTCAATCTCTAAGTAATGAAAAAAATGGAGCATCCCAAATTACATCATCACTGCAGATGATCAAATATTTGTTAATATAAAATAAATTAACTACAGAATGTTATATAATCAATAATACCATCGAAACTATGATTTACAAACACACTTATGGGTTACAATCGGGCGTTTAATTGGAATGATAGCACTTCAGCCTAATGTTCATCAAAAACTGCAGTTGGGCAAAAGCAAAAAATGATTAAATCGAATGCAGACAGTAAAACATCCACAAATATAAAACAAACGCGATAAATACATTCGCACGCACGCGAGAAAATGTAACTGTCGTCAGAGGAATGCCTAGTTGGAAAAGAAAAAGGCCAGTGCAGCAACACTCGAAGCCCGTCAAAAACTAGGACATCTAGT